>MU158724.1:1537577-1628998 GCA_015888305.1 Antheraea pernyi | reverse complement strand
CATTGTGTCACATAGAGTGAACAAAGCCTCGCCCATCTTTATGTATTGGAGGACACTGGAGGGATATACTCTTCTCAGTTTTTTAGAGTTTCACTTCTACTACGTGCGAACCACACATACGATTTTTTTGAATTATCAGTAGGATGAGAGATAGTGATTAGGCAAAAGAAATTGGTTTTAATTTATCTTATTTATTTTTGAAGTGAAAACTTTTTGAGGTGCGTTGAGCGGTATTTTTTAGCAAGATATAAATTTGCAATTTAGTATCATGTCAATTAAGTAAGCGAGCCTGACTTAATAACTTCAATATACAAATGATAAAATTTTAGTAACTTATAATAAAATTAATTGTTTTGAGTTTTTGCTTCTGTCGGCAGCCATGAGGACTGCTCATGCTCAGTCCTCATGACTTTTTTTCTAGTTGTGTTCTTTATAATATTTTATAGATTTCTACATGTTACTAAAGTATGCAGGCAATGTTTTTCAAAGATTGGATAGACAAAATTGTCAATAATTTATTTAAGTTTTATAACGTTGTGTTGTGTATCACTTGTGTATCAAATGATTAAAAAATAGATGATTTGTTTATGTTCAGTATGCAGGATTATGTATAATGTGCATATAGTTCAACTTTTTAAATGTTCTATAACCAAACTTTTGTTTTGTTTTGCAAAATTACATGAAATTCGTAGTAATCGATTTTACAGTATCCTAAATTAGAACAAGGTTATAAAAAGTTTATAATTTCATGTAATTTTGCAAAACAAAACAAAAGTTTGGTTATAGAACATTTAAAAAGTTGAACTATATGCACATTATACATAATCCTGCATAATAATTGTGAAAACATTTGATGAATCGATTTAAAAATTAATTGTTTTCGGGGAAGAACGCTATTCCTAGTTCAGTGTTGCCATTATAATAAAAAGTAATAGTTAAAACAGAAATATTAGAATCGTAGCTTTATGGAAGTGATTATTTTGTTATCAATGTTATTATCATTTTATTATATGTAAAAAAAATCGTTGTGTATATAAATGTCAATATAATTTTAAAAAGTTATGTGCATAGATTGAGTCCATATTTGTAGTTTGTCACTATTGCCACCTATACTTTTATATATGCACTAATTACTTGTCTAGCGATATATAACATAACTTTCACTCTAGGCAGATGACGCAACCATCTTTTCAGTTGTATACGAACCTCTATGTTTCCCTCCACTGGTGCTAACATTGACAGCAGTCAGCAGAACCACCATGATGTCATGCCATAGACAAAAATTATAGATGAGTTGACATCTTGCGTTACATTTTTATTCATAGATTCCTTTATGTACCTATGCTATTATTAATTTATAGCGACTAGCTTATAACGTTAAAAAATTCTTTGTCTTATAAATATTCCTTTGAAAAATAAACCAATATATTGGCAATTAATATAATTTTGAATATTTCTAAACATTTTTCATGTCTTGTTTTTTGCATAGTTATGTTTATTTGCTGTGTAAAGTGTAGTCTTCTTGTTATGCCTCAGTTTATTAATTGTAGCATCTTATATTCAATAATAAATTTAAATAATTATAGTAATAAAGTGTGGTAAATGTCCGCTGTCCGATTTCAATAAATAGGTATTAATAACTCGTATTTATGTTTGATGTTAATTATAACCAAAGACAAATAAAAATCAAGTACTTGAAATAATAACCGAATACCATAGTAAATATAATTACACTATGGTTACGAATATCTTCCGTGGGAAATTCAAAAATATTTTTTTTAATAGCCGATAGATATACATGAAAACAAAGGATTAAATAGAGTCTACTTGCACATAAGTACTAATATAATATAAATAATGAAACGATGTATATGTAAATCATTTATTTTTAATGCTAATCATTACACACTGAAGAAAACTCTATTCTTATTCCGTGAAGGTTTTACATAGAATTGGTTTGAAAAATCATCATGTACAAAGACCTATGTTTTGATTATTTTTATCTTGAAACGTAAATAAGGATCTTACTACAAAAGCAAGGTTTCTTGTAATTGCTTAATTGTCACCACGTCACTGATCTAGCGGAATTATACAACTATTTGACGCACGCGATTTCTCAGAATGGTTGTGTCGTTTCCACTATCTGTTGTCTAACAATCGCAGTACAAATATAGATACATTATTTCTATGAAATGAATTTTCTCTCGATGTTTTATTTAAACACGCTGTTTATTCAGTAGTTCGTATAATTACGGGTCGGTGTGGTATTGGTTTAATATTGTAACGTAATGTAATATAAGTTTTCTTATACTACACCAGTCCATAGAGGCTTAACATAAATTATACACTTTAAAAGAGGTTATTTAAAATCGCTAAAAAGGAGTTAAGCAGTAATGACAAAATGACAATTAAAGAAATAAAATACTGTCCACAATTAATCCAGATAAAGTATGTACTAGTTCTCATGAGACAACACAAGCATTTTGACGAAAAAGCACGAGTACCAGCTTGGAATCTATATATGTAAAAGGAGAAACTGACTGACTTAATGACTGAATATCAACGCAGGGCCTAAACTATAGGTAAGGGTTATAAACTTGAAATTTTGCACAGGTATTTCTTTTACAACGTAGGGGAGCAACTAAGAAAGGATTTTTGAAAATTCACCCCCTAAGAGGGTAAAACGGGAATGCAAAGTTAGTATGAAATTTACCGTTTATGAAGATATTGGAATGAAATTCAGTATGAAGGTTCTTCATTGAAAGTCATGAAACACGTGTAAGATATTTTTTCTCAAATCATACCCTGACGGGGAAAAAGGGGGGTGCAAAGTTAGTATGAAATTTCTCTGATTTTTTAAGTTATTTCAATAAAATGTAGTAAATGGATTATAAGTTCCTAAAAATTATTATTGCCGATATCCCTTTTTGTGAATTCAATCCCTAAGGGAGTAAAAGAGACGTGCAAATTTTGTAGGTATAAAAGTTTTTAGTATTTACCTACATTATTTCAATGACATTTTGTATTTATGTTATTAGTCCCTAATAATTATTATTGGCGATACCCTACTCAGAGTTTAAATTCGAAACTGTCGATACTGTTCTATCTAGCGAGGGGCGCGCGCACGGACTTGCCGTGGTGGTACATGAGGTAGGGGACGTACGTAGTCGACAAGTGGGCAACCCGAATGCGGGCAAACGTCGGTAATAATAATTATACACAACCTACCTATATTTATTTATATCTTCTACTTTCATAAATAATATAATAAAATATGTACATAATGATTCTAATTTAATTATGAAAGAACGATTGTAAGATAAATAAAATACTTTTATAAATACTATAAAATACCTACCTACCCTAAATGACTACCTCATAAAATTATTAAATATGTCTACAGACGATCTACTACTGTAGTCTAATATAATCTCAATATCGCAAACGAAGTTGAGGGTAAAATCTAGTATTATATAATACACAGCACAGATTATATACACATATTTTTACAGAATCTGTTTATTTAAAGAGTCCATGATTTATTCTTCTATATGATTATTATTATTCTAATGACGATATTTTTAGGAATCTTTATTTTATTATTTTATACGGTTGAAATAGGTTAAATAGGTTGATTACCTATTCTTCAATCAAATATATCTAGTAAGCAAGCCGGGTTCGTTCTTTCTGTAACCGACTGGTCGTCTACCAACTTAACATCATCATCAGCCTGTAAGAAGCCCAGTGCAGGATTATAGGCCTCTTCCCGAAGGATAGTGACATAATCAACACGCCAACCCACGACATAGTTCAGTTCTGTTTTCCCACATACAGTAGTACCACAAGAACATTTCTCAGGTCCAGGCTTCCTCACGATGTCTTCCATCACCGTCAGCCGATAGTGATACCGATTTGAATTATTAAATGTAAGCGAAATCCGAAAAATTCGATGGTACATGTCCCCGAAACTGCGGACATCGGGTTGATATTTCACCGGTTAAACCACTATAACGTATACATGCTAATAATTCTGTCTCAATACTACAGATAACAGTCAAATGAGTCTACGTAAAGTGGTCCGGTGAAGCTGTTAAAACCTTGCTAGGACAATAGCGTAGTCAGTTCGAAAAAAAGGCTACGCAAATAAAATATAAACAAGAAAAAAGTCGCAAAGTCTATGCATTTCCCGAAGTAAGTTTAATTTGTTATTTGAGAATATTAACTTTTTAGTGAACAAGAAACAATATTATTATATGTAATGCATCTTTTTGTATGGATTCCGAATTCTACCTAGTCCGGCCATACGTTCAAGTTTCATAAGTACAAATAAAATTTATACCTACATATTTATTAGTTTAATACAGGCCTTTATTTGGTCACGAATCTATGTATTTACGCACTGTTTCCAAGGGACATTTCGCCAGTGCCTTCAAAGATTTTTTTAAGAGACTTAATGTCGCCGTGTCGTTTAGAGCAGGCCATATCCTCGAAAACTGACCATAATTTGGAGTCTAAAGGGTTGAGGTAGGTAGGTAGGTTCTCTGTCAGGTACCGCTAAGTTGTACCTTCCCTCCCTAGGTACCGCTTAAGTTGTACCTTCCCGTTGTCGATGTGCGATTTCTTCCGTATCACACCTGTGGAGCAATTTCCCGACAATGGGTGGGGGCGCCCGCTGTCATTGATGAGAACCCGTGGAGCGAAGCACGGGCCACGGCCGCTGCTTCAGGAGGAAGCACGAGGGTGCTTGACACCCTCGAGACGTAGGTCGACCCGCTGACCATTTGCGGGCGACTGGAGCGCGTGACCAGGGCGCGGAGAATGCTCGCGCAATCCAAACTCTGGCCACGTTTCGCGCCGTGCGGATTTTGCCCATCCGAAAAAAAAAGGTAGGTAGGTTGGGCTAGATGAGGGTCAGTCTTCAGCTCTTATGAAGTCCAGAACGTTGGTTTCAAGCCAGGCTTGGTTAGTTCATGTCTTGTTACCAGGTGCAGAGTCCTGCTGGAAAGTCCACGGTATATTTAAAAAAAAAAGTGTATTGCTGCGAGGTTTCACAACATGTTCCAAAACTGTATCTTATATACACTTTTGCTGAAGTTTTCACTCCTTTTTCACAAAAATGTAGTTTTGTGACACCTTGATAAGACATGACCCACCAAACCATCACTGACGCAGGATGATGACGGCGTTGTACCTTTCCGACCACTTGAGCAGCTTCTTTAGAACTATGAGCGTACACTTTATCATTTTGCTTATTGTAGTGTTCTTCAATCGTGAAATTTTTTTCATCGGTAAAGAAAGTATCTGCGTATCGCGACAGAAGGCGTTTTGATCGATCCACTCTCTTTAATTGTTAATATTGATTCTGGACATGTCCTGTATATCGACGATAAGCACCGAGCTTCATGTCTTGTTTTATAATACGCGGCAGAGTCCTAGTGGGAATTTTTATTTCTCCCGATAAGATTTTTTGCTTCCTAATGGGGTATCGACGAATTCTGGCTTTAACAAAGTTAATAGCCTTTGTAGTTCTAACAGCACGCGGCCGCCTAGATATTTTCTGGTCTTCGACAGAGGAAGTATTGTTGTATCTGTTGATAGTACGATATACGAACATAGGGCTTATACCAAGCTTTTGAAGTGTCTGGAATATGACCCACTCTGTGCAAGGCGATCACTGCAATCCTATTTTCTTTAACACCCGATTCCATATTGTAATTTGGTAATGAACACGAAAAAATATGTGAAATGGCGCAAAATCGAAAGAAGTTTTTAGAATAATATACGTGTTCCAAATTCAAAATAATTAAAAAGTTGAAAAAAAGTATTTTTTTCATGTAACAATATTTATGGCCAGACTAGTTAAATATAAATAGGCAAAGATAAAACAGATAAATAACTTTTATTAACCGATTTTCTTTAATTCCTTTTTGGTTAGTCTAAATTAAATTAAAAATAAAGCTAAGTCTAAATAGTCTTTACCATATCGTAAAGCTGTGAAACAATATCCTGGCCAGTGTGTTCCCTACTTCCCCTAGACTAGCGTAGTATAGCAGCCTGTGTACATCTAATATTCGTATTGAGATTTTTTATAGTAGCACTGCAAAATGACTGCACTACGCCTGATGGTAAGCACAGTACAATCCAAAAACAATGGCGACCACCGAGTGACACACTATCCATCGCCGGTCGCCGCTGTCATGCCGGCTTCGAAAAGCTGGATATACACAGGCTGATCCCGAAACGCAACCCGCAGAAGCGAAACACTATGACGGGCTTTTTCGCCATATACATGGTGGTTGCGACCCAGTCAGGCTGTAATACACCCCGCTTTCGCCGTTGCCTCGTTCGTTATTCAGCAGGGTGCACCACGTGGAGGTGAGGTTGGCTTAAGTGTCTCAAGTCTTATGATGTTATTCGACACCCCTTACATCCCTAATCATATATTTGTATTTATATTTGATTAATTAATAAATTGTATATATTTATATTTAAATATATACTTTTATATATTTTATATATTTAGTGCCAAAAGATTTGAAAATCAGACTAATGTTAACAAGTTCAATATACAAATTATGAAATATAAATACTGTTTTTTTCTTTTAATATCAAAAGGAGGCAAACGAACCGTTGGGTCACCTGATGTTAAGTGATCACCACCGTCCATAGACACTAGCAACACCAGGGGAGTTGCAAGTGCGTTGCTAGCCTGTGTATGAGAGAGGGGGTAGGTGAGATAGGGAATGGGGGATGGGAAAGGGGGATGGGAGTTGGGCCTCCGGCGCTCTCACTGACCGAACGAAACGCAACAATGCAAGCACTGTTACTTCACGTCGGTTTTCTGTGAGAGAGTGGTACTGAACCGGACGAGCCCATCCATTCATGCTGAAACTAGTAATAGCTACAGCGTGGCTCTACCACCTAATTGTAAATGTAATTCAGATTATAATTAACTACCTGTTCCCGCGACTTCGTCTGCGTGGAATAGTGACTTTAGACTAACGCTAACACGCAGCGGAAGCTCTCAAAAAGAAAACCCGATTTTGAAACATTCTCCATTGGTGCTCCGCTCTGATCAGTCTTAGCGTGATTATATAAAGCCAATAGCTTTTCTCGATAAATGAGCTATCTAACACTGAAATCATTTTTCAAACCGGACCAGTAGTTCCTGGTTGATGTTTAGCGTGTTCAACCAAACAAAAAAACCCTCTAGCTTTATAATATTAGTGTTACAGACAGATGAGTTATCAGATCTCCATGTAAATAAATGTTTAATAAATGTTTCACTATGTACTACAAATAGAGGAGTTGTCATGTTTCTATATATTTCTCTCTACTAATGTAATGTTTGTGTAATGGGATGTCTTTTATAATAATAAATACGATATATGTGTATGTTTAATGTGTCTGTTACAGACAGACGAGCTATTATTAGCTATTGTCTATATGTATAAATTTGTTTGTGTAATACGTACAGACAAACTGTCGTATATCTTATGTAACTAACTTTTGTGTTCAATATGTCTTATGTAATGTTTAGAAATATCATTCATGAAGTTATTCAAATATAACCGCCAACACGGTTATTATTATTATTTGTCTAATGTTATACGGAACCATCACTGAAAATATAATGTGAATTTATGTAAACTATGTAAATGAATGGATGAACGTGCGGCAGTAAGGCACGTATAATGTACTAATTGTAAGACTATAATTGTAGTGTTAAACTGAGGAAAAATATGTATTGTCACCGGCTCGTTATACACGATTAATTAATTAAAAAATCCTGTAAATAAATATACAGTCCACTGAAGTTAAGTTTGTGAAAGTCAACCACTGTTTTATTTGAAGAAACCAGAAGATGATCATCTGAACCGGAACAATTAGTAAACATTTAAAAATTCAGAAGAGAACACAGTTATTTCATTATTTTTTCTATTCACTTCTGTCGGTAGTCCTTATATATTATGACTGCCTCGACTTTTGTATTATTCCGAGAAACGGGAGACGTAAAAAAAAGTATTTATTTATCTCCTCACTGTAAATAGTTATATTTATACGTGAAACTTGTCTATGCACGACGAATACAGATGTATTATCTGGTTGTTTATCAAAGATAGCGGACTACTTGAGACTTGAACGAAAAGATAAAAATATTAAGAGAGAAAGAGTTGCTTAATATATAACTAAACGAATAAAACACTTTAGTCCTTTTTTCTCCTCTGTTTGTCAACCGGTTTTTTTATTATATACTAGCTATTATTGAGATTTAGTGTTATTAATAAAAATAGTGCGTGTAATATACTGTCCATAGATAGCGCACGGGTTATTCTATTTCGAAGACAATAGGCACTCAGTCGCGGGAATAGCAAGTTCACGATATCACATCACAACAACTCAAATCATAAAGCATATCCTCGGCTGACATTTAGTCTTGATTTCATTAAAATCGGTTCACGCTATAAAAAGTAATTATAATTTTAATGACGGACGCGACTAAGTACGAGAGATTTTTTTTTTTCGAACTGACTACGTTAATGACCATGGAAGGTCTTAACAGCTTCACCGGACTACCCAGCGAAGTACGAGAGAAAATAAGTGGACTTAATTACATTTAGATGATTTTATTAGTCACTGTTTTTTTACATTAGTTTCCACGCGGACGGAGTCGCGGCCACCACTAGTATAATATATTAATGTGCTTTAGGTGATTCATGTGTCGTATACAACATAATATGCCCTACTAACACGCTTATGACTGTTTTTTGCCCTAAGGTCAAAGGATTATTAGTGAATAATAACTGTTTAAAAAACGCCTTGTGATATCTATTATCTAGAAAACATATTGAAGGAAGTATTACAGTCAAGTCAGTCAACATAAGTAGCTGACGTGCTTTGCTCTGATTCATTGTGAGTTCTTCTAGTATTCTTCCTTCTAGTATTACGTAAGCAGAATTTTTATAATTTCTGAGCACCCCTCCCCCTGCTCAGCTACAGTAAGTTTACGGTCTGAGTAAATATGCGTTCGACGGGGCGTGGAGCGGCCGAGAGATCCGCTCGCCCGCCACTCAGGACACCTACGCATCTGTGCATCTGTTTGAAACAAACGCCACACGCCCCGCCACGCTCGACGCTCGATTTAAGCGTCCACTCCGGCCGTAAACTAAGTTATGCTTGTAACCCCTTCCCCTTTTCGTCTGTTCTGGGTTTCATGGTCAGCGTTTAACAAGTCTAGAAATAAGAAATTTATAGTATACTAGCTTCTTCACGCCCTATTACTTTGGGCTAACGCTAACTTTAACTGGCGACTTCGTTTACGTAGAAGGTGAAAATATTCAATCATATATCGGACCAGTAGTTCTTAAAATCAATGCGTTCAAGCAAACAAAATCTTCTGCTTTATAATATTAGTATAGTAGTATAGATAGTGAAATAGTTTATAGTGGTACGCTACTAGGGATATAGTAACGCATAGAACCTGCACCTCACATATCAGACCTGTATAGCTAGATCCCCTATCCCTCATGTCATCAAAAATAAACAAATCAAGCCCCTCCTCCCCGTCCCTCGCCATTCTCATGTACTTACGTAATACTAGAATACCCCTTGCTTTTTATTTTTTGAAGTGAAAAATAGGTAAGCAAGCAAGGTAGGTTAATGATATGAAGCTCTGAAATCCTGTGAGCTGTCTGACTTTAAGAGACTTGTAGAATTCGCTTGAACCGTTTCAGAGATTGGGTTAATCTTAATTATGTCCCAAAACAGCCACTTCAATATTTTTTTGCTAGATACTTCGTCAGCGTTATCTTAATAATATACAAAGAAAATATGTAAATTGAAAGCCAACATATACTTTACTTTTTACATTTATTTGAAAGCAGTGTCTTAAGTTGACATCCTATCTCATGCGTTCACGCGTAAGCGTATCACACCACTTACCCCAACTCCACGGCAAGAAAATATATACCACTGAAATCGTAATTCCTCAAAACTTTATATGAAATGAAGATATCGTGATAATTATTTTTTAGATAAAGACTACATACCTAAGAAGTGAGATTAAAAAAAATGATCGAAATTTATTCAGTAGTTTTTACGTGAAGCCTCATAATTTTAAAGCTCTATAATTTTATTCATACAAATGTGAAGATTAAACCTTACTGCTGGCACATAATAAAAAAGTTATCTGTGACGTGTCAACAATGTCAGGGAGCAAATAAAAGTTCTAATTACAAACGAGTGTGTACTAACAAGGTAGACGCACACACGCGCCGTTACGCAACTACGTGTAAACTTGTACAAGTGTGCATAGTTTCGTGGTTTCGTCGTGGTTAAAAGGTATTTGTCTCGGCTGGTTTGCGTTCAGCCTTTATTGCTCGGTACAATAATTCGGGATGCAAGATTTTATCTGAATTAAATAAATTTGTTAATCATAATTGGAGAAATTTTATTTTACTTTTATGAAGTATATTATTATTTTATTCACACGTTATTATTTTATTATTGACCGAATAAACATTTAAATTACTGTGTCTTAGCAATTTTAAAGTTATCTATGACTAGTTGCTCACGCGAACTTCGTTTCGCCTTAATATAATTTGTTTTCTTAGCCTACCTTTTTAGTAAATAGATACCAACATATGGAACATTTTCCTATGCTACCCCATTTACCACGTTCGTTTTTGCGGAATACAAACTGAGAAAACGAAATTTTTAAAGCAAACTGCAGTAAAATTACATACGTCAACTCAAAAATGAAAAAAATGCATCGTAATTACGGATGCGTACAAATTGCTAATGGCAAATTGAAGTTGCGTTCACAATTACAGAAAAAGAAAACTGATATTTAGGTTTTTCCGTGCAATTTTTCCATTTTTCTCTCCATAAAAACCTTCCTCAGAGTTCAAGGAATAAATCAAATCAAAAATTACTGGAATTGGACCAGCCAGCAACATATTTTGCGATTCATTTTTATTTATATAGATAGATACATGTACGTTTATAGCTAATATCGTGTTATTTACTTGTATTCATTTAATACTTATTGATTTTATTAATCACTAAGCCTTATGTTTAACGCTAGCAAGATGTGACATAGGCCCATATATTGGATGATTTCTTGTTCTAATTTTGTCAAGGGTGTTTTATTTTCATTTCATTTCATCGTCATATTGTAGGAAAATTATATCTAAGTGTTTGATTATCCTCTCTCTTTTGTCTTATTCATTCTTACTAAGTATATTATTACTCAACACTTTTTCAGATTTGTTTTGGTACTGTTTATCTCTAACTGGGTTAAATGATACCCAAATAAATCATGTTTTTTATATATATTATTGAAAAATATTGTAAAACTTAAATAAATAAACCCAAGGTAATACGTACAAAAAGGTAATATAGTATCATAATATGGTAATTTTTGTTTCATTTCATCACAATGAGTTATTTAGTTGTCTCAGGGCATCAGGCGAAGTATTAAGAAAAAAATAGTTGTGGGCCGAAAATGAAATTTTTACTTCGGGGGTTTCCCAAAGGCTTTGGCCAAATCTAGGATAAACCAGTAATTTCAGAAAGAGGCTGCATATCAATCTTTGATTATAACATATATATTTAGCCAATTATTGTTCAATTCTTTCACATAACTAATCGCGTCTATTTTAGTAATACTGTTTGTTCTTAAATGATGGAACAAGGCATCCTACCGTTCAAACAGGCGATACTTTGACTCTAGAGCGGCGCATCAGTGTTGGATTCTACTGCCAGATAAGCATACTTTCAAAGCCATTACATATATTAAAAATATCACGAATTGAGATAACACTTAAATTTGGTTAATTAAAACATGTATTATATCTAAAAATTAAATAGCATTATTTGGCAAGAATTACAAATTTACGTGAAACAACGACAAAAAGGTTACACTATTTTATATATTAGAAATAGAACTCCATCTCTACACACAGAAGATTTATTATGGACTAAGTAGCTAGATAACCATATGGAGACTAAAATAAGTGTATTTTGTATCTTTTCATATAGATTCCATCAAAATAAAACTCTGAACATTCCATTGCCAACGCCGAAATTATTGCGACGGATTATAATCATTAACTGCAGTGTCGTGAATCGTCGAAAAAAGTTGTTGATTTAGTCTGTGGAAAGCGTACTTCTCGGTCGCACGTAAACTGGCATACGATTCGCGAGTGGCGCGCGATTCGACGAGCGAATAATTTTATCGCTATTTATTAATTTTTTATAATCATACGTTACTGATTTTGTGGTTGTTGTTTTCTTCTTCTGTTTTCAACTTGTTGTTTTTTTTATGGCGGATTTTTGATTTTTGACAACTGAAGAAAATTTTCAGGTATGTAATTAGTGTACAGTATATATTTATCTTCAATTTCGAATTATAAAATATGTACTATTTATGTACCGGTAATGTAAATCCATTTGTTGTTTAAATAATATTGTTGTAATGATGTTCATATAATCTTTCTTATCTATCTTAATCTTTAGTTTGGCAGAAACAATAGGTGTATAAATATACTAGGTGATATTTAAAAAATGTGTTTACATTTATATCTGTAATTTGATAAAGTGTACCGAGTTCCTATACGCCATTATTGCGTATGTTGGGGCACGAAAAGTGTACCTATCTAATTGGATTGCAGCTACCACACATTGGGTGAAATCCATTATATTTGTACCTTTAGGTTTTTTAGGAGTGCGCAATAATGTTTGAATCGTATAATTATGTTCAATTTGAATTTCGAATTGAATATTCGAATCATTGGAATATTTCTAAAATAAGGAGGAATTATTAAGCTGATTTTTATAGGTTCGAAATTCAAATGTTGTAACATTACCCAACAATTTTTTTGCATAAGATCTTTTTTTTTTATAAGATGAAACTGTGAACTCTCTCATTTAATATAAATTTTCAAACTAGTTTAAAATTCCTTTGACTGACAGACGGATCTATTGAATTATTTTTGTATTTTTTTATGTATATGATAACTATATAACTAGTTAAAATCATTAAAATAATTCGAATTATTCACATAAATTAAATTGTTTGAATAATCAGAATATATGAAGTTATTATGATAGTTCGAAGTATATGAAGAGATTGAATGTTCAATTAGAATTTTGATCGCAATTATTCGGTTCGATTCGAATATACGCACACCCCTAGCTTTCTTCCTTTCGGGGAACAGTTGGTATATCAAGTAAACAAGCGATTATGAAGTATTTGGTGATAAATCAGACACTGACTGTTTTTTCTTGGCAACCAACTCTTTTGTAGGTGGTAGAGCCACGCTGAAGCTATTACTGGTTTCAGCATGAATGGGTCGGCTCGCCCGGGGTAGTACCACCCTCTCACAGAACACCAACGTGAAGTAACAGCGCTTGCATTATTGCGTTTCATTCGGTCAGTGAGAGCGTCGGAGGCCCAACTCTTTTCTCTTCCCTTTTCTCCTTTCCCTACCCCTCCCCATACACAGGCTGGCAACGCACTTGCGACTCCCTTGGACGGTGGTGATCAACATCAGATGACCCA
The DNA here is from genome assembly GCA_015888305.1 of Antheraea pernyi. Classification (NCBI taxonomy): domain Eukaryota; kingdom Metazoa; phylum Arthropoda; class Insecta; order Lepidoptera; family Saturniidae; genus Antheraea; species Antheraea pernyi. The sequence continues at coordinate 1,615,434 of MU158724.1, read as the reverse complement.
CTTGTTCGTTTGCCTCCTATGATATAAAAAAAAAATTCTAGTACATTATTACTGCCATTGTGGAATAGGTAATGATATTATACAAGACGGCAACCATCTTGTTAGAACTTTGCAGGGAGTTTTTGTAGCGATTCAGAATCCATACTCCGTGGTATTTTATTCAGTCAATTGCACTTGTGCATAATAACCTAATTATATTACGCGAAACACCACCAATATTACAAGCTGTATAACACAATATTATGAATAAAATATAAAATCCACTACATGACATTCGAAAATCCCGCCAAAAACTCTCATGTTAGTTTTTTTGCGTGTTGGGACCAGTCAGTGTATATCTACTATACAGAGGTTTGCAGGCCGGCATGATAGCGGTGGCTGCCTTTGAATTGTAGATATTAGTGATCGCCGCTGTTTGATTACTTTTGACTTATATACAGAGCAATTGTGTGGTGTGAAAAAAAAACACGGTCGAATTCTCAAGTGAAAACATAGCGTCGGTAATTACATATGAATATTTTTAAGTAGGTAGAGTTGTATTAAAAATATGTATCAGGTTCGTTACTCCGCTTTTGTTATTGTGGGGCTGCCATATCTACCCACGTTTATCATTGTGTTAAAATACTATGGCATTACATAATACAATACATAATCGCCTCCATATCCCAGTTGTGAACTACGCCTAAACTAAAGCCATAGTATCGATATACAAGCCTTTTTTTTAAATTATTAGTTTATTTTATTTTTGTCAACCAATCTTCTAGTAGATTATTACCGCCGTTGACGAGTAGGTAGTGGATATTACGAGTTTCTTGAGATCATTTCAATGAACTAGATGGTGGCCATCTTGTTGGAAATTTCCAGAGGATTTTTGTGACAAGTCAGAATCCAGGGTCCGTGCTATTATTTCCCATTCACTCCACTTTTGCACAGAAACTAAAGTATATTACGTAAAACACAAAATGATAGTATAAGTAAGAAGAACTTATAATATCATTGAAAACACACAAATATTATGAAATATAGAGCCAAAGAACATTTTAAGATCCCGAAAACTCCCAATTATTAGTTTAGTGTTATCAATTTTTTTTTAATTGTCATTGGAGACAAACGAACAGTAATTTCACCTGATATTAAGTGATCACCGCCTTCCATGGACACTAGCAACACCAGGGGAGTCGCAAGTGCGTTGCCAGCCTGTGTTTGTGGGGAGGGAAAAAGTAGACAGGGGAGGTGGGTTATCCGGCGCTCTCACTGACCGAACGGAACGCAACAATGCAAGCACTGTTACTTCACGTGGGTTTTCTATGAGAGGGTGGTAGTACCGGGGGCGAGCCGACCCATTCATGCTGAAACCAATAATAGCTTCAGCGTGGCTCTACCACCTATAAAATGTAAAAAATGTAGTTTTTTTAATTTATCACAACAAAGTTACTTTTCTTTATAGTCGTTAACGGTTGATCATAATCTCATCTTATGTTTTAAAGACAATGTGGTATAAAATAACAAGTGAAACCTAGACGGGAACTGGCTTACAATTATTGACGGAATACCATACGGTGCTTGGAGACAGATTTTCAGCTTGAGGGTAGTAGCAGACCAGGCGAGCTAAGACAAACCTCATTTACAAGGATTCGAATCTATGTCGGTGTCAGTTTTTTATTATTTTTTTAATATAACGACATCGTAAATTTCATGTTTTAAGAAAAAGAAGTTCGTACAAATGAAAAACAATTTAAAAATACATTTTATATACAAATTATGATTTTATAATACACTGGCGAGCCTGGCGGACGTCCTGCCCTAATAATAATAAAAACCTTAACAAATTGTATTTCATACCACTTTATCTTATGGTGAAAACCGCATGAAAATCCATTAAGTAGTTAAGAGTTAATCGCGAACAGACAGACAGACGTGACAGAGGACTTTGTTGTATACTATGTAGTGATAATTTGTTACTTTTCATAGTTTTGTAATAAATCAGGTAATTTTTTGGTTATGCTGCTAGCATATTTTTTTTTTTATAGTAGCACGGAAAAGTGACTGCACTATGCCTGATGGTAAGCATAGTACAATCCAAAAACAATGGCGACCAACGAGTACATACTGTCCATCGCCGGTCGCCGCTGTCATGCCGGCCTGGGAAAAGCTGGATATGCACAGGCTGATCCCGAAACGCGACCCGCAAAAGCGAATCACTATGACGGGCTTTTTCGCCATATACATGGTGGTTGCGACCCAGTCAGGCTGTAAAACCCTACCACCCCGCTATCGCCATTGCCTCGTTCGTTATTCAGCAGGGTGCACCACGTGCAGGTGAGGTTGGCTTGGATGTCTCAATTCTTAGATGTTATTTGACACCCCTTACACCCTAATATATTGACCTGTGCCTCATGATGTCTACATTCGTTCGTGTGGAGCTTAAACGATTTTGGTCGCTCTCAATTCTCGTATGGTTTTACACTCGCTGATGTAAAATAAAGTCACTAGGACTGGATTATTATGATATGTGGATACTGAAAAAGTTGTTAATAAGTAACAAATGATTAATTAGTTTAATTTCAAATACCTAACAATCAGTACGTTCGCGATAAGCAAATTTTTCTATGGCGGGTGATAACGCTGCGTTCTAGAAAGTATGTATATAAAACTATATATACATATATATTTTATTGGTTCGGCAAAAGTACTGCACAATATTTGAAAGTACGATAAAAACGACCTATAAAAGTGCCTCTTCATGCCTCATTTGAAGGAAGTGGTATCATATGACGAAGGGAATACGGCCGGTCCCACATCTTCACATTATCACAGAGATAAAAACATACAACGAGACTACGACAGATGGATATGTTTATGGATTTTGTTTTTAGTTAACTAATTAATATCGTATTTCAAAGAAGAGGGAAACGAGCTTTTAAATACCGAGTGAAAATTGTTTACATATTACCGGCGCCTGCGATTTTTTTCGAGATTTTATTTTTAAAGTATAATAATGTAATACATAATACAGTAGCTCACATTTCGTTGGAATTTTCATGTTAGTTGACAACTATCGAAATATTAAAAAAAAATCATAAATAAAAATAAATATTTTGACAACAACACCATCAAAAGCGTTCTTCCTCGATAAATGAGCTATCTAACACTCAAAGTATTTTTCAAATCGGACCTGAGATTAGCGCGTTCAACCAAACAAACAAATAAACCCTCCAATTTTATAATATTAGTATAGATTACATATAACAAAGAGTTATCACAAAATCATATTTTTACAATAGCTCTTGTCATAAGGTCATTGCGACATCTTGGTATATATCTATCTGTCTCGCTAGTGTATAGTGTAGCAGTGTGAAGAGTGTGGACAATTAGTGTTTCATTATATTATCCGTACTTTTCTACAGACAGTGCCATTGAATTTATGATGTGTATTTTATCGTTAGGATTATCACATGACGATATTTTTATCGTATATCGTTATATAAATACACTCCGAATAAGAATAGCCACCGTCGCGATAAAGAGGTCCAACAAAGGTATTGTATTGCACATAGCTTGTTTATCCCTCGGCGGATTTTCCAGCTCTCAAAACGGCGGATAGCTTTTCATTAATTTTTTTCACATAGTGAATAGTAAAATTTCTTGATTTGGTAAAAAAGTTTGTAGAAATAAAAAAATAATTTAAAAATATATTTTACATAAAAATATATGTTACAATACATATTTTGCTATTTTTAGTTTTTTTATTTTATTTTAGTTTTGGCAACCAATCTTCTAGTAGATTATTACCGCCATTGTCGAATAGGTAATGAATGATATTACAAGTTTCTTGCGATCATTTCAATGAACTAACAAGATGGTGGCCATCCTGTTAGAACTTTCTAGGGAGTTTTTGTGGCAACTCAGAAACCATGCTCCGTGAATTTACCATCCACTACACTTATGCACAATAACCAAACTATATTACGTAAAACACCACCAATATTACAAAAAATAAAGACGAATAAAACAAGATTTTGAATACAATATAAACATCACTACATAAAATTCCAAGATCCCGCCAAAAATTCTCACTATTGGAAGTTTTGTAATAAATCAGGTACTTTTTTAAGTTTATGCTGCCAAAAGTCTATTTATATGTGCCCCATGAGGTCTACTTTCGTTTGTATGAATCTTAAACCTTTACGGTGTTATTACAAAAAAATTAAATACGTATTGAATCCTGGCTTTAAAAAGGTCTCGTATTAAATGCACCGCGGTCGCTGAATGTTCGCCATCTTGCTTTTTTGTCTCGTTTTGGTTACGTTAGGTTAGGTATCTGAAAAAGGATAACGCGAACTTGCCTCGGGCAAGCGTGTTGCATTTATTACGAAACCTTTTTAAACCAAGTATTTAATACGTATTTAACTTTTTTGTAATAACACGGTTATGGTTTTGGACAGTCGACAGGTTAAGGCATTAACTCGTCCATTCCTAGTCACGTCTAACCTAAATTCTATACTATAATAAGTTACTATAATAACACAAGTGACGTAAAAACCAATCAAGATTCATTTAGATTTGTCATAAGACGCGAAACTCTCAACTGTTGAGTTTTGTTTTTGCAATACTTCACACTGTACCATCTTGTTACCAAGTTAAGATGGCAGTGGCAAGAAAACAACTTGCAAGTATACTTAGTATACAGGGACGTAGCCAAGTTACCTGTGTTTAAGATACCTCCCAGGCAATAGTTTATTGATTAAATATTAACATATAAAATTCGAAATACATTATATATGTTAGGAAATGAGTATTTAGTATCCTTTGCTTTTAAGTTAACCATAGCTAGGGCCATCAATCAGATACATGCTTACATAAGATAAAAGGCAACGACTCGTCTGTCTGTCCAGACCTATAGAACCTATTTATACAATTCTTTTTTAAGTTATAAATGTATCTTCAGTCGATGTTTTAATATATGATTCTTTTACATTAGGTTATATATGGAATTAGGAGTATATAATAAATTAAGTAAAAAAAAACTGGCCGCATGTTTCTTAAAATCACTGTTAAATCTTTTTATCTCTCTATTAAATATATTTTTGAATATTATAATATATAATAATATATAAATTACTAATAAAAATCGATGATCGCAAATCATGCATTTTTTTAAATTATCAACGTCCGCCGGGCCTCATATTTCTAGTATATAATTAGTAGTAGGGGGGAGGGGGGGGGGGGCTTTCATGCCTCCCATTGTATCTCCACATCGATACGTCTCTGTGTAATAAAAAAAATCTAAATATGTCCGATTATGTACAACGTAATTATGTGGGAAAATTTCAAATCACGTAATGAGTCATCGTGTTTTAATGATGTACGTTTTATGGTTACGTTGCGTCGCTGATTATGTTAACTTGCATCCAATTTAGGCTTTTATAATGTTGTAATAATAATATTTGGGCGACAACCTCAAACGAGGTCATCTATATATATACTATAAAACATAGTCGTTTCTATTGTCTGTCTGTGGGTTCCCTTAGTTTTTATAAACCATTTAACGATTTTCTCTGTCGTTTAGAGATTTTCTTCGGGAAGGTTTATATATATGCTACATGTTAATTATATTTATGTAAGGTAAAGAGAAGTCGACGTATTCTAAGAAAATCTTAACATGGATTGGTTGGCCCCTTATAAATTATTTAATATTTTATATTTTTTAATGGTGGTAGAGCCACGCTGAAATTATTACTGGTTTCAGCATGAATGGGTCGGCTCGTCCGGGGTAGTACCACCCTCTCATAGAAAACCGACGTGAAGTAACAGTGCTTGCATTGTTGCGTTTCGTTCGGTCAGTGAGAGCGCCAGAGGCCCACCTCCCTTCCCCTCTCCTCTCTCCTCTCCCTCTCCCTCCCCTAAGCCTTCCCCCCTAAGTGTATTGCGAACAGACCGACAGACATGGCGGAGGATTTTGTTTTATAATATGTAGTGATAATATATGTAATTTATATTTATGTACAGTAATGAAAAGTCAATGTATTCTAATGACGTATTGACATGGAGTTATCGGGCTCTTACTTTTGGTAAAATTGGGTACACGTTATGAGGTAAATTAAAATAAACATCTATAGACGAGGGTAAACCTGATTATTGGCGTGGCGAGTGTGTAAGACGTGGCGACACGATGCCATGCGCAAACGACTGTGCGCAATCTATCTTGCTGAACTGAACTCGCATACGTATAGTGTAATTTGAGAACTCGAGAATTTGAGATTCGTTCGATTCGAACAATTTCGATATTTGACATGTGCCAGGCGTCCCGTGACGGCTCATTTTTGTTATCTTTAATTTATTTTATAAGAACACACAGCCATACAAGCGATTTTGTTTAATAGTATTTATAGATGACCTCGTGTGATATTGTCGCCCAAACTTATTACAACATTACAAAACCATAAATTGGATGCAAGTAAATGTAATCACCGTCGTAACATAAACATAACACGTACACCATTAAAATACGATGACTCATTACGTTACTTGATTTTTAAAATTATTTAATATACAGTTATTAAAATTTTAAGATACTACGGTTTTTATAAGCACTGATCCTTTGGTGTTGTTTTCTTGCAATGAATAACCTCGTATAGTTTTTTTCTATATTGTTTTGTTTGATTGATCACTCATTTCAATCTTTGTAATCAAGGTGGAAAGTCTTAAGTGATTAAAGTTAACAAAATTGGCCAAGATCATTTCTAGTGTTGTAGCAAATACGCGTATATGAATCATCATATCCAATATATTTATTAAACCCCAAAATATCTATTGTAAACATACACCAAAGGGTGTTTTCGGTATAACCAGGTTTTTTATTTTCAAATGACCCCGCTGAAGAGTTCGCCAGTGTCAGTAATTTACTAAGTAATTTAAATTCTTTACATTATTCGTGATCGGTCCTATGTATGGTCCAAAATAGTATTTTTTTTTATATCAGGGTGATAAACGAACAGGCAGGTCACCTGATGTTAAGTGATCACGACCGTCCATAGACACTAGCAACACCAGAGGAGTCGCAAGTGCGTTGCCAGCCTGTGTTGGTGGGGAAGAGGGGGAACGATAAGTGGGAGGGAGTGAAGGGAGAGGGGCGAGGTGGGCCGCCGGCGCTCTCACTAACCGAACGAAACGCATCATTGCAAGCACTGTTACTTCACGTCAGTTTTCTGTGAGAGGGTGGTACGGTAGTAGTAGCGCGGGCGAGCCGACCCATTCATTCATGCTAAAATCAGTTATGCCTTCAGCGTGGCTCTACCACCTACCGAAGTGGTAGTGTCTCATTAAACTTATAATGCCCAATGAATTTTTCGGATTTCGCGTATATTTACCAATTGAAATTTGTAACACTATCGGCAGACAGTGAAGGAAAACATCGGAAGGAAACCTGAACGTGAAAAATATTTTTGTAATCCTACTGTATGTGGAAAACTGTTTGATTTGTTTGATTTCTCAGAGTTTCAAATCGCCAATACATCGTGGGCGGGCATGGTGATTACGCCCATACCTTCCTTCGGGAAAAGGCCTATGATTCTGCAGTGGGTCTCTTCAAGGCTGATGATGATAAATATAAAAAGGATACATCATGCTATTGATATATGAATAATAACTAAACAATAAATGTATAATTGAAATGACATACAACAGTTAAAATTAATTTATTTTATACGTTGCCAGTTCTGGTTAATTATAACAGAAAATACCCAGAAAGGCCTATATCAAAATGCGTTTTCGTTGTCTCATCAAGGTTTCCTAGCAGTGACCGCGGGTTCGTCCGCGTGAAACCTGATTAACATACCAGTGACTAATAAAGTCATCTAAATGTATTAAGTTTAATTACTACTTTTCTGTCGTAATTAAATCTTGTCGCCATTAAAATTACAATAACTTTTTATAGACCGAACCGATTTTAATGGAACAAAGATGTTAGGTACATGTTAGATACTCGAAGATACGCTTTATGATTTTCTCGAAAAGGTTTTATCATGAACGCAGTACTTTAGTACTGATGCGTATTCATAAAAACAGACAGACATTTCTAAAAATCGATGAAATGTATTTTATTACATATTCCCAGACATCTGTAACATATTTTTTTACAAATTCTAAAAAGTACAGACACGTTAGCTTTACGTTATTATTATATGTATAGATCGTTATGACCAATTTTAAATAGACCTTATTTCGCCTCAAATGCATTGCCATGTTCAGCTATTTTAAATGCCTAAATTTATCAATTTGTGTAAACATACCGTTTGACCTTGAAGATGATAATGTTTTCTTTATTATTAATTTGATAAGAAACTGACAATGTGTTTTCCAATGAATCATCTCAGTGAGAAATTAAAAAAAAGACAATCTTTTTAATTCATTATTCGAATGACAGAATATTATATTTTCGCTACTTATGTTCGTTTGCCGCTTATGATATAAAAAAAAGAAAAAATATCAACAACTAATATCGGAAGATAGTGTGACTTTTAAGAATAGTGGCTTCATGATTCACTAAAAAGAAAAAACGGACGCATAGACAATATATGGCAAAAATGGAAAAAAGTAGATAAATGTGCCATAGCAATAGCTAAACAAAACTTATTTAAATATTAATAAAGCTAACATAGTTTATATAACGAATGTGTTGCAATTAATCTTTTTTTAGTTTTCAAAAGTGTAGATCCAATAGCCCTATTTATTTTTCGTACATAAAACACAATAATCGATTCTTAAGATTAATCGATTTAAAATGTTCACTGCCGATTGTTTTATAAGCTATGGTACAAGCAATCGAAATGCTTATTTCGATAGGGTGTCAGGATGCCAGTATCATAATTGATCGCTTACCATCACTTGATAAACCCGTCATAGTGACTGAATTTATCTGTTATCATAATTATTTTCGGATTGCACTGCCCGTACAATCAGGTAAAGTGACGTCATCTTTATAAAATTTTTATTCGATAAAATGTATTAAATAATATATGTGTATGTATACTTATATATAGCTATTTAAAACTTTAATACACTTTTAAAAGATATATATGATTTCTTATGTTATAATTTAAAAGATTTATGTTTGTTAGTTCAGTTGTCACTAAGAAGGCTATCGTTTATATTCTGCCTCGTATTATTTATTCTGTATTCAGTTTTAAGATTCGTCTGCAATGTCGTATGATTTTACTAGAAATTTTCGAGTACTGGAATTGTTTTCGAGGTAATTTCAGATATGGTAGATGATAATGATTTTAATTTCGTCAACTAAATTGTTTACACCAAGAAAACTGTTTCTTTAATTGCCTCTCTATGAATTATCGTGCTGTGTGAAATATTTTTGTAATGAAACTTCTTATGGGGGGCTTTGTAATTCTGATCCGCAACATTTTTGTGTTACGAAAACTGGTGGGGGTAAACACTGTATCGGGTAGAGTGTTGAGAACAGGGGTTCTCGTCCGATCACTGAAGTTAAGGAATGTCGGGCGCGCTCAGTATTTGGATGCGTGACCGCCTGGATTGACTGCGTGTCGTTGATTTTCTGTTGTATTTAATTAACATGTTTCCTTGTAATACAAAAGTTTCATTTCTATCGTGTGTTTTTACGGCACACCCTGGTTTTCCGCTTTGTTTCTATTTGTAATAGCTTTAATGACAAGAATAATACTGTTCTCGGACACCTTGTAACATGTTTATTATTTAGGTTATGTTTATCTCCTAAAACAAGGGTGGAAATATCTGGAATTCGGAAGATCTAATATGGGCTCTTTTTAAAAGTCTCTTATTGGCTTACAATAATCGGGGCGATAAGGTGTCTATATTTATTTTCTTCGCTTTGATGACTCATCTATTAGTTATTTGTAACAACGATTTAGTCGAAATATCTGAAGAGAATTCTAGAGAGATCTAGAAATATCTTTAGTATTTAGATGCCCTGTATTTTTATACAAGTTGTAGATCTGGTAAATTAATTATAAATTTATTTAAAAATATTAGCAAGAGGCAGCCCTAGTTAAGTCTCACGGTCACAGCAATAATGTAAGATTAGCATTTTTTATAAAGCCATTCATTAAAGAGTGTTAGCTGACTGCTTTTTTACGTAATTAGGAATTTGTAATGAAGGGCTCGGCGGCTTTCATGTTGTCATAATCAGTGTTGCTAACAGAACAGTATTTTATATTAGCAACATTTTTAGCATAATAATTTATTTAACCGACTTCGAAAAAGGAGGAGGTTACTACGTTCGGTTGTGTGTATTTTTTTTATATATGTTAATCCATATTATCGTCATTTATGAAGCGATTTTAATGATTCTTTTTTTATTGGAATCGGTTATTTTCAGAGGTGTTCCCATAACTTCTAATATATTATTAGGTAGCGCAAATATCAATATCTATTATTTAATTTGGTTAATTTAATAATTCAGTTGTTTTCGCTTTTTAGTGCCCTACTTAGTAGTTTAGTTTATCACATCGAAGGCGGTTTATTTTTTTTTGTAAAAAAAATTTAATTTTATTTTTGGTATATTATTTTATCATCTAGTAGATTATTACTGCCATTATCAAGTCGATAATGATATTACAAGTTTCCTGCGATCATTTTATGAAAGATGGCGGCCATCTTGTGTTTTACTTTCCAGTGAGTTTTTGTAGCAAATCAGAATCCACGCTCTGTGGTATTATTTCCTACCCGCTTCACTTGTGCACAAGTAGCAAACTATAATACGTAAAACTCCACCAATATTACAAAACAAAGTCCCCTACCGCGTCTGTCTGTATAAAAAAATATATAAAAAAATAAATTATATACTCAAACCTTCTTCATAAATCACCTTATCGACTGGTGAAAACCGCATGAAAATCCAGTCAGTAGTTTTTGAGTTTGACCAAGCTGTTAAGACCTTGCATGGTCAATTGCGTAGTCATTTTGAAAAAAAAAGTTTATCTGTCTGTTCAACACAAACTCAAAAACTACAGAACGGATTTTCATACGGTTTTTACCAGTAGATAAGGTTATTCATGATAATGATAATTCATGGTTTTAATATATAATTTATCAAGGTTTTTTTTTTATAATCTGGGCGGGACAACGTCTGCCGGGCCCGTTAGTTATGAATAAAATATAAAATCCACTACATGACATTCCAAGATACCGTCAAAAACTCAATCAATATTAATCTACCATGGAATTATTAAAAAAAACTAACTTCTACTCGCGACTTCGCGACCTATGAATAGTTTAGTAGTTAGCCACTTTAGGCTAACGCCAACAAGCAGCGAAAGTTCTCAAAAGGAAAAAACAAAACGATTTCGAAACGTTATTCATTGGTGCTCCGCTTCTATTGACCTTGTCGTGATGATATATGGCCTTCCTAGCCTTCCTCGATATATGAGCTATCCAACACTGAGATAAAATGTATATATGTATGAATAGTTAGTTTAGCTTAGGTTAGCTCAGATAGATCGCGAATTGCATGTATCAGGCAACAGCCCAAGCCGAGGTGTGCCGTGCACCCTTGAGCTAGTTGTCAAATAAAATCGGCTGAGTGCCTTAAGCGCTCGCCTTAGTAGTCTGGTGAAGCTGTTAAAACCTTACTAGTTCAATAACATAGTCAGTTCGAAAAAAATAAAAATAAACGCTGAGATAATTTTTGAAATCGGGCCAGTAGTTCCTTAGATTAGCGCGTTCAAACAAACTGTTTAGCTTTATGATATTAGTATAGATTAGCTGTGCCCGCGACTTTATCCGCGTAGTGAAAAGGGTGTTTAGTAAAGTCATCTAAATGTATTAAGTCCATTTACTTATCTACTTTCCTCTCGTACTTAAGTCGCGTCGCCATTAAAATTACAATAACTTTTGACAAAGTGGACCGATTTTAATGAGACAAAGACGTAAGTTATTCTCGAAGTATGCTTTATGATTTACTTGGTGGTGGTTTTATAGTGAATCCAGTACTTACGCAGTAATGCGTGTTCATACAAGCAGACACACAGACAGATAGACATACAGACATTTCTAAAAATGATTGAAACATATTTTATTGTTTATTCCTAGACGGCTGCAATAATTTTTTGTCACGAAGATCGAAAAGGTGCAACCAAGTTTGATTTACATTCTTATTTTTTTTTATGTCATATGTGGCAAACGAACAGGTGGGTCACCTGATGTTAAGTGATCACCACCGTCCATGGACACTAACAACACCAGAGGAGTCGCAAGAGCGTTGCCACTCTTGGAGGAAAGGGTTAGGGGAGGGAGAGGGAGAAGAGAGGAGAGATGAGTGGAGGTGGGCCTCGAGCGTTCTCACTGACCGAACGAAACGCAACAATGCAAGCACTATTACTTCACGTCGGTTTTCTATGAGAGGGTGGTGCTACCCCGGGCGAGCCGACCCATTCATGCTGAAACAAGTAATAGTTTCAGCGTGGCTCTACCACCATTTGAATTATTATTATTATATGTATGTACCATTATTATATGTATGCATAGCTAAATGATGTGCACTTTATATTCTGCACACATGATTGGCGGTCAGTCAAGCGGAACGTGTTCAAATGTTTTCCCGCGATATTAAATACTTCATCACTTTCATTTTAACACTGATATTCTTCATGACGTATTGAGCCAGTGAAATTGAGCAAAAAAGGCGTATTTATGTGCATGAAATTAAATGTAGGAACAAGTTTGCGAGCAAACACGTTGACGCGGATCGTACGGTACATTAGAGTTTGTAATTTATATCTGTAATGCGTTCCGTTTGATCACGGTAATGAAATATATAGTTAGTGTTGCTCAAAATCAATCTTGGTCTTGTATTTTTGCAAGACCAGAACCGCTGAATTGTAGCAAGACCAAGACTGACCTTTGCAAGGTTTTGTTTGAGTCTTTTCGATAGTGATGTTTCGTTTGATTTTGTATTAATATTGAATGACGTCTTAGCCTAACATCGCAAACATGTTAACCATATAGGGCGACTGGCGACCTGGAACGCACCGTTTCTCGAGCAAAAAGGACGGACAATAGAGATTTAGCTAGGGAGAGAAAGGAAGAACTACAAATCCAAAGATTCGGACGAGCTAGATACAATAAGATAAGTGTCACGTGAAAACAAATAAAATAAACGATTGTAGATGGCAAGGCGTGTTATTGTTGAATAAAAGTTTTGTCACGTATATTATATTGCACGTGTTTTTCTTTTCAATAAATCTTCTTCTATCTCTTGTTATTATTCTACTTAACTATAAAGCATTATGCGTTTCCTACGGCACATTATATTAATTACATGTATTATATATTTTTCATTTAAATTATTACCTTTATGTTAGCTTCAGTCTTATCTTTTATTGGCATTTTTAAATTGTAATCTCCAATGTCCCGCGCCGGAGCTTCCACGGTCCGATGAATGAACAAATCATCGGCCACGTCAGTATAATAGACACAGGTGACGAGGGTATCAAGAATGTAATGTCCCATGTTTTAGACTTAGTAAAACCAGTAATAATTTTTATGAAAATAGTGTTAGATTTTACAACAAAGTCCCAAAAGAAATTACCAATTTTTTCGGATTGCGAATTTAAGCGCCGTGTCAAGCGAGTTTTTTTTAATTGTAGCATGGCAAAATGACTGCACTGTGCCTGATGGTACGCCCAGTACAATCCAAAAACAATGGCGACCACCGAGTGACACAGTATCCAGCGCCGGTCGCCACTGTCATGCCGGTCTGCGAAAGGCTGGATATGCACAGGCTGATCCCGAAACGCGACCCGCAGAAGCGAATCACTATGACGGGCTTTTTCGCGACCCAGTCAGGCTGTAAAACCCTACCACCCCGCTTTCGCCATTGCCTCGTTCGTCATTCAGTTTCTTGCTGGTTCTTCTCGATGACTGGGTTGTTTGTCCGAACCGGTGGTAGTTTTGACCTTTATAAGTGCCTTCCTAGGGCCTAAATTGATTAAAGTGTTATTGATTTGATCTGATTTGAATAGGAGGGCAGAGTTAAAATACCGAATTCCTGAAACTAAGTCTGAGTAATGAGCAATATAATACGTAATTACTCAGCTCTTCTATCGAATTGTTGACTCAGGTAAATAGCGATAAATTACGACATTTCCTCATTCCCGATCCGACGATAACCGTATTTAATTGTCTTTGTACAATAAAACAGACCTGTGGTAGTATGTACAACAATTAATTTCGTTGTTGTAAAACATGCCATTTCAAACACGTTTTATATACACTGCGGCCGATTAGCTCATATGTTTATATTGAATTTTTTTATTTAAATACATTTCTACAAACGTCTCCGTATCGTTTGTTATCTCTGTTTGTTTTTTTAACAATACAATAGATTTAGGGAACTTACCTTTGACGTGTTCGTGATTATGTTTTTTTTTAGTTAAATTTTTTATAGCACGGTAGGTAAAAGATGTAAGGAAGGTATGTATTTGTGTGTATGAGTAAGTATGTATATGCGTCTGTATGGGTCTAATAGTATACAAAATGTATAAATGTATAGTTAAGTATTTATTCTCATGTGCATTATTTAATACATATAAGTCAAAGAAGTTTAACTTCCTCCGAGTGTACACACTGATACACGCAATGTTTTTTTTAATTATATATCACGTGCTTCGATTAACAATAACTAGATATCGGGTCGGCGCGAAAAATACGTCTAGGTAAATAACAGCTCACTTGAAACGTGAGCTATTATTTTGTTTAGTTTGTTTGAAACACAGCCAATGTGAAACGTTCACAATGCCGCAGTGTATTCAAAAGATGCAAAAATAATACCCGAAATAGCAATTTAACGGCCGGAATATCTTACTTTCGCTAAATACGTGTTGAATAAGTTATATTTTAAGCTTTAAACTAACAAATAATATCAAATTTTGAACATAATTACCGATTTTATACCTGTGGTACAAATTTTTGGACAAGGCTCTTTAACCACATAAGTATATATTTACGCGGACAGCTTTTAGCTTCGATTTGTACGTGACCCTTTATCTAGTTATTGTTGATCGAAGATCACGTGTATTATTACATATACGATTTAAACAACTAATTCTATAAAAAGCGACCTAATTAATTGTGTTTAAAAGCAAGGACAGTGATGCATCTGTATCTTAGTAAAATTATCCTACAGGTAATATTATTAAATACTGGATGACCCGGTGTACTTCGTGTCACCTATCTTAACGACATGAAAACTATCTCTTGACTAAAATGGCTAAAAATTTATACAACACAAAAAAGTCTAATAGTTATTTGAAAATAAAAACAAAATAGTTTTAAAAATATTAAACAGCTTTGCATAGCCCGTTTTGCAAAAAGCAGATCGACCGGCAGGACAACCGAAGTGTTGTGCTGAATGTAATTTAATAACTGCAGATTGCTTCAATTTCTGTGTAAAATGTGGTCAATGTTTAAGCCGAGAAATACGTATTTGTAGTGCTAAACTACAGAAAAATGAATTGAAGTCCAAATTTACATCAAACCAAAAATTAAACACTGGAGGACAAAATATTGAATTTCCGGATTTAAATATAACCCCCGAAGAGCTAAAAGAAGTAGATATGATCGAAGAAAGTCAAGAGCAAAACATGACCGCTGCTCTGGTACACCCAGACTTGTCAGAGCCACCGGGTCAAGCTTTAAAATATTGACAAGTGATTGTCATTTCCCCAATTGTCGCTGGTTTGCCAGCACAATAATCTACTTCCAGATTGTAGTGGAATGCTACTCCTTCCAGGTTGAGAGGAGCAGTTCTTCTGAGGTATCGCTCGATTTCATTGCGTCGTGCTCCCTGTTGTTGGTGTGCTCGAACTCGTTCCATTCCAAGCCTGTCTACTTCATTATTATTCACTTTAGAATGTAATTCTGCCATATCAATACGAACGTTATCATTATTTGTCGCTCGCTGGTCATCAGTACGGTTTGCACGTGAGGTAGCTCGTCCGCACATTTGATTCGCTTCGACGACCTACGTCAGCTCGTATTTTCCTTGGCATGTCAAACAATAACAGTAAATAAATTTCTCACGCACTTACAAACCGATGACAGAAGAAGATTTTAATAACAGTATAATGGTGACAGAATGATAGGTAACTTTATAACCTTTCTTTTGACGTTCGACTGAAATATAAACATTCGACAACTGACATCATCAGAAATATTTTTTTACGTATTCCAAAAAACAGATATTGTGTGTGTGAAATGGGAGAATAAAGACTTTTTTTATTTACCTTCCAAACAATGGCAACCATCAAAATATGTTAAAACAATGACAACAATTTCTGAACGAACCAACAATGACAACCGTCAAGGTATTAAAATTTAAATACGCGACAATCTGAGAACCGAGTAAGTCTACCGTACGGAAGGGACGAACGTCAAAAGTTTGACAGAAAAGTAGGTAGAACATTTTATATGGTAAAATGAAATTGTTGTTTTTACTATCTTTCTCGCAATTTTACCGTATTTTCTCACCATTTAAACCTTCCCTGGACTACGACAAACATTTGAAAACCAAAATCAGCTAAATCGGCCCAAACGTTCTCGAGGTTTAGCGAGACTAACGAACAGCAATTGATTTTTATATATAGAATAGAGTGTAGAGAATAGATATAGATAAAGCTAAATAACACAGGATTATGAATCGTTATTATTATTACATATTATAAAACAAAGTCCTCTGCCACGTCAGTCTATCTGTTCGCGATAAACTCAAAAACGATTACACGGATTTTCATGCGGTTTTCACCAGTAGATAAAATGATTCACGAGGAAGGTTTAGGTATATAATTTGTCAAGATTTTTTTTTATTATCAGGGCGGGATAACATACGCCATTCCTAGATCCAGCCAAAAATTCCTATATGAGGCTTTCTGACCTAGTAAGTTATTCGTGATAGACATTGGATATTAGAAATGCCTTATTTAAATTAGCTTGGTCTGATTTTAGTGACAATAATTTGTAAGTTACTTAGCGATGCCTAAACATTATAAAGTACTAGCTATGCCCGCGACTTCGTCCGCGTGGAAGTTAATGAAAAAACAGTGATTAATTAAACCATCTGAATGTATTAAGTCCACTCACTTATCGACTGTTCTATCGTCATTCTCGCTTCGTCATTATAATTACAATAACTATTGATAGAGTGAACCGATTTTAATGAATCAAAGATTAAATGTTACTCGAAGTTATGCTTTATGGTTTTCTGGGGTTTTATCGTAAACACAGTACCTTAGCTGTGATGCGTGTCCAAACAAATAGACAGACAGGTGGATAGACAGGAAAATGATGGAAATGTATTATATTACTAGACACTTGCAACATTTTTTTTACAAAATCTAAATAGTATAGAAACGTTAGACTTACATTCTTATTATATGTATAGATAATCTATGCGCAAAAGAAATACTTAACCTCGATATGGGTTCGCTTTTCAGAACATAAAAAAGTAAACTGGTGAATGTCGTCACGCGCTGCCGCACAAAACTACACCGTATTTAATTGCTTAACCTTCTCAGGGAAGTGATGCGCTGCTTTCCGTGAGAGTGATTTCATCGTTTGCTGATGGCGCTTTATTGTTCAAACCCGTCCATTATTACTTCCCACCTTAATTAAACGTGTGGCGAAAGTAATCTAAGGTCACTGAGCTTGGTTACATCTAGTAAGATATAGGACCGAGGGATACTTACGTATTAAACTGAAGTTGTTCTAATTGGTAATTGGAACTCGATCGGTCAAACGATACTAAAGACCTTCGGGTAAGCAGTTATAACATACACAAGCTTCTACTCGCGACTTCGTCTGCGTCGAATAGCTATTTTGGGCTAATGCCAACACGCAGTGGAAGCTCTCAAAAGGATAGAAAAAACGGTTTTGAAAAAATCTTCATTGGTGCTCCGCTCTTATTGGTCTTAGCGTGACGATATAGTCTTCTTCGATAAATGAGCTATCTAGCACTGGAAACATTTTTCAAATCGGACCAGTAGCTCTTGAGATTAGCGCGTTGAACCAAACAAACGAACCCTCCAGCTTTATAATATTGGTACCTATAGATTGGATGAAAAAAACATCTATACTAATATATAAAGCTGAAGAGTTTGTTTGTTTGGTTGAACGCGCTAATCTCAGGAACTATCGGTCCGATTTGTAAAAATCATTCGGTTTTAGTTAGGTCATTTATCGAGGAATATTTTCATTAATAACTAGTTAATTATTGCAAGTTAGGTATCCGACATAAGTAGGGTATAAAAATATGTTTTTATACTGCTGTTATTTGTGCGATAACAACTATATTTTTAATTATTACATTTTCCTGTATATATGTATGTGGTAGAGCCACGCTTATTGTGGTAGAGCCACGCTGAAACTATTATTGGTTTCAGCATTAATGGGTCGGCTCGTCCGGGGTAGTACTACCCTCTCATAGAAAACCGACGTGAAGTAACAGTGCTTGCATTGTTGCGTTTCGTTCGGTCAGTGAGAGCGCCGGAGACCCACCTCCTCTCCCCTCTCCTCTCCCTTTCCCTCCCCTAACCCTTCCCTCCCAAAGATGGCAACGCACTTGCGACTCCTCTGGTGTTGTTAGTGTCCATGGACGGTGGTGATCACTTAACAGCAGGTGACCCCCCTGTTCGTTTGCCACCTATGACATAAAAAAAAAAATGTAACTAAAAAATATATATTCTATTTCTGTATAAAGCTAGTATATTTGTTGTGGATCATGTAGTCACATGACACTATTTGTACTCATTTATAAAGCTGAAAAGTTCCTGCTTACTCCGATACATTATTCAGGCATGCCAGGTGTAGCAATATACACATCTCGTGAAAAACAAAATAAAATCCTGTCAGCTGAGTATTGTAAACGTTAAAAATCATTGAAAAATATACTATACTAAAATAAGGAAACAAACAAAAGTAATTGATGTTCTAATTTGCTAAAACTAAAGTGGCAATAGGCAGGACGTGTCGCCAAAATGAGGGACGATCCATAGACGTACTGAGTAACAAAATGGGAGGGTCCACAATGTACTAGACACAGAGGAAGACGACGTAGAATATGTTGAAGGGAAGATATGGCTATCGGAAGCGAAAGATAGAAACCGCTGGAATAGTTTGGAGATAACCTCCATACTCGCATGAAGGGTTCATGCTTGAATTGTATTTTGGTTAATTAAAACCCGCCCCAGCTCCGCACGGGTGCAATGTAGATATACATTTTAATGAAATACTGTTAAAGGCAGTTTTGATCTACATGATATGTACAAACGCACGTAGTGCATTTAATTGGATAAGAAATAATACTGTATTATATAAAACGGCTTGGTAAATAACACATAATTATCTATATATTTATACGTGAAGCCTAAACTTTGTATCCCTTTTTAACGGAATTGCGCGAACGGATGAACGTGAAATTTGGCATAGTTAAAGTTTATATGGAGGAGAAGTGCAGAAAGCTATTTATTTTATATAAGATGCATTAGAAGGACATTAAATTAATTAAAATATGCATTACTCACACTAATGCTTCAATTTTACACAACATATACACACATGTAAATAAAAAAAAACAATTTGACATCCGTCAATAAAGAACTTTAAAAAAGGTTGCGAAAGAGGTTGCAATGCTCGACTGTATGTATTATTTTACTCTTACGTTCCAATTACCCTTTTTCATTCTCCATTCAACAATGATATTAACCCTAATAAAATTCAAACTTAAAAAAATCAATGAACTATGGTCGAATGTCGACCTCTGGGCGCCCACTAGTTTTAGTAAAATGATAAAGACGGTTACTGTGGGTTATCCTTTAGAGATAAATATATACCATCTTTTGGACTTTTTTATCGACCATTTTAAGATATACAATTCCGTAATACATTAATTTGATCTATGTCGCACAAAAATATGTTTGTTACGACGTCACATTACAAATCTTTGAATTTTCGGCTTCTCTGTACAATAATATGTATGTATAAAACTTTATCTTGAATCACTCTATCTATTGTTGAAAACTGTATGAAAATCCGTTGAATAATTTAAAAGATCTTAAAGGAAACAGACAGCGGAAGCGACTTCATTTTATACTATGTAAAGATGGCCAGTGTAATCATTTGGTTCACAACGTATAGATGATTTAGCCTTGTATCATTCTGTGCCGTATGTTGCAAAATAAAAACTGAAATGCCTAGATAAGTTTTGTTAGAAAACGTGCCACATTGGACACAGATAAAGATGTTGTCTTTAAGATAAACTCAGTTTAGTAGCTGTTGGTCATAAATCAAATGATTATTATGCTCAATACATGAAAACAATAGACAGTAAAATTATAGGGAAAAATAATGTGAGATATATGTGATTGAAAATATATGTACTATTGTTTGACCTATAATTGAGTATTTATAGATTTAAATATATAATTATCATTAACTAATTTACTGGATTCTATTTATACAGGGTTATTGGTGATTCGACGTATTCCCGTTAGGAGGTGATAGGGATGACTATTTGTGGTAATTTTAACTCCCATATGCATTTTGCAAAAGTGATCATTTTTTTGTTACCATGTTTTTTTACTTTATTTTCTAAATAAGTCAAAAATGCAAAATCAAAAATTTAAAAAAAAAAATCAATTTAAATCTTATTTTTTATTCTGGATTATAAAATCGATTAAACACTGGTTATTTATGAATATTAAAACAAAATTATCGGTACAAATTTAAATATGCTAGACGAAAAACGATATTCTGTCAATATTTATTTGAAACATTTTTATACTTAAATGCCTTAAAAACAAAAAATAAAATTTATGAGACTTGACTTGCGGATTATTCAAAATAACATAACAGTTTTCTTAGCTCTCTAAAAATTTCTAATCGCTATTCTGACGCAAGCCACGTAACCGCAATACGCTCGGGCACGCTTACTAGCATGTCATGACGGAAATCATTAGTTTATGTCCTGCCAAAAATACCACTTGATGCGCCTAAAGAAGTTTTCACTTCAAAAATACGTAAAGGTACAAATGACATACTTATGATAAAGACATTAAAGGAGTTAACTAAAAATAGTATATGTATGAAACCTGAAACGAAATCAACACGTAAAACATGTCGTATAAAAATGTATTGTACATTTGTTAAAACGATACGTGTCTAAATACACACGTTTAGACAAGACGTTTACTTCTACAAGCGTAAGAAAATACAAGTTATTTACAATGCCAACATAGGTGTTATTTGTAAATGTAAAATTGTGAGTGGGTGTGTACATTACAGAAACGCTTTTTCAAAAACATTTGTAACTACGATACGAACGCCATCTACTGTAACATGTAACGTGTACATTAGATATATGAATACTAATAGTATATCGAACGGGATGGGATTTATCATCAGCGACATACCTGGAACTTCACCTTCAACCTACTATATACCAAACTCAGTGCTCACTAACACTATATAAGAAAGTAATGAAAATTATAAACTGTACATTATCGAACAATATATCTTAAATCTTTTATTTTATAGATAGATATAATATGCCCGTATTGTCGATATACTTAAGTTATTCTTATATTTTGGTATAATAACTGAGTTATGTAGAAGCAAACATGGTAAATAAGACAATATGGCCGCCAAATTGACCAAAAAGATGATATAATAAGCTCAAGGGTGCCAGAATGACCTATCTGACCTATGAATCTAAGCTGAAGCAAGATAGCTTAATTAAAAAAAAATTGAAGCAATCATAAGGACTGCCGACAGAAGTGAAAACTCAAAACGATGGAAAAATTGTGTTTTGAATTTTGAAATTAATCATAGTTTGAATTATTTAAATTTCATAATTGGTATATTGAAATTATTAACATTACTCTGGTTTTCACATGTGTTGGCCCACGGAGCAATAATTATATATATCCTTATAAAGTTTATTAATCAATCAAACCTATGATGAGTTGCAAAATATCTATATTACATGTACACAGGTCGCTGGTCTGATGCAAGCCGCGCAAGTGCAATACGGTAGGTCACGCTTACTAGCATGTCATCACACGAAATTATAAGTTGATCTCCTGCCAAAAAAAAACCACACGAGGCGCCTAAAGAAGTTTTCACTTGATTAAAAACCCTTTCACCATATGTGTAACTGTGTGTATGTGTGTACGTATGTGGGGTGAACTGTGAAATGTTAATGCGTTATACGACAGCTATAGTAGTGTGTCCCGGACCTTATTTCCCGCGTATGATTACCGTGTACTCACATAAATCTAGACCTAAACCGGGTTTATTGGCCCGCGGGGTGCGATCCCTTGTTATATTCGAATAGAATAAATTGCTAACTTTCATTTCGGGTTTCATTGCACGTCTAGGAGCAACAACTGTTACTGTTTAGTTGATTTAGTTTAGCTTTTTAAATACTTCCAACGGTTTTAATATATATATATATATAACACAGTACTCAGGAGTAGCGACCTAGTAAATTTAATATGATTTTTTTGTTGTTGTTCAATATATAGGAGTAATTTTTTGACATCATACTCTTGTTAGTTATTTCATGCCAAAACCTATTTGTCCACACGACTATGCAAGCGAGGATGAAAACATTACATACTAGTACAGCTTACGGTACGTTAAAGCGTAAACCTACATGATAATTTGACAAAACAAATGGTACGATAACACACACATACGTAAAGTAATATTGTAACGCCACATCGTCTTATATAGAATGTGGAAATAAGATGGCATATTCTCAATATCGGTTGTGAAAAAGAAATAGTTATATGTTGCTTAGATACGAGCAGATTGTATAATAACGTAATCGCTCAAAAGCAAAAAAAGTGCCCGATTTTGAAACATTCTTCATTGGTGCTCTGCTTCTATTGGTCTTAGCGTGATGATATATAGCCTATAGCCTTCCTCGATAAATGAGCTATCTAAAACCGAAAGACTTTCTCAAATCGGACTGGTAGTTCCTGAGATCATAGCGTTCAACCAAACAAACAAACTCTTCAGCTTTATATATTAGTATAGATAAGTAAGCTAAACCATCTTTCAAAAATGTGAAGCAACTAATAAAAAAAACATTGCGTGTATCAGTATGTGCACGCGGATGAAGTGAAACTTCTTTGGCTTCATTACATATTATAAAACAAAGGCTTCTGCTACGTCTGTCTGTTTGTCTGTTCGCGATAAACTGAAAAACTATTAAACGGAATTTATGCGGTTTTCACCAGTAGATAAAGTGATTCATGAGGAAGTTATATAATTTGTCTAGGTTTTTTTATTATCATGGCGGGGCAACGTCCGCTGGGCCCGCTAGTATATGTATAAAATTATATATCATACGAGAATGCTCATAAGTTATATTACTATACGAAGTCACGTAGTATAAATACGTAAGTATACATATGCTCATTTTGGTATATGCCTAGACCCAGACAGACACTTATACATACATGCAACTACACACCTATATTATATTTAACGCGTAATGTAAATGTTTTTACGGTGCCATAAGAGGTTTTTTTTAAATTTAATAACAAAATACCTCCACTCCTAATAAAACCTACAAACAAGGTAAGTAATTGACAAAAAATAAATTATACAATCTACAGGTAAGTAAGTTTTGGGAGGTGGTAGATCCACGCTGAAGCTATTACTGGTTTTAGCATGAATGGAACTGCTCGGGGTAGTTCCACCCTCTCACAGAAATACCGACGTCAAATAACAGTGCACGCATTGTTGAGTTTCATCACCTTTTAAAAGGCTGGCAACGCACTTGCCACTCCTCTGGTGTTGCTAGTGTCTATGGACGGCAGTGATCACTTACCATCAGGTGACCCCCCTGTTCGTTTGCCCCCTACATTATAAAAAATAATGCTTGTGTCTCCAAAGAAATTCACAACATTACTTACTAGTTATTGGTTTAAATTCTACTCATTTTTAGCTTAATTTGTAATATACACTAGACAATGTTGAAAGATGTCGCACAATGCCTAGAAAATTTTCCATATTAGTACTGTAATTTTGTAGGCAAAGTGATCTCATAATTTAGAATCGTTAATAACTCGTTAGCAGACTAGCGCCCAGGGTAGGCTTTAGGAGGGCGATAACTTAGACCAAGAAACCACATGGTAGTGTCAAGAGGCTTTTTTTTATATCATAGGAGGCAAACGGGCAGGTGGGTCACCTGATGTTAAGTAATCACCACCGTCCATAGACACTTGCAACGCTAGGGGATTCGTAAGTGCGTTGGCAACCTGTCTTGGGGGAGAGAAGAAGTAAGGGAGGGGGGAAGGGGAGGGTTTGGTGGGCCTCCGGCGCTCTCACTGACCGCACGAAACGCAATAATGCAAGCACTTTTACTTCACGTCGATTTTTTGTGAGAGGGTACTACCCCGGTCGAGCCGACCCATTCATGCTGAAACTATGAATAGCTTCAGCGTAGTTCTACTACCTACACTCAGCGTAGCTCTACCACCTTTTTAGTGTTGTTTCTACATTTTCTCATATTAAATCGATTTTTTTTTATTCTACGTTATTCCTTCAGGTACTGCATTGGTTTATTCAACCTCTACGCTTGGTCACTGAAAAAGTATTGCAAGCCTAAATCTAATAAAAGGCGCTGAAAAGTATTTGGCAGAGGGCGCTATTATAATTAAATTTGGCGTTGCTCGTTTCTTCGCTAAAGAGTTATATTGTCATAGATATTTATAGCTTCTGGTTTTATAAATACAGTAGAACTTCGGTAAATCGATCCTAGATCAAGATAACTTCTACGACTCGAAAGAAAGATTTGATTTGAGTAAATTTGCAAAAATCTTGACTTTCTCGGTGTGCGCTGTATAAACAATTAGAGTTAGACAAAGATTATGTATGTTATCATTTATAAAGACATAAACACAGGTGAAGTCGTGGGCTGATATTAGCTCTGTGTATGTATGTGTACTTGGATCCCACAAATTTTGACTCAGCCTAACGGACGCAAACAAAAAAAATGTAGTGAAACTTCTTATGGGAACGCTTTGACATTCTGATCCGAGCACCGATGTTAAGCAATGTCAGGCACGCTCATTACTTGGATGGGTGACCGCTTAGGAACACCGAGTCATGTTGCCTTTTTTTTGTATTCTTTCTGTAATGTTTCTCTATGATAAAAACTTTCACTGCTATCGGGTGTTTTTACGACACATCCTATTTATATATATATATATAATATAGGTTGTAGCGTTTAATTACAATCTCATCTGTTGTTAAAGTGACGATGTGTTTAAGACGCTAAACTCGCTAGACCTAGAAAGTTCAGCTGCCGGAATACACCAATAAGTATTTAGCAACATATATTCAACTTGACGGGTGATAGCTAATCAGGCGGATTGCTATGGTTTTATCATGATATGTTCCTTCACTGGAAGCTCCGACTCAGTTACTCTGTGTCTAATGATCTGACGTTGATCTGGACACGCTATCAGCTAAGCCATCAGCGATAATCATTAATGTAATACGTAATAATGATACTTATTACATACTAGCTGACCAGTGTCCATTTCGTTGGGCGGTAAACGTTTATAAAAAAACTACTTTTTGTGATTTAAATACAAAAGTTAGATATATGCTGTAGGTCACTTTTTTGTAGGCATTATCAAGCTCTATAACTTTTTTCTGAAACTCAATCATATATCTCTCATCGTTAAGGCAGCGTTCGTAAGAAACGTTTTTCTCCTCCTACTTACTCTGCAAATTCGACTACCAGAACACTCACAAATAACGTGGCTTTCTATTGGTAAAAGAATTTTCAAAATCAGTATTATAGATTCAGAGATTACCCCCTACAACCTCACAAACTTTACCTCTTTATAATATTAGTATAGTTAACATTACATATACCCCTGTACCACGATTGTTTCCCTAAGTTCAGTGACTTTATTTCAATGATTCTCTATATATAGATATCAGAGTAAGGTGGTTCAGTTATAAGGCACGTACGAATAGTAATTACTGTGTAGCGTGCCAGTAAGTACGACTTTAAATTCGATGCCCAATTACAGCGAAGGCCTCGCGAACGACTATCTCGCATTGAACTTTACTTTTATTCCAATATGACACTTAATTTCAACTGTTTGTACTATTTTAACATTTTCTTTATCACGTCCGTATCCATTACGAGTTAAGAAACTAATATAGTGCCTTGAATGTGTCATATCCGGTATTTGCAATAATCATTGGAATGTCCGCGTCCGTTTGTTATATCGTAAACTATACTAATATTATAGAGGGTTTGTTTGTTTGTTTGGTTGAACGTGCTAATCTCAGGTATTACTGGTCCGATTTGAAAAATTCTTTCAGTGTTAGGTAAGTCATTTACCGAGGAAGGCTATATATCATCACGCTAAGACCAATAGGAGCGGAGCATCAATGAAGAATGTTTCAAAATCGGGGTGTTTTTTCCCTTTTGAGAGCTTCCGCAGCGTGCCAGCGTCAGCCCAAAGTAACTATTCCACGCGTAAAAACTAGTTTGTTCATAAAGTTAAGTAATATGTGATATCATTTATATTTGAATCGATGATGACTTAGTTGATAGCGTGTTCGGACACCGCGTCGATGGACATAGTTTCGAATCCTGCTAAGTCGGTGCTTCCGGTGAAGGGAAACGTCGGTATGAAACCGTAGCGTGGTGGTAGATAGGGCTTTTTCTAAGTCGGCCTAGCTATCACCGTCAAGTTGAAACTCTGTCGCCATGCACCTGGTGGTGTGTTGGGCTGCACTTGATAGCCAGCCCTCTCTAAGCTTAGCGTGTTTATCATCTCAGACCACATCGACATTTAATATTAAATGAGCTAACAAACGCTAAGACCTATAAAGTATATAAAAACAATCGAGGCAATCATAATCATACGACTCATAGTAACGACTCATTTATGTATATGTATGTCGTAGTGGGAGCGTTCATCAGTCGAAATTAACACATAAATAGTAACGCATATTTTTATTACAGAATCTTACAAAGATTCGAATTATCACAGGTGTTTGCTAACACCGCCATCTATTATTTTCTATGTTAATCAATATAGGCAATGTGTTGTTAATGCACTTCTATTTAATTTTTGTTAATTTGGTTTATTATAAATTATTGAGTAATTTAGATTAGATGAAACTGTTCATAACTTCTAAGCATTCCACATGTTTATTCATATAAGCGCCGATAGAAGTCATTAAATAAGCCGGTGTCACGCCACACGACGCGAGACACCATAAGATTCTGTAATAAGAATATGCGTTACCATTTATGTGTTAATTTCGACTGCTGAATGCTCCGACTGCTGGATGCTCCCACCTCACTCTTAAGCTCATTTTTATTGTTGTTATAACTGTTATTTTATTACTTATCTTAATATGTCCACTTCCAATTTTTTTTTCTTCATAATACCTCTGGTTAGCTGGAATACAATACGCTGTGAATAAGCTCATAACTGTACGAACTGAAAAGTGCAATAAAGCATTAATTCATTCAAAGATGAGGTAGTTATATGCCCTTATTAAGAAAGTATTGCATGTATACATTATCAGAGTACTGTATTATGACTTTATTGAAGAAGTATAAGGACATAATCCATGATTGGAGATATATATCAGTCGATGGAATTTTGTCGCGACGTTACTTAATGTTTCTATTATTTATTACTGGTACCAGCGGCTTTGTATGCATCGTCTATTAACATCAGAAAATATTCTATGTACAAAGGAAAAAAAATATACATCACACTGCTTGCCGCACTTCTTCATCGCTAAGAATAAAATCACTGTGATCTTAGTTTCCTAAAACTACTAAGTTTATATTAAACTAGTTTCTGCGTGCGACTTCGTTCGCTTGGAATAGTTACCGTTTATGCAGCGCACGCAGCGGAAGCTCTAAAAAAATGTTTTTGAAACATTCTTCATTGGTGCTCCGCTCTTATTGCTCTCAACGTGATGACATATATATTGATGATGATAAATTAATAAATGACTTATCTTTTTTTTACGTCATAGGAGGTAAACGAACAGGTGGGTCACTTGATGTTATGTGATCACCACCGTCCATAGACACTTGCAACACCAGGGGAGTCACAAGTGCGTTACCAGCCTGTGTATGGACGCGAGGAAGGGAAGGGGGAAGGAGAGGAGAGGTGGGCCTCCGGCGTTTTCACTGACCGAACGAAACGCAACAATGCAAGCACTATTACTTCACGTCGGTTTTCTGTGAGAGGGTAGTACTACCCCGGGTGAGCCTACCCATTCATGCTGAAATCAGTAATAGATTCCGCGTGGCTCTACCACCTACCAAAACCTATCTAACATTGTAAGAATGTTTCAAATGAGACCAGTAGTTCCTGAGATTAGAGCGTTCAAGCAAACAAACTCATCAGCTTTATAATATTAGTATGGATGATTTTTCTTTAAACAAGGACCACGGGGCCATTCAAGTATTACGTAGCCACTCAAGGAGGGCGTGGGATCATTATTTTTTTTTATCGTAGCATAGATGCAGGTCTGATATCTGAGGCTTGCGGTCTTATCCATTGGGCTACGATTACCCTAGCATTGAACTATAAGTTAATAGACTATAATTTCTAGACTTCTTAACTGCTGCCCATCAATCAATACGGAAAATCAGAACAGATTTTGTTTTATTTCTACAGACTCTTGTTCCGCACCTGTTTTTCTGCTTTGGTTTACTTTATTGATCTTGTTAAAAATCGTTTTAAATGTGAGCAACTATTATTATTATTTTACTTAATTATTATACTTAGGATTTTTAATTGAGGTTATCGGCTTCATTATCATCTTTTATAGCCATTTTTAAATTATTATCCACAAAGTTCCGCTCCGGAGCGTCCACGGCACGTTGGATGAACCTACACTAATTGCGTCGTCAGTCAGATCGGTATAGTAAATCAAATTAAATCAAAAATACTTTATTCGGTTTAGGCCCTGAAAAGTCGTTTATGAACGTCAAAACTACCACCGGTTTTGCTACTTACTGGTTTTATTAAGTCTTGAAACATGGGACGACAAGTAAACACAGGTGTTGGTGTGTCTGGATATTGCTACTATAGCATGTGAAATGCTTTAGTGAATTTGCACACTTCAGCCCTTTGTTTGCAGGATCACCACCGATATGAGGGTCAATCCCAGGGGTTCATTGACTTTCAAGACGCGTAGTCCTTCTCCTGCCTTCTCCTTCTCCTGTAGCTTTTGTTTACTAACAGAAAAAAAAACAGAACAGATTAAGACATATTTATATAAATGTTTACGTAAGCATGGAGGGTAAGGCCACTGCTCACTTTGCTGACAAGAGGAGGGGGCGGACAGCAATTACAAAAACCAGCTTACGTCATACCTGAACTGCCTCTAATTGTCTAGGAGGTTAAACTAAAATACTTTAACCCCTCGAGTCCCTAGAATTATAATAGTTTATGCTTAGCTTAAATACATTTTTACATACATACATCATTTGCATGGACAAACGAATAAATTAATTGCCTTATGAAGCACGGGACAACAGACAATTAGGCAGCATAAGATTTTAAAAATTACTGAATTCATTACAAAACTTGATAAATTCGAAAAATAACAAATTATGTAAAATTACAATTATAAAACATTACAATTTTTATGTAAAATAACTAAGAATGTTTTTTGCTAAACCATGAAATTTACAATTGATCTATTGGTTTATTTTTTATATATGATAGAAGAGAAACAAAAACACAGCATTCACCATTTTGAGATTTAAATCTTAATTCGGAAGTCGAGGGCTTCACCGAAATCGCTCCAGTAGTTCTCGAGTGATGCGTGCACTATCGCAGACCTGTGTCATTGCATTAGTTATGAATATATCTAATCTCCATTAGAGTTATTTCTTTCATTGTGGCTTAATTGATATGGAGGCAATTAATACGGAATGTGTATTTATGTGACATTCTATTGTCTTTTGTTTGTTACCTTTAATTTATTCTTTGTAGAATGGATTTTTTCCACCGCTTGTTTAGTGATTGTTGGGCGAAATTCTTGATCGGGTCATCGTGATTTGAATTATCATTTTTCGCTGTTAAAAATTCTGTACAGATATTTAAAGCCTACCATAGACTACGTCTTACGTAAATGGACGAGAGTTAATGAAGTATAACGTCGTGCCACAATGCGGAGGACAGGTATTATGTTTAAATCCAATGAAACAAAACGTAGATTAAAATGTTTCATCGATTATTGGGTTTTATGAAAAAAAGACAAGGTGTGGCGTAAAGACACACGATATAAGTGAAACTTTATATAACTTTTGTATTAATAAAAAAAATACAACAATAAGTTAACGTCACGCGATTTTCTTGATTACTCATCTAAGTATTGACCGCGCCCTACATAGCTTAACTCCGGTGATCGAACGAGAATCGGTGTTTTCAACACTCTACCTACTTACTCCTACCTACCTACTCTACCCAGTGTTTACCCCCACCACTTATGAGCACACAAAAAAGTTGCGGATCAGAATTTTAAAGCCCTCCCATAAAAAGTTACATTTCAAAAAAATATTATGTAGGTATTTATAATTTTAAAGTACTCATTTGATTATTTCTTCTATTATTCTATTCTATTATTCTTCTATTATTATTTCTTTTAATAGTTTGTTAGATAGCTGTACCGGTTTTGCAATGTTTATTAGCGCAGATAACTCACAGCGGTTTTGTATGTTGCTAGATTCAAAGGTAAACTTTTTTGCCTTAGAGGGCAGCACTTGCGAACGTTTTTAAAGGTGCGTTCACGAAAAGTAGTGGACAGATACATTCCTTTTAAACGATAAAGTAATATGAAAACAAAAAGATTTGTGCTAACATATAAATTATTACAGATAACAAAAGTACGGAACATATATATGTATATAAGCGTGTATACTCATATATATTCATCCATTTTCTTCTGTTCTTTACATACACACATGTACTACTTACAAAATTGTTTCATTGACAACAATACCGTTGTTTAGCTGGCGTATTAAAATTACTGAAGTATTTATTCTAAGAACAGATATTATGATCCGATATCCATCGTATTATGTCGATTATCATGGTACGTAATACTAAAATATAGACAGTTATCTGGAAGCTGCACCTAATAACACATAACCGCTCCTAAGGCACTGGGCGAGGCTGCCAATAACATGCCATATTCGTTGCTTTATGTCATGACAATCGACTTCAAGTATTTATGAGTCTTGTATTGACTTGTGTATTTTCGTTTATTGTATTTACCCTTGATCTGATCATAGATGAATGGGGTGTTAAAACTTTCGGCTAGTTTTTCGCCTATATATGGTTCTAAATATCGAGAGAAATATTTAAAAACAAGCTGTGCCGGCGATTTCGTCTGCGTGGAAGTTAGTGCAAAAACAGTCTTTGATATACTGTCTTACATATTATTTATATATTATATTATATACTGCTTTTGTAAGAGATTGAATTGCATTCACTTACCTACCCTTTTCTCGTAATTATCTCAGACCGTTAGTCAAATTAAAATAACTTTTGATAGAATGGACCGATTTTAATGGAAAAAAGACTAAATGTTACTCGAGGATATGCTTAATGATTTTCTTGAGGTTTTATCGTGAACGCAGTACTTTAGTAGTGATGCGTGTCCAAATAAATAGACAGACAAGCGGACCTAAAATGATTGAAATATATCTTATTACTTATTCCCTAGAAACCTGCCACATTTTTTTTCCACAAAAATCTAAAAATATAATGAAACGTTAGATTTACATTCTTATTATCTCTGTAGATGGAATGGAATAACAGTTGAAATACAATTCAGTAGTAGTAATATTATTCGTCCAATAGGACAGGCGAAGGAATTAATCCATACTGCCAATTCTGAAGTTGTCAATATAGGTAGTTCTTATGTATACTTTAACCAATTTTCTTCAGTGTCTAAGTTAATATAAAGGCATAAGCACCAAATCTTCTATATAATATTTCGTACATATTATTTTATCCATCTTTTTTATCTTAATGCCCTTATTAATAGTAGCATACCATCTTCTTTGTCTGAATTATTTCGTTTCTCTCACCCAGAGTGTTTATTAATTTCCATTGTCGAGTAATTAATTTAATATTGTAACAAGATGGTGGCTCCCTTGTTAGAACTTTCTATGGAGTTTTTGTGGCATCTCAGAATTCATGGTCCGTGGTATTATTTTTCATTCACTTCACTTATGCACAATAAACAAACTATATTACATAAAACACCACCAATTTTACACAATATAGAGT
The DNA here is from genome assembly GCA_015888305.1 of Antheraea pernyi. Taxonomy (NCBI): domain Eukaryota; kingdom Metazoa; phylum Arthropoda; class Insecta; order Lepidoptera; family Saturniidae; genus Antheraea; species Antheraea pernyi. The sequence goes on along the minus strand of MU158724.1, from coordinate 1,583,074 downwards.
CAAGTAACACAAGATTATGAATAAAAAATAAAATCCACTACATGACAGACCAAGATCCCGCCAAAAAACCGCAATAGAATTCAATAAAGTGATGTAAATTTTTTTTTGGCAATCAATCTTGATCATTTCTGCCATTGTCGAGTAGGCAATAATAATTACTAGTGTTTAGCGATAATTTCCTGTCCAATAAGATAGCGACCCCCTTGGTAGAACTTTTCATGGAATTTTTTTGGCATCTCAGGATTCATGCACGTGCAGGATTCACGTAAAACAATTGCAAAATATAGAATGAAATAACACAAGATTATAAATAATATATAAAATCTACTACAATCCCGGCAAAAACTCCGTTGTCAAATATTCCGAAGGTAATTTTCTGTATTATAACCTAAACGAGAACGTATTTACTTCAACTGGCGACGCGAATACATTTGCCATTGTCAAAATGTTATTAAAGAGAAAAAGAAATTAAGTGTTATTAAAAAAATTCTTCGATCTTAATACCATACCATAAAATTCCGGGGAAAATAAAGAAGAAGAAATAAAACACAGAATGAAATAGAATTTAAGTATGTATTTCGAAACAATGATAAGATATTAGTTTAAGATAAGATAAGAAATATTGTTTAAGATTAAATTTTATCCCAAATCTATCAAGATTAAATGTATATTTCGAAGAAATACTGTTTTTGAGTGAATGAATCACTCTGTTATTCCCAGATCTAGTGCATATTTTGATATTAGACTTGAAAAATCTATTGCATGTTTGAATAAAGATTCAGTATCTATATAGAATTTGGCAGAGACAAAAGAGTCAGGTACATCTTCCGTCTCTGTCTTTCAACCGATTTTCTTTTTTTTTCCTAGCTATTGGCGAGCTTCGGTGTTATCAGTAAATCTGACGCAATCTAGCGCAATACGGTCACGCTTTACTAGCATGTTATGACGCGAAATCATAACTTTATCTCCTGCCAAAAATACCACTCAAGACGCCTAAAGAAGTTTACACATATGCAATGCCCCTTACATATCATCATTATTATTATTATCTATACTTCTATACTAATATTATAAAGAGGTAAAGTTTGTGACGTTGTGAGTTTGTGACGTTGTGGCGTTGTAAAGGGTAATCTCAGGAACTACTGGTCCGATATGAATAATTATTTCAGTGTTATATAGCTCATTCATCGAGAATGGTTATAGGCTATATATATTCACGCTAAGTCCAATAGGAGTGGAACAACAATGAAAAATGTTTTAAAATCGGGGTATTTTTTCCTTTTCAGAGCTTCCGCTGCGTGTTAGCCCAAAATAACTATTCCACGCGTGCGAAGTCGCGGGCAGAAGCTATTAACTAATTATATTATTTATAATCTATACTAATATTATAAAGATGTAAAGTTTGTGAGGTTGTAGGGGGTAATATCTGGGGAGTCGGATAAAAATGGACGAACGAAAACGTTTCTTACGAACGCTGCCTTAATTATGAGATATATATGATTGAGTTCTAGAGAAAAGTTGTAGCTTGATAATGCCTATTACCGCCCAACGAAGTGGGCACGGGTCGGCTAGTATATAAAACAAAGTCCTCCTCGCCGCCGCGCCGCCGCTTCTGTCTGTCTGTCTGTTCGCGATAAACCCAAAAACTACATGCGGTTTTTACCAGTAGATGAAGTAATTTATGAGAAGGTTTAGATATATAATTTGTCAGTTTTTTTTATCATCAGGGCAGGACAGCGTCCGCCGGGCCCGCAAATATAAAAATAAAAACAAGCTAGCATTAAAGCGCTTACCGTACGAAATTAACATAATATTAGGAACATATATAAATAGTGCACTAAATGGATAAAAAAGAATACTTACATGGAACAAATTGTACTATTATTGCAGAGGAAATGTACTTGGGAAATTAGCTAATTTGTACTTGGATAAAAACAATGCGACATAACCTTACCAAGGGATATTAGGTACTCAAGTGATGTCACTCACGACCTGCACACACATAAATAACCTACATAAGAACATTTACAACATAATAATTTGGCGTTGATCGTTACTATTTTATTATAATAAATAATATATACTAAAAACGCAGCGATTAATAAAGTCATCTGAATGTATTAAGTCCGTTTAATTATCTACTTTACTCTCGTATTTAAGTCGCGTCCTCATTAAAATTACAATAACTTTTGTTAGAATGAAGCGATTTTAATGAAACAAAAACTAAATGTTACTCGATGATATGCTTTATGATTTTCTTAAAGATGTTTTATCATTGACGCAGTACTTTAGCAGTGATGCGTGTTCATATAAACAGACAGACAGAAAATAATGTTTTTTTTTATGCCATTGGTGGCCAACGTACATGTGGGTCACCGGATGTTAAGTGATCACCACTGTCCATGGACACTAACAACACCAGAGGAGTTGCAAGTGCGTTGCCATCCTTTGGGGGGAAGGGCTAGGGAAGGGAGAGGAGCGAGGAGAGGGGAGGGGAGGTGGGGCTCCGGCGTTCTAACTGACCGAACGAAACGCAACAATGCAAGCACTGTTACTTCACGTTGGTTTTCTGCGAGAGGGTGGTACTACCCTGGGTGAGCCGAAAATTATGTTCCGAGGAGGTGCTTATGAATACCAAAACTACCATCGCCTACAAAAATAACAATCATAATATAGATTACAATATCCTCATTAATATTGTATGAAACATGCATTCCTATTATGTCTACTTATGGTTATACTTTTCACTTCATTGTTGCCTGGTTTTGTATTACGACCATTATATTTTTTTAATAATGTAATATACAACGCACAATAAGAATCATAATCGCCAGGTTTACCGATATAAATATGAATTATCTATCCGCCAATTAGTATAGGGTTTTACTCGCGATAACTCGCACAATTTGTTCATTATATATTTCAGGGCAATGAACGGTATATATAACTGTTTGATAAGTGTTTAATGAATTTAAGGAAAATCCCATTTTTCTACTGATTGCGTGCTCATTGATAAAAATATGCCACATTGTGTTCTTATTTTTTTTTTGTAAAAGAACATTTAATAATAAGTAGCTGACCCGCGCACACTTCGTTGGGCGGTAAACATTTATAAAAAAAGTACTTTTTGTGACTTAAATATAAAAGTTAGACATATCCTGTCGCATTATAATATTACCGATTTCCCGTAGTGTAAGTTTAAGCGCCATGTCAAGCGTGGTTTGGTGTCAAAAGGCTATTATAGAGTGAATCAATATGTGAACGATGGTGATGTCTGGTATTGATTACTTTTGTTACTACTACTAAAAACGAGAGTAACGTGTAATATATTGAAAATATAGCTCCACAGATCACGCCGCCGTGGTCTAGGGATAAATTTCGCTCCCGCACACCAGACTAGGCCCCCCTCGGCAGCTGCTCAAGCCTAGGTCCGTTCCCTCGGCGTGGAGCCCTTGAGTACGCTGCTCGCGCGATACAGTGACACAAAATCTTACATCACTGCGACAACATTACACATATCACCTCCACACACGTGCACGCATACTCGCTTACACATGCAAGTGGAAGGGTTTTATCTTTTTTCCCTTATCAAACTGAAATAGTTTAGAAAATTATCCGATATGAAATATATATAAGGGTTGTTGAGGTATGTATGCTTGGTACACATATATGTTTCAACAACTCATATATGTATGAATAGTTAGCTTAGCTTAGGTTAGCTCAGATAGGTCGCGAATTGCATGTATCAGGCAACAGCCAAAGCCGAGGTGTGCCGCGCACCCTTGAGCTAGTTGTCAAAATAAAATCGGCTGAGTGCCTTAAGCGCTCGCCTTAGTAGTCCGGTGAAGCTGTTAAGACCTCGCTTGGTAAATAGCGTAGTCAGTTCGAAAAGAAAAAAAAAATTGAAAATATATACATTAGACTGATTAAAATTAAAATCGACTAATTTTTTAAATGTATCGGACATTTTGTTGGAAATAATGAAAAAAAAACCTGTGAAAGCCAGAGCCCTTAATATTAATATTAAAATATCCCGCTTGGTAAATTTCAATTCCCCGTATGATTAACATGGGAAAGCTTGGTTTTTAGAGTTTATAATTTCATAACTCTTTACTGGTTCATCGAAAAGGCTAGAACAAATCATTTTCTTGTATAAAATAGAATTAATCAAAAGTTATTGTAACTTTAATGATGCCACGATTTAAGTATTTATTATATTTATTATAGTGCGTGTCGCGGCCACAATCTAATTTAATATAATTGCATTCTTTCACAGGTGTTAAACGTGGTATACGTGAAAAATCTTTTCATTACGCAACCGCGTTAAAAGCGGGATAGTCGCTGATGCCATTGCTATTATGTGCGGCGACGAAGAACGTGTGTATTCAGACCTGATCACTTAGAACTATGAAGGTAAGTCCTTTAACTTGTTAATTGGACCTTGTCATACTTTTAGTGTCAAATTGAGAACAAAGACCACTTTTCGTATTACTTTTGAATGAATGTATCGTGTATTTTAACTACCTATTGAAAACTGTGTGAAATCGAGTGTTAGTTCACACACAGTAGAAGTGAAACTTAGTCTTCTGATTATTTTTTGAGAGAATGATACGAATATACTGGAGGTGGTAAACATTAAGTTTTGACATTATTTTGTACTATTTTAGTATATTTTACAAAAAAATTACAACAGTATCTTACCGTTATGTGCCACAAGTACCCAAAATCAAAAGGTATTTAGGTTTTTTTATGGTGGTAGAGCCACGCTGAATTTTTTTTTTGTTTCGAACTAACTACGCTATTGACCCTGCAAGGTCTTAACAGCTTCACCGGGCTACTAAGGCGAGCGCTTAAGGCACTCAGCCGATTTTATTTTGACAACTAGATCAAGGGTGCACGGCACACCTCGGCTTTGGCTGTTGCCTGATACATGCAATTCGCGATCTATCTGAGCTAACCTAAGCTAAGCTAACTATTCATACATATATGAGTTGTTGAAACATATATGTGTACCAAGCATACATACCTCAACAACTCTTATATATATTTCGTATTGGATAATATTCTAAATTATTTCAGTTTGATAAGGGAAAAAAATAAAACCCTTCCACTTGCCTGTGTATGCGTGTATGCGTGCATGTGTGTGGAGGTGATATGTGTAATGTTGTCGCAGTGATGTAAGATTTTGTGTCACTGTATCGCGCGAGCAACTACTCAAGGGCTCCACGCCGAGGGAATGGACCTAGGCTTGAGCCGTTGCCGAGGGGGGCCTAGTCTGGTGTGCGGGAGCGAAATTTACCCCCAGACCACGGCGGCGTGATCTGTGGTTACGCGGGCGTGGGCGTGAGCACGCTCTGTTTGGAGAGACAGGCTGGTACTGATGCCACGCTGAAGCTATTACTGGTTTCAGCATGAATGGGTCGGCTCGCCCGGGGTTGTACCACCCTCTCACAGAAAACCGACGTGAAGTAACAGTGCTTGCATTGTTGCGTTTCGTTCGGTCAGTGAGAGCGCCGGAGGCCCACCTCTCATCCCCTCTCTCTCTCTTCTCCCTCCCCTAACCCTTCCCCGCAAAGGGTGGCAACATACTTGCGACACCTCTGGTGTTGTTAGTGCCCATGGACGGTGGTGATCACTTAACATCAGGTGACCCACCTGTTTGTTGCCACCAATGACATAAAAAAAGGTATAATTTGCTGTGTGAGAATCGAGTGCTGTGTGTGTGTTTGCTACTACTATTGCTATACTAATACTTCTACTGTCTAAACTTTCAGCCTGTATACATTTCTAGCAATTTTTTTTTACACTCTTTCATTTCATAAAATCCAATTTATACCGTACCAAAAGAAATTTTACTTCAATAATAGAAAGAAAACCTGTAATACTCTTCGCATGATAACAAGAACTAAATGTATTTTTATAGTTTACGAAATATTCTTCACCTGTCCTACTTTAATAAATCTGTCTATTGGTGCGTCTGGAAAATTTATGTAGTCTGTGACCTTCGGGTCACGATATACGATTGATTGCAACGTCAATGCTCCGGCTATTAGGCCATGCGGGGAAACTATATCTCATACAATCTAATAAAGTAAAGAAGAATTAAGTAAAAGAAAAATCGAGGCAGTCATATGTTCGTAAAGTTGAATTTTTAAAATAAATATGGTTTGAATTGTTCAAATTTGAGAATTTGTGACTTGAAATTATTATGGTTATTCAATCTTTTCATTTCTTTCATATACGCTCTGAATAATAATTATACAGTCGTACTAAGCGTCACTAGTTTGCCGAAAGCTACGAAAACGCAATACGGTCGGTCATGCTTACTAGCATGTTATGAAACGAAATCATAAATTTATCTCCTTGTAAAAAATACAGCTCTACGCGCCTAAAGAAGTTCTCACCTCAATAAAGTCGTGATGGTCTAGTGGTTTGACCGTCGGAATGTCAACCCGATGTCCGCAAGTTCGAACCCCGGCATGTACCAACGATTTTTATTAATTCGCGTACATTTACTTATTTAAATTACTAACACTATCGGGTGACGGTGAAGGAAAACATCGTGAGGTAACCTGAACCTGAGAAATATTCTTGTAGTACTACTGTATGTGGGAAAATAGGACCGTGAATTTCTCAGAGTTTGAAATAGCCAATACGTTGGTGTGGTGTTTATGTTCATACCTTCCTTTGGGCAGAGGCTTATGGCTCTGCAGTGGGTCTTTTACAGGCTGATGACGATGATGATGAATCTAATAAAATCATTTTGATAAATAATTCTGATGTGAAATTAATAGATTCTATAAGGCAATATATTAAAAAAAGTTTCGCTGTGAGCAAATAAATGCGTGTTGAGCTTTACACTAGCTACGCGTAGTATAGAGGCCTCTGTACATCTAATATTGATATTTTGATAATTATTTTAAACACCCAATGAATCGGACGGGAATCAGTTAGTTCTTAATAAACGTGCAAGAAATTCCTGTTAATACACGCCTGATGGAATATACGGTGTGAAGTAAGTACTCGGTGTCGGAGATTGTGGATTGGAACGATTCATTACGCCTAATAAGTTGCGGTCCTGACCTTACGGTGTCGGGCCACGGCGAAAGCGTTTTAGTAGAGACGAGTGAACTAGAAGAATAAGTCAGTAAATAAGTTTGTTATTGTATGTAGGTTTAAAAATAATACAAATGCCGTGAAATGAACCGATGGTGGCTTAGTTGATAGCGTGTTTGGACACCACGTATGGACGTAAGTTCGAATTATAGCAACTGAGTCGGAGCTTTCGGTAAAGGAAAACATTAAACATTTATTATACGTACGGCTGAAAAGTGGTATTCACTCCCGGCACCTGTCTTCCCGTCATCTTATAACTTAGGAGTCTTTAAGAGTAGAGTGAACAGGCTGATGCCGCAGTGGGTAAGCGTGATACATCGTCGGCTTCATCGTCACTTACTATTAGGTGAGATTGTGGCCAAGCGTGTACCAGTAGAATATTTAAAAGAAAACACCGTGATGAAACCGTAGCATGGCGGTTCATTGTTCAGCTTTTTATAAAAATCCGTCGCGCGCTATCTACCACCCTCAAGTTGAAAATCTGTCGCCGAGTACCTGTTGGTGCATCCGGCAGCTGCATCGCATCGTCATTTAACATCAGATGAGATTATTATAGCCCATTGGCTATTATGGCTTTAACGTTAAAGCCTACAATGTGTAAAACAAAGAGTTTTGGGAATATTCCATCTAAAACTACATTGATCTGCTCCTAAAAAGGGAAGAGTCTTATTTAACACAATAACTTTACATATTTCACATCATATTTATAGAATTTAATTAGTTACAATCGTATCTGAAAGAGAAACAGCATTTAAGGTTTAAGTATGTGTAAGCAGTGACGCCGGTTTATGATTTAAGCGCAATTTTTCAAGTTTTAACATAAATTTCTATAGTTTCACTAACATAGCTCATATATGAAACAATAGCGCGAGGAGCTGAAAGTTTTAAAACTTATTTATATGTAATCAAAAGCCGAATAAATGGGATTGATAAATTAGGTAACATTCTTGCTAGGTTCGACGGACCGCTTAATTTACTATGGATACTGCTTGATATCATTCTTGATGACGGCATATCTTTAGTGTTAATTTTGCTATATTCCATTATATTACAATAAGACAGTATAATCGAAGGATAATATTAATTGAGAAGAGACCTTTGGTAACGTTATCTAAACTGTAAATAAAACATCGTCTAGAGTACATCGTCGTGTGGCTTAATTATAGCTCAATAACGGTGCATGTACAGTCTGATACTGTGAAGTAAATAATTTCGAAAGTACAAAAACAATGAGCTTAGTTTTCCTATTCATTATGATACCAACCATAGTTTTCGACCTGAAATTTATTAAAAATATTGTATTACTGACATCCAACAGTTAGTTAAAATGAAAGTTAGTAAAATGTACATGATATTTGGAATGTTTTTGTGTCATAAGATAATGATTTGGTTTTATAAATATTACAGTCACTAAGTTACATTACTCATGGAAAAGGTATAGACGTCGTATGACAGTTTTAGTCATCTCATGATTTATTTATGTTACATGTCAGTTTGCTTATGAAAACAGAATGCTGATAACATTGTTTCTACAATATTTAGCGATATGATAAGAATAACAATGATTTATTTGGTAAACGGCCCACTAATTCAGCCAAGATTGCTCGAATCAGCGACATATATTATTTTATTTGGTTTGTCAAATTTAGGTTATACGTTGAATTTTTGTATGTGTGTTAAATTCCTGAAGCAATTATGGTCATCCAAATACTAACTAATATACATTAAATATTATTTGTGTAAAAATTATGACAAATTAGATTCGTTATTGAATCGCGATATATTTATATGTAGGTAAAAGAAAAAAAGCGAATCAAAATCAAAGGCAGATAGATATCTAAAATTAGATACATTAGTCACAATCAAATTATTCCTTCGACTAAATCTACATAGTATGCTTTTTAGGTATTTTGAGCGATATACATGCCGAATTTGCTATTTTGACATCAATGTTTATTCATTATTTCTATCGTGTTTCCCTTGTGTAATACCTAATTAAAAGTCTAAATTTCTGTTGAGATAAAAAAAATATGAAAATATCATATAAATTTTATTGCTTTAAATTATGAGATTATATGCAAAAATCGAATAGATAAAAAATGTAGAATATTCAAAAATGGGAATTTTATGATAATTTTATAGTGCAATTTTATGTTGTCACTGTAGCTTATTATCTCGCTGCGTTTATGGCCCTACTGGTGAATCACTGGGGCGTGCGAAGTTCTCGGGGTCGCCTCACGAATTTTATTTGCTAATTGGACACCTACCTCCTTAATTCATTTTGTATATATCTATTTTCATTATGAATATAATCAACGTAAGTGGTTGGAACGTAGTTGGCAACCACAGTAAGTAATGGTAAGTGATTGTTTCAGCTATTTATGCGCTAGTGCTATATTAGAAATATAAGCATGGGACCAGTTTTTAACAAAATAATCGAGTAATCTTCTCTTGCTTTTCTTATCAACATAATATAAAAATGGATATGATTATATTTTATACTAGTTGTGCCTGCGACATCGTTCGCGTGGAACCTGATTTACAAAACAGTGACCAATAAAGGCGTCTGAATCTATGAAGTCTAATTACTATCTCGTACTTAAGTCGCGTCGTCATTAAAATCACAATAATTTTTTATAAAATGAACCGATTTTAATGAAACAAATACTAAATGTTACTCGAAGATATGCGTTATGATTTTCCGGAAAAGGTTTTATCAAGAACGCAGTACTTTAGTAGTCATGTGTAATCATATAAACAGACAGACAGACAGACAGACGTTTCTAAAAATGTTTGAAATGTATTTTATTCCTAGACACCTTTTTTTTTTTTCTCCATGGGGGAATCCCTAACGGATATCCATCTCACTGGGCAGCAGAGGATGGAAAAACCCCATGGTACCTTCTTACACCTTTTGGCCGGAGGAGCAGGGACTGTCTAATCGACACTACATCTGCTCCTCCAACAGGTGTTGTCCCCATTCCTAGACACCTGCAAATTTTTTTTTACAAAATTCTTAAAATTACAAATACGTTAGATTTACTTTCTCATTATATTATATGTATGTATATATTGATAACCTCCATAACCGCTTGACCTGTTACCTTGCAAAGTGGCACTCGTTAAGTATTTTTGGAGTTTTTGGCGGGATCTTGGAATGTCATGTAGTGGAATTTATATTTTATTTATAATCTTGTGTTATTTGATTCTATTGTTTTGTATTATGCGTAGTGTTTTACGTAAGATAGTATGGTTATTGTGTATAAGTGTAGTGGATGGGTAATAATACCACAGAGCATGGATTCTGACTTGCCACAAAAACTCCCTGGAAAGTTTTAACAAGACGGCTACCATTATATTATATTAACATTGAAATGATCGCAAGATACTTATAATAACCTACTCGACAGTGACAGTAATAATCTATTTGAAGATTGGCTGCTAAAAATAAAATAAAAGTATTCTTGATGTAAAAGTTTTTGGAAAGAAGTTGTTTTACGGGACTTGGTGTAGAAGTTGACTGGTGAAAATCGTCACGTACGGAAATAGCGTTATGCCCTCTCCATGCGACTTGCTCTCTCAGTCTGTTTCTTTCTATTATATGCGAGTGTGTGCGCGTGAGTATTCGAGCAGACGCGCGTCGTACCTTGTTGGTTCTATAACCTCAATATTGAAAGCGTGGAAATTTTATTTATATTTAGTATATCAATCACTACATATTATAAAACAAACGTTTGTCTGTCTCTATTCGCGATAAATAAAAACTGCTGAACAGATTTTATTGCGGTTTTTGCCAGTATATAAAGTGATTCATGAGGAAGGTTTATGTATATAATTCGTCAAGGTTTTTTTATTATCAGGGCTCGGTAACGTCCGCTGGACCCGTTAGTTTTTATATAATTTTATATCTATTTTTTCATAAATGAATATTTTGTCAAAAATGTTTAATGAAAGTTCCTTGTATTACGTTATTAAAAAAACACGAGTGGAGCCGCGGGCACGGCTAGTGTAAAACACGTCATAAAATAATCTTGTTGAAATGTTGTGTTTTCTTATAAGAATATGTAGTAAATCTATATAAGTACGTCGAAATGATAACGCGAGCTGATAAATAACATCTTTTCGCAAAACAACTTACGTTTATGTTCAGGTATTTCAACTCTATATTATGAGTTCCTTGTATTGCTATAGCGTCAATGTTTATGACTGACACAGCTTAAATTAAGTGTTATATTTTATATTAGCACGACAAAGTATTGTGATTGAAAATACATACAAAATGGTCTTGTACTGATGGAATATCAATTCGATATCTCGGTATGTACCAATCTAAATTCGCGTACATTTATTAATGTACATTGGTAACATAATCGGCTGACGGCAAAGGAAAACATCTTGAGGAATCCAGAATATGAGAAGTGTTCTTGTAGTACCTACTACTGTGTATGGGTAAATACTAAATATGTAATTGTAAATCTCTCGGAGATTGAAATCGCTAATACGTCGTGCTTGGTCTGTTACGTAGGATATATTTCTGTGCTTAGATGCGTGTGCAATACATAAATGCTCTCCCAAAAACCCTATGTGTCGCGATGGAATTGGATTGGTGGGTCGATCAGAGGGTTGTTGGATGCAGTGTCTGGTGAAAGATACATCAGTTCCTACAGTCATCTTAAGGCCGTTTACAGATGCCTAGCTATCTTGCCACCGAAAGTAGATTACTACCGAGATAGACTTGTACTGATGTGAGGGGTAACCGCGTAAACCCGAGCATGCTGATGCTCGAGAGCCCTCTATCAGGTTTGGGCGTGGCCGCTGTATCTGAGATAGCTACTAGGAGCCACTAATAAGACTTTATGGACCATCAGCTATTTCTCTTGAGACTCATTTTTATGGGGTCGGTTGGCAAAGTCTTAGAACACCCCAATAGAAGTCTATAACGAATTTATCGCGATTCATTTGAATACGATTCCCTAGCCTTACACATTGGTAGTGTCCAGACGCCTCGTAAAGAGACAAGAATCAGATATAACATAATATCGGTATAACCTGACCGAATTCAGAAGTTAATATTTTGTTTTAATCCCTACAATGGCTTGGCTCTTTCATTAATGCGGATTATAATACAGATTAAAAACCAGTATTGTTTTGGCACCAATGTTGGTGCGTAGTAAAAACTGTCATTGTATTTCTGGTATTTCTAAATACATTTCTGTTATATCTCTCTTTAGGTTATTTGAGGTCATCGTGTTATTAATGGTCTTATCTATACATAATACGTTCATTGATGGTCGTCGTTATCAGAATCTGTAATTACCGATACAAAAGATGTAGGTGTACTATTGGCATATACTAGATGCCGCCTGCGATTTGGTCTGCGTTTACCTTGATAATAGATGACACCGTTCATTACCTTTACCATAAATGTATACATATAATAAAAATGTATATCTAACATGTCTGTACTTGTTATATTTTTGTGAAAAAAAAAATGTGTCAAACTTCTAGGAATAAATAATAAAATACATTACAATCATATTTAGAACTGCCTGTCTATCTGTTTGTTTGAACACGCATCACTAGTAAATTACTGCGTTCACGATAAAATCAAAGAAAATCATAAAGCAGATCCTCGAGTAACATTCAGTCTTGGTTTCATTATAATCGGTTCACTCTATCAAAAGTTATTATAATTTTAATGACGACTCGACTTAAATACGAGAGATAGTAGATAAGTAAATGGACTTAATACATACAGATTATTTTATTAGTAACTGTTTTTTTTTTCATTCGGTTCCATGCAGACGGATTCGCGGGCACACCTAGTTATTATATATCCATGCATATAATAAAATTGTAAATTTTACCATTCACATAATTTTGTCGTTTGGTCCTTTACAAATAAACATTTACAATTCAATGTTTGAATATTTCAGAACTAAAATGATCATATATTTCAAATAATAAAATTAAACTGTAGTAACATTTAAGCCACAGTATCAGTTATCAGGGTCTACTAAACAAATAAACAAAAACACAGTTTATGCTTTAATATAAATATTATATCATCATCATCATATCTTATCAAAAAATTAGCATATACCTGTTTCTTCGCCCGTCTGTTAATCGAAGACATGTGGTTTTTATCTCTAAAGATACACTACACCCACTAAATATATTTTATCACCGAGTGGATTAACAATAAAATAAACTCAATAAATCAAATAATAATTACAAAACCGGGCAGTTCGAGCAATTTATAATATGAGGCCTCGCGAATCATTAAAGAATAAATTTCAGGAATTCGCTATTTTAACTTTGCCCTCCCAATATATTCTTGATAATTTAATGTATGTCCACAAAACCAAGACATGCTGGATCTAGTAAAACACCAACATAATTTAAAAACTAGAAACAGCAACAAATTGGTCATTCCATGTTCCATTAAAACAGTTTTTTAGGTTTTTTTTATGTATAACAGGTACGCACTTGGCCACAATCTCACCTGATGGTAAGTCACGATGAGGCTGACGATGTATTGCGCTTACCCGCTAGATGCCTGTTCACTTGAAGACTCCCAAGTTATAAGATGACGGGAAGACAGACGCCGGGAGTGAATTCCACTCCTTAGCCGTACGTATAATGAATGTGGAAGCAAATCGCTTCGTACGAATTACGGGAATATCAACCACGTAATGGTGGAAACCCTCACGGCGTCTAGTCGTCCTCTGATGGAATGAGGACGGTGGAATTATATTATGTAATTCCTGTGCACACTCTCCAAAGTGTAACCTGTAAAACACTGAGAGACAAGCCACTTTTCGTCGATGCTCTAAACTGAACATTCTTGAATTGATAATAATTTCGTTCTAAGTACTTGTGGGATAACTATTTTGTGCCCTCGCATAATACAACCGTTTTCATACGACAATTGGGTTTTACACAAAAAATAAGGTTTAATTAATATATTTGATAATCGCCTAGGCCATCCGTTTAAAATATATGATACAACTTTATTTAATATTGGATCTTTATGAGTTTCGTCACGAATTTCACTCAGTGTAACGGGTAAGCTGCCGTCTATAACGAAGTTAACATATGAGGCACGATCTTCTACATGTCTTAGACTGGTGCTGCCGTCGACTTCGTGGCCCCACACCCTACTCGCCTCTACCGCCATTGAGTCATTGTCAGGTAAGCTGGCGCGCGATAAGTAATCTGCACTATTGTTAACGCTGCGTATGTATTCAATGACATAATTATAACCACTAAGAAACATAGCGTAACGTTGTAACCTGTTAGCAGAAACTTCTGGAATTCCGCGATACGGACCAAAAATAGATAAGAGTGGCTTGTGGTCTGTGCGGAGTACAAACGGGACTGACCTTCCATATAAATATTGGTGAAAACGCCGGACTCCGAATATAATTGCTGTAGCCTCCTTTTGTAGTTGTGAATACCGCTTTTCTGCTGCATTCAGTGTACGTGAGGCAAACGAAACAGGACGTTCTATTCTGTCAGTACCCACTTGCGACAGTATTGCTCCTAACCCCGTGGGTGATGCGTCTACTGTTAAAATTATTTTCCCGTTAGAGTCAAAATGTGCAAGAACCTGATCTGAGGCTAAGCATTGCTTAATTTTATTGAATGCTTCAGTGTGTTTATTTTCCCATTTCCACTTGGTGCCTTTTTGTAACAGGGCATAAAGTGGGCTCAATATTGAAGACGCATTAGGCACAAAGTTTCTATAATAATTGACTAATCCCAGAAATGACTGTAATTTATTCACGTTTGTTGGTGTAGGTGCTTCGACAATTGCCTTTACTTTTTGTTGAGATTTTCTTAGACCATTTTTATCTATAATATACCCTAGATATTCTATTTGATCCTCAAAGAACACACATTTATCTTTACGAAGAGTTAGACCCGCGTCTTTCAGCCTTTGCAAAACCGCGTTTAATCTTTCTAAATGTTGTTCTTTTGAATCTCCTGTAATTGTTTCTGCGGCGTCAAAGAAAACAATTACAGGTTTTTTTATAAATGAATGTTTGCAAAATAAATATTATACGGATATATTATAATAAAATATCAACCACGGTCAAAAGCAAGAACATAACTAAAGAAAGGGGTAATCATACCGATGGAAACATATACATACTTACCTATTATATGAGTAAAACAACAAAATCTGCAAATAAATTACTTTTAATTAATTATTATTCTTCTTCTTACTTCTTTGGCAACCAATCGCCTTTATTGAAAATTTTTATAAAGTGTCTTATGATGAATTACTGGTCCAACAAGATCCCGCCCTCTTTCTTAAAACTTTTCAGTGAGTTTTTGTAATATCTCCGAATTATCTTCCGTCCATTTCACCTAACAAAACTAAGCAAATATAATATAATATAGGGACTAATAAACGAAGATCACGAATAAATACGCTACAGAAATCCAGCCAGAAACTCTTCATTGTTGTTTTATTGTGTTGAAAATTTAACGCGTTCAAGATAATTAACAATATATTCCAATGCTTTTCATAAAACTACGAGAAAGACGAGACAAATATTACAGGACCCGTACTAGAACTTATAATTATTATTATTAAAACTTGTTAGAGATAATTTTCACTTTGTTTTCATGATTTCATTCAGTTGTACTGGGATTATTTTGTTTTCTTTTTAGATCCGTTGTACCATGACATAGATTTTGAGATGGAAATATTAATATATACAATTTCTTGGATCGATATCGGGTTTTATATATATATTATGTAAAACGTTATTATAGTGTTCAAAGACCCCCAGTAATGTCAGACCCGATTCAGTTAACTACAGAAAAATGCTTTGTAATCAGTAGCAAAAATATATATATCTAGTGGTTCTGTATTTTTTAGATAATATACCATATGGAAAAGAAAATACGCTAGACTAAAACAGGGTCTTATTAGCCTGTAAGATACCAACTGCAGGGCCATAGGCCTTCCCGAAGGAATGCAAGGGCGTAATCACCACACCAACTCATGACGTTTGTCGATTTCAAACTCTGGGAAATCCACAGGTCTATCTTATCCCTCAGTGTTGCTACAATAACATTCGACAGCTCCAGATTTCCTCAAGATGTTGTCCTTCACCGTGAGTCGATAGTGTTACCAATTTAAATTAGTAAAATATACGCCAATTTCGAAAAATTTATTGCTACATGTCATTAATTCCAGATAACAGTAAAACGTATACACAATGTTTAGGTAATAAATTAATATATTGTTTTCTTGTAACATATACTTCAATAATAAAATTATTCAGATATTTAATGATTATAAACATATTATTTGGTAAATTAACCTTTTGTAATTGTTATTTTCGTATCTCTTTATTTTCTTCTTTTAAACGTATATTTTCTAATTATAAAACCAAAGTACTTTTATAAATAAGTTTTATTATTAATAGATATATTTCCCGTAAATAAAACATTCGGCTGCAATGAATATAAGGATAACAAAACAGTCCTTATGAACTGCAAAATATGATAAGATATTTTTTTATTCACATATCTCATATTCCTAATTGTTAAATGGACTATTGTAAAAAACTGAAACAATTGATTTAATATACGATTTGAGTTGGTTCTCCCACATATTATTAAGATAATATACAACACCTTCCACTAAATTTAATTTATGCATTGCACACCGTGAGAGCTCTTATATTTATTTTAAACTTACTTTTCACTTATTATTTTTGGTCAATTTTTTTTTTGTGTTTACCTGATGTTAAGTGATCACCACCGTCTATGGACACTAACAACACCAGAGGAGTCGCAAGTGCGTTGCCACCCTTCGGGGGAAAGGTTAAGGGAGGGGGAGGGTGAGGGGAGGGGAGGTGGGCCTCTTACTAACCGAACGAAACGCAACAATGCAAGCACTGTTACTTCACGTCAGTTTTTTATGAGAGGGTGGTGCTAACCCGGGTGAGCCGATCCATTCAAGCTGAAACCAGTAATAGTTTCAGCGTGGCTCTACCACCATAAAAATTATAGTCAATGTATCATTCTGATCTATACGTTATATTATATTGCTCTGAGATTTCACCAAATTTTTTTTTTATTTGTTACTAGCGGGCCGGCAGATGTTGTCCCGCCCTATTTATAAAAAAAATCCTTTTATCTACTGGTGAAAACTGCATGTAAATCCGTTCAGTAGTTACCCAAAGTACCACAAGTACCCAAAATACCAAGGTGTATATTTTTGCACTTAAAATACAAAACAATACGGACTTACAACTTTCGAAAATAAGCGTGCCTCATAAAAATATGTGACAAAACAAGACCTCACTATATATCATTACATAGTATAAAACAAAGTCCCCTACCGCGTCTGTCTGTCTGTCTGTTCGCGATAAACTCAAAAACTACTGAACGGATTTTTATGCGGTTTTCACCAGTGGATAAAGTGATTCACAAGGAACATTTGGTGTATAATTATTCAAGGATTTTTTTTTATAATTAGGTCAGGACAACGTCTGCCGGGCCCGCTAGTTAATAATAAGAATGTCAATCTAATGTTTGTACTTTTTAGATTTATGTGAAAAAAATGTTACAAGTGTCATGAAATAAGTAATAAAATATATTTCAATAATTTTTAGAAATATTTGTCTGTCTGTTTGTCTGAACACGCATCACTGCAAAAGTACTGCGTTCACGATAGAACCTCATCAAGAAAATCATAAAGCATATCCTTGAGTAACATTTAGTCTTGTCGAAATTGGTGGTAGAGCCACGCTGAAGCTATTACTGGTTTCAACATGAATAGGTCGGCTCGCCTGGGGTAATACCATCCTCTCACAGAAAACCGACCTGGCAACGTACTGGCGAATACTCCGGTATTGCTAGTGTCTATGGACGGCGGTGATCACTTACCATTTGGAGACCCGCCTGTTCATTTGCCCCCTATAGTATAAAAAAAATAGCAGAGTAAATATATCTAGTGACGATTAATTTTTCTGCATTTAAAATCTGTACTTCTATACTATCTATACTTGATATTATAAAGTTGAAGAGTTTATTTGCTTGAACGCGCTAATCTCGGGAACTACTTTACTGATTTGAAAAATTATTTTAGTGTTAGATAGCTCATTTATCGAGGAAGGCTATATGCTATATAAATCATCACGCGAAGACCAATAGCGGAGCACCAATAAAGAATGTTTCAAATTCTTATTATTTTCCTTTTGTGAGCTTCCGCTGCGTGTCAGCGTTAGCCCTAAGTAACTATTCCGAGCGAATGAAGTCGCTGGTAAAAGCAAATATTTCATGTACTTAGTTATTTTTCATATTATGTGATTTACGAATTTCTCATATTATCAAGAATTCAAACCGCCTGCTGTCTATACATATGTGTTATGATATTTATCATTCAATACCAATACATTAAATTTCGTAGAATATTTACACCAACTTTATATCGTTCTATTATATGACTTCATTCGTATTTGACAGTTCGCAGACTTATATGCAAATACGGCAAGAGTATTTGAAACTTACTATATAATTTATGTCCAGAGGAAAGTACATAAAAATATAATTGAAAGCAAATATATACTTAGCTTACAAAATTTTGTTGTGAATAATGTTATCCGTGTACTTCTCTACTGCGCATGCGCGCCAGACCGCTTACACCATTTCTCTGTTGCAGAAGCCGTAGTATTTATAAAAATCGTAGTATCTTAAAATTGTAATATTATAAAGATATTAAATTATGTTTTAATTTCATTTCGCATTTAAATTAGTTTATAGTGCGTAATTTACATAATATGTTATTTTATAGTACACTAGCGGGCTTGCCGGACGTTATTCCGTCCTGATAATATAAATACCTTGACAAATTATATACATTAACTTTCCACAAGAATCGCTTTATCTACTGGTGAAAACTGCATGAAAATCCGTTCTGTAGTTTTTGAGTTTATCGCGAAAAGACATAGATAGGCGTGCAGAGGACTTTGTTTTATAATATATAGTGATAGTACATAAATATAGAACACATATAATATGTAAATATAAAATTGCATGAAAAAGAAAACATTTTGTATTAATTTTTTTTAAATATAGTAATATTTTAGATTAAAACTAAGTGCGTGAGAAGTGAAAAGTGATCAATATAGATCCGTATTATACCAGTATCCTATGTTATATACATATATATATATTATATATATAGTAAGTCTTGTTTTGACACTTATTTTTTTGAGGCACGCTTATTTTCGAAAGTTGTAAATCCATATTGTTTTGTATTTTAAGTGCAAAAATATAAACCTTGGTATTTTCGGTACTTGTGGCATATAATGGTAAGATAGTGTTGTAAAACTTACAGAACGAAAATCACGATATAGTTTTATGTTGATTCTCATATATTGAAAACAGTTTTGTTCAATTAACTCTTAAACTATAAGTCCAATCTAAAAAGTGTATTCATGTATTTGTATTGCTTTTTATTAGGGAAATCGATAGCTATTACTTTTTTCCTAAAATTACGACTTTAATATTTTTGTGTCCTACCTTCGATCTCTACTATACAGACAAACCACCGTGTAACGCGGTAACTGTTCGGAAATATAGATAACATTTTGTATTTGGGTAATTTTTACCTATTATAGAAATCCAAAAAAATTGTAAATGTTATCATGAATTTTTGGTAGGGTTTTACAGCCTGACTGGGTCGCAACCACCATGTATATGGCGAAAAAGCCCGTCATAGTGATTCGCTTCCGCGGGTCGCGTTTCGGGATCAGCCTGTGCATATCCAGCTATTCGCAGGCCGGCATGGCAGCGGCGACCAGCGATGGATAGTGTGTCACTCGGTGGTCGCCGTTGTTTTTGGACTGTACTGTGCTTTCCATCAGGCAAAGTGCAGTCACTTTGCCGTGCTACAATAAAAAAAAAAATGAATTTTTTTTCAAACTCTTTCGTTTCTTTCTGTTTTTATGGGAATTTTTCGATATCTTCGAAATTCCCATTAAGTGTTCTACGTGCCCCACAGTGAAAGTTTTGTATATAGATAATATTGTAGTGTGGATAATGCGAAATGACGTGGCAAAGGAAAAATATTTTTGACTTTTCCCAAACATAGAAGCGTGAAAACCGTCTGATCCGTCCGTTGTATTATCTAATCGATGCGTTAATACAACACTAGATAACAGTGACAATCGACACTTAACGCAATTATCGATATTCGGGCATTATCGTCCCTGATTGTTTTTATTTTGGGTATAACTGGTTCCAGTTTTGCGAAACAATGAATGAAAGTTATACGCAAAACTATGGTTGTCAAATTTGCAATATGTATCCTCAGGCAACAGGCCTTTTTTTGTCAATTCCCTTTTGTAGGCACGCTAATTTTCGAAAGTTGTAAGTACAAAATTTTTTTGCATCTCAAAAAGTGCAAAAATGTATACCTTGTTATTTTGAGTACTTGCAGCGCATAATAGTAAGATACTGTTCTAAAATTTTAAGAACGAAATCCTACTTATGGCACTTACTCGGTATATTCGAATTTACCTTTGACGGCGCTGCGTGCCCACGCGTGCCCTCACAATAAAGCCTGTATCCTTAAACTTAAGCTATGTTGGTTTAGTTGATAGTATGTTCGTATGCAACTGAGTCGGAGCTTTCGGTGAAGGAACATATCGTGATGAAAGTCCAGTGATAGCATAGGGTTTTGGGGTGTAAGAGGTGTCGAATAACATCTAAGACTTGAGACACTCAAGCCAACCTCACCTGCGCGTGGTTCACCCTGCTGAATAACGAACGAGGCAATGGCGAAAGTGGGGTGGTAGGGTTTTATAGCCTGTCTGGGTCGCAACCACCATGTATATGGCGAAAAAGCCCGTCATTGTGATTCGCTTTTGCGGGTCGCGTTTCGGTATCAGCCTGTGCATATCCAGCTTTTCGCAGGCCGGTATGACTGCGGCGACCGGCGATGGATAGTGTGTCACTCGGTGGTCGCCATTGTTTTCAGATTGTACTGTGCTTACCATCAGGCACAGTGCAATCATTTTGCCGTGCTAATAAAAAAAAAGAAAAAAAAAGCTAATAATTATTATTTTCTTTTCAGATGATCCGAACATCACGGCCTTTTATCAGTCTCATAGTGCTCCTAGTAGTGAGTCTACAGAATGCACAAACAGTGCCTCGATGCCCTATAGGATTCAGATTAGCCTTTACGAAGGACAAGGGTGTACCAATATGCTATCGGCAGAAAGGCCCAGAGGCGTTCGGGGACAAATTCGTGGACTGCGCCGGCAACCTATTCAATTCACTATTATATCACGACTTGGAAATGATGAGTACAGATGTGGTACTTTGGTCTGACTACAAAAGTTCGTATCCGGGAGGGCCTTTTGTAGATTGGTCTTATACTAAAACAATGGGAAATTTGCTTCCAACTTCGGCCGATATAGTCACCGATGATTCCATCAGCATTATCCAAGAGTATTGCGTTGTGATTGATCCGATAAGTAACTTTACAGCAGTCAGTTGTGATGGAAGCCATTATAGGTATTGCTTGATTGAACCTTACGCTGATGAAGACACAATTACTAGAGACGATTGCGAAAGTCTTGAGGGTTCTTGGAGGTTTTCAAGCCCGACAGCGACTTGTCTTGTATCTTTGAATGGTACCGGAGGGGGTACTATGAGAGCAACTTGGCAACAGGCTAAAGAGTCATGTGAAAAGAGAGACGGGTTTCTTCTCAATACAGGTTGGCGATATTCTAATTCTCCGATACTGAATAAAGGCGCCACTTTACCTAATCCATATCGTCCGTTCGGTATATATTCCAATTCGGATCATACAGTTGTAAAGTATGCTATTGGAAATTTCAGCGTTGAGGTAAGTCTTGATTGAGCTTGGACTTAACAACATTAAGATTTCTATGGGATTATTGAAGCAATTGTTTTTTTATTTATATCATAGGAGGCCAACGAACAGCGGGTTACCTGATGTTAAGTGATCACCGCCGTCCATAGACAATATCAACGCCAGGGGAGTCGCAAGTGCGTTGCCAGCCTGTGTTTGGGCAGGTGGGGGGGGGACTGGAGGCAGGGGAAGGAAATGGGAGGGGTGCCTCCGGCGCTCTCACTGACCGAACGTAACGCAACAATGGAAGCACTACTACTTCACGTCGGTTTTCTGTGGGTCGGGTGGTAGTACTGGTGGTGAGCCGACCAGTTAATGTCTCCAACCGACCTTAAATAATGCAGCTTCTGAGAAGTGACTTAATTGACTCGTCATGCAATTTTGATATTTAAAGATTTTAATATAATCTAATTAATATTTCAGGTACCGAAATCTGAATGGAATTTCCAAAAGAAATATTTAAAATCAGTGACGAGTGACACGTTGGGTGCTATTAATGACGGTTACTGGTATCTCGTGAACAGCACTGAGATATTCTATAACGTGATATGTGAGATGAACATCGAGTTAGAAAGTGTGACGCTGGATCTCACGATAGATTCGTAAGTGTATCTAAGTCTTAGCTAACCTAATAAATACCCCAAGAGGTGTTAGAATTTTTTCAACTTGACGATGATCGTTAACAAAGTATAGAAAACTCTAGGTAATTGTTTGAAATCTCGTGTAGAATCAAATTTAGATTATACAGAGTATACTGGATTGGTATCTTTTAACCTCCGCATCTTTTCGAAGATCTAACTAGGTTCTTTTTTCTTTTTTCTTCTTCTCGAACTGACTACGTTATTGACCTGGCAAGGTCTTAACAGCTTCACCGGGCTACAACTAACAAGGTTTTTGAGACCTTACATCAAATATGATTATTACAGTAAATGCTGGTGTATAATCCACAAAAGCATAATTATGTCCTGAGGTTTCCTTTTGCAGAAAAGCCTATGGTTCCTAATAGGTTTAAATGTCTTTCAAAACAAAGTCAATTAAAATTTGTATAAAGTATACTTTAAAACTCTTTTATCTATCGGATTTCCAGGGAAAATAAAATTATTTTGTCGCCGAGCACAACGGTAAAGAAAAGACATATTCACTGCTTTACCGACTCTGTAAAGTATTACCCTGAACCGGCGGAAACTGTATACGATGAAGTCTCTTCTATCTTCATCATAAAGCCAAAGAGAGATGGTTACTATTGGTGCGTACACACTGATTCCAAAAAATTTAACGTTACGGAGTCCAACAAGATATTATTTATAAGAGAGAAAACATCTGTTATAAATGGCTATGCTATTAAAATAGAACTGAAAAATAAATACAGATTCGATAACATAGAAAAATCATTTAAAACCTGGGAGAAGAAATTGAAAGAATATGTATTTTATAGCACTCTATATGCCAATGTAACTGGTAAAGTTGATACGTTAGATCACGCAACAACTGAGAAGATATTAAAGGATTTTAAACGTTCGTATCCCGTAGCAGATTACAAAGAAAAGGATATAATGACAGATATGAAGATAAAACGGTTGTATTTAGACTCTAGGACAGCTTTGGTACATGCTAATTTGAATCCTAAGATGAAAGTTGTACCACCGGGGACGTGGGATAATTTAGAAGTTATTTCCATGAAGCCAGTTTACTACTGTAAAACAGTGGATTCTGTGGCAACTTTAAGTTTAGGTAAGTATGTTATTTTTATTCAATTTTAATTGATACTTAAAATACAGACAAAGGATTTTATTGATGATGGAGTTAGTTTTTGGAAATACATAATTAAATATTAGAATGGACGTTATTTTGCAATTCCACCTGGCATTGATTGGCCTTTGCCAAGCCTCACTGCAATAAAAAACGTTTGATTTTATTTGCGCTTCGGAAGAGTTAACATCGATTTGAAGATATTGAATCCCCTTGATGTGCGAAGAAACCGTTCCTAGACCAAAATACATTTAAAAGGATTGCGGTCGTTACGCGTTTATCTGCAACATATTTTAATTAATTTTGACTTTTATATCTTTCAACTACGTAACAGGATTCTCAACCGACGGTATGTTAAACCGTCTGCTAAGGTCGGGTTCAGCCGTCAATTAACGACGCGTTTAATTACTAATCGAAATTAAAGTTTTTATGTGAGTGCTTTGAAATTCCGATCGGCAACCTTTTTGTACGACGAAAAGTAGAGGGGTAAAAATTTTGTTCGGTAGAGTATTGAAAACACCGGTTCTGGTCTGATGACCGAAGTTAAGCAACGTCGAGCGCGTTCAGTACTTGGATGGGTGACCTGCTGCGAACGTCGTGTTATATTGGCTTTTGGTGTATTTTTAAGATATCTCCCTGTAATAAAAAAGTTACACTTCTCTCTTTCTTTACAACATACCCTTATTTTTGTTGTTGTTTTCTATTACTATTACTAGTTTAAGAGTAGTTTCTTGTTGCATTAAGATGTGACAGCAGTTAATTAGTCCCAGGGGAAGTGCAAATTAACAACCATTCTTACATTACAGATAAGGCATTTTGAGACCGTATTATATACATATTTAAACATTAAAATATTTTTGCATGAGAATTATAATCTGCTTATTAACTTGAGCTGATTGGTTATCGGTCTATAGACATCAGATATAAATGAGAGCATATATCTCTGACAATCTCTGAGTACACCCTTATATGGATAATAAACACCAGAAATGTAATCATATCCAAAAATCCTTGGTGATTCAGAAAGAACCGGACATGAATAAACATTCGCAAGTGTATAATGAGATTTGCAAAGTAAAAGACAAACGAAGTATCAATGGCAACACAAAATAATTATAATCACAACTGACATAATAAATTGCATGTTCATTAATTAAATAATTGATTACCATTAGTAAACGATTGGTCTTGGACATTTCTTGGATTATAATTTTACTGACAATAACAATTCAGGTATTATTGATGATTGTATGTCGCTGATATTCCATGTTCTACAGATACATAATAAAGTACATCTAATATAGATGACAACAATTAATCAATCTGTATGCGGCCAACAACTGAGTGGGGTTTTTATGCCACTCAAGTAATTTTATCGACTTTACGTTTATAATGAAAATGTATGATTTATCAGGTCAATCGAGTATAACTCCCGGGTGCAAAAAATATAAATGTACCGGCGATTACAACGAGGGCGTGCAGTGGGTAATTACCACTTCCGATGAGTGCCTTGCTTCAACTACAATCGCAGTATCGGATACTCGGATCGGATCGGACGATGTTACCCTTATCATTCCAACGGTTGGGACTATGGTGCCAATTGTAACTGTAAGCTTGTAACTAACTCTATTAATTTGAATGTCACTGATTCACACATTTTTGTAACCACTAACATATTATAGACTCCAGATGTCCTGACTCGTGAGCGCAATGATAGTAGTGAAGAGTCCACTGAAAAGTATATCACCCCCGCAGACCCGGATATTATAGTTAGCACTGATACAGTATCAACTGTTATCAATATTCCTGAAAATATTACGACATATGCACCTCGGCCACCTAAGCCAACGTCGACAACAACTCCACCACCAGAACCGACGACAACAGAAGCACTTATAATAACAACTAGGCCACCGGTGAGATTCAATCAAATGAAATTAGGTGGTTGGTCTTGGTAGAATTGTGATTTGGGGCTGCCTGAAGCTAAATTTTGCTGAAAAATTAAATTTAGTTGATGTGTGTTTGTTTCTTTTGTTTGTGTGTGTGTGTGTTTTCTTGGCAACCTATCATCAAAACTGGTTAGTGCAGACGAGGAGTATAATTTATTAACATGCCTTATCAGAGATAAGTTGTTTTTGAAAAGCAAGCCTACAGAAAAACCAGAAAAAAGGCTCATTTTTAGAAAGCAACAATAGAACGGCTAGTCTTGTAAAAGAGGCTTATTTAGCAAAAGCAAACTCAAGGTCTCTACTAAAGCATAGCTTGAGTTTACTAAAAAGGCTGTTTGCGTTGACTTAATTCTTGTATTGTTTATATTTGGCTCTTTTGAATTATTAGTTTGCTATTAGATGAGTTTCTTGCCATAATTTCAATGAGCTAACAATATGGTGGCCTTATTATTATAACTTTCCAAGGAGTCTCTGAGGCATCACTTGTGTATAATAACGGAACTAATATTACGTAAAACACAATATATAGAACCAAAATACACAAGATTATGAATAAAATATAAAACTACTACATAACATTTCAAGATACTGCAGAAAACTCTTTTGGGTGTTTTTTGCATGTGCACTTTAGAACAGTTGTTTTCCAGATTGTTATAATAGATATAGGTCTTGCAAATATATATTTGTTTTTGTGTGGCAGTTGTTTTTTGGATCTGTTTATTTCTGAATCATTTCATATTTACATATCATAAGGCTTTTTATCATTTGCCTATCTAACGTGACTTGTAGTATGGTGCATGTTGTTTTTAATTCGCAAATGCATGTAAAGTTTCAATATCTCATTGTGAATGCGTGAATTATTTATCTTAAATTGCACATATTTCATATTTGCTTTTTCGTTTTAGCTTACTTCCTAAAGTGATTTTATTTTATCCATCTATCGCATGTCGCATTACAGCCGGCCGCGGAGGGGTAAAGTGAAAAGAGCTCGGCAGCAGCCAACGCCAATATCTGTACCACCTGAACGATTGTATTCGCTATGTATTCCGTACTGTAATACGCAGATTGAAATTAAAATGTATAGTTGGATATCTTGTAAATTATTATTTTTATTATATTAAGACGCGATTTTAATAACCTTAATCGAATAATATTCCGAAACTTTTCAGTTATGCCAACGATTTGAAAAAAAGTTTCACTTTCATCGCGGTTTCATAAAACCACACAATGTTTTTTGTCTATTATTTATGTATTAGTTATGCATTTGCCACTATACTATAATAATATCTTAGGTTCACGTTGCAACATTATTTTGTAAGGAAAGTTTGAACAAGTAAATTCAGAGTCTATTTTTCTCAAGTCAATTATATTAAAGGTACCTTGTGCATTGTTAACCCACGTTAAAATGAATGATGTTGATAAATATTTGAAATCGAAAGGTTTTATACGTATATTTTAAAAGGAATCCTGAAATAATATTTAAAAAATCGATGAATTATTGTCAATCATTTGATTGCACATTATTATTTATTTTATTTAATATTAAATCATTGTAAAGCTAGCAGGCACGGCGGACGTTGCCCCTCCTTAATAATAAAAAAACTTATATACCTAAACCTTCCTCATAAATCACTTTATCAACTGGTGAAAACCGCATGAAAATCCGTTCACTAGTTTTTGAGTTTATCGCGAACATACAGACAGACAGATGTGTTAGAGGAATTTGTTTTACAATATGATAATTTTATTTGAAATGATAGTTCTGATCACGCAATGTTCCAGCGCAATGCCTTACACGTTGGATTCTGCTATTATAGGCGTTCGCTTTAAGTATAAACTGATTGAATGCATGTCATCATAGAATGTACTAAATAAATAATACTTGAAAATGTTAACCGTATTTTATTTAGCCGCAGTATATAATAAAAATATACAAGCAGATATATGTAAAAGATAGTTAACAATAGGGAAAACATAACATTTATAAGGCTGGGATAAATACTAAAAACATTTCTATAAAAATAACAATAACATTATTTTTCACTATGAATATCCTAGAAATAAATGTTAAATCATTAAAATCAACTTATCTCCATTCACAGCCACAAGAACAACTATTCGATGTGATGGCTAACCTACAAGAGCTTATAGATAATAATAAAACATTTTTTGTTGAAAACATCACCGAAGCTTTTGATCAGGTAAGTTAATTTATATACTAGATGATTTTGCTAGAATTTACACACAGTGCAAGAGTAAATACGCATTGCTACGATAAAGTATTCAGTTTAATGACCATAAAAATTTAACTTATACTGTTGTAATAAAGGTACTACTTTTTAATTTATTTTGATAACCCATCTTCTAGTTTATGTCTGCCATTGTCGAGTAATTAATAATGTTACAAGTTTTTTTTGCGATAATTTCAATGTTCTAACAAGATGGCGGCCCCTAGTTAGAACTTCACAAGTAGTTTTTCTGGCATCTCAGAATTCATGCTCTATGGTATGGTATTTTCTATCCACTTGTGCACAATAACGGAACTATATTTCGTATAATGCCAACAATATTATTAAATATAGAGTGAAATAACACAAGATTATGAATAAAATATAAAAACTGACTACACGACAGACTAAAATCCCGCCAAAACTCGACATTTCTTTAACGACACGAAATATATTGGTACTAGCTTCTGTCCGTGACTTAGTCCGCATGGAGTAGTCACTTTAGAGTAACGCTAACCCGCAGCGGAAGCTCTTAAAAGGGGAAAAAAACTATTTTGAAACATTCTTCATTGGTGGAGCGTTCCTAGCGTTCTTGGTCCTAGCGTGATATATAGCATATAACCTTCGTCACCAGACTAGGCCCCCCTCGGCAGCAGCTCAAGCCTAGGTCCGTTCCCTCGGCGTGGAGCCCTTGAGTACGCTGCTCGCGCGATACGGTGACACAAAATCTTACATCACTGCGACAACATTACACATATCACCTCCACACACGTGCACGCATACACGCTTACACATGCAGGTGGAAGGGTTTTATTTTTTCCCTTATCAAACTGAAATAGTTTAGAATATTATCCGACACGAAATATATATAAGGGTTGTTGAGGTATCTATGCTTGGTACACATATATGTTTCAACAACTCATATATGTATGAATAGTTCGCGAATTGCATGTATCAGGCAACAGCCAAAGCCGAGGTGTGCCGCGCACCCTTGAGCTAGTTGTCAAAGTAAAATCGGCTGAGTGCCTTAAGCGCTCGCCTTAGTAGTCCGGTGAAGCTGTTAAGACCTTGCTTGGTCAATAGCGTAGTCAGTTCGAAAAAAAACTCGGACCAGTAGTTCCTGAGATTAACGCGTTCAACCAAACAAACAAAAACACTCCGGCTCTATAATATCAGTATAGATTGTTTTTTTTCGTTCACGAATTTGTTACAAATTTTGTTATTGTCAGCCTAATTTGTTTCCGTTTACAAAGCAGTGAAAATGTTATTTAGTTTACAAACTTAAAAAGTGACATCTATGTTGACTTGCTGTTAACTAAATTGTTGTTAACTTATTGCGTTTATATAAGTTTTACTTTTATTGGATAGATGACGCTTACTCCAATTATTTATTTTTATAAATTCAACATTTTTGTCATCCTCTTTTTAATACGTTATAATTATAACAGATTTATCGTTAATATAATTATAACGAATCAAATTATTTCTGAATATAACGATATAATATTTGGTAATTATTATATTAACCACCACTACGTAGAGTCTAATTGTAAACGTTTTACGTTCATATATATTATTATATTAGTTAATAATGTCAAGTTTTTGGAGTGTAAGGGGTGTCGAATAATATCATAAGGCTTGAGACATCCAAGCCAACCTCACCTGCACGTGCTGCACCCTACTGAATAACGAACGAGGCAGTGGCGATAGCGGCGTGGTAGGGTTTTACAGCCTGACTGGGTCGCAACCACCATGGCGAAAAAGCCCGTCATATTGACTCGCTTCTGTGGGTCGCGTTTCGGGATCAGCCTGTGTATATCCAGCTTTTCGCAGGCCGGCATGACAGCGGCGACCGGCGATGGATACTGCGTCACTCGGTGGTCGCCATTGTTTTTGGATTGTACTGTGCTTACCATCAGACATAGTGCAGTTATTTTGCCGTGCTACAATTTAAAAAAAAAAAACAATATCCGTTCAATAACCTTTGCTTGACAACGAATATATAAGATATATTAAGATATGGAATAATAGTTATAGATAGACAGATAATAGATAGGAGAATAGAGTTGAAAGTTTTTGGCGGGATCTTGGAATCATGATCATGTAAAATCAGGTAAAAATCATGTAGGGGATTTTAAAAAAATAATCATAATGTTGCGTTATTTCTAATATGGGTATTGTTCTACGTAATATACAAACTATATTACCAACCAACCAAACCAACAAAATAAAAATCAACAAACAGACCAACGGTTATTGTGCGTAAGTGTAGTGGATGGGAAATACTACCACGGAGTATGAATTTCGACTTGCCACAAAAACTCCCTGGAAAGTTATACCCGTCTAAAAAAGGGCCACCATCTTGTTACTTCATTGGAATGATCGTAAGAAACTTGTAATATCATTGCCTATTCAACAATGGTAGAAATAATCTAGTAGAAAAGAGGTTGCGAAAAATGAAACTAAAAATTATGTGCACACAGAAGTCTGCTTGGATGTCCATTTTTATAAACTCAGCTACTGAGAGGCTTATAATATTATATCATCTTAATATATAAAAATTCAGTGTCTTGATGTTTTTCCACGACGAACTCCGAAACTACTCAACTGATCTTCATGTTGTTGGCATTTATGTATAATTTGGTCCAAGTTTTATATTTCGATTAATGTAAATGATTGTCAATGTTGATTATTGTTTTCAATTGTAAGTTTCATCAGTCTCGAACAGATGGCGCTTTAAAATAGTTTGTTGACAGAATACTGTAGGACCGACTGTTATAGATAACTCATAGATGACGCCACATTTTAAGTTTGTATTTCTTTTTTTAATTCAACATGTTATAACTGAGCCACATCAACGCGTGGTCGGGTCTAGTCATATTATGAAAATAGAGAAAACCAATAATTTACCTCCCATTTTTAGGTCGATGAACTACTATCGCTGTCAGATGATCTAGAATTCCCTGGGGAATTGCTCCATTTGTTGGATGATATTGGATCACGTTTAAGTCTGGCTGACGATAAGGAAGAAGCGATGACTGTGAGGGGTAATATAGCTCTGCTGGCAGCAGACGCCCAACATCATAGGCCTATCAATGGTCTAAGAATAATCAATAAGGATAGTGAATTATTTACAGAAAATGCATTTCAGCTTATTAGAGGTGTGTATTTTGTCTTTCTATTATTAGCAACATTACATAGAATAAAACAAAGTCCTCTGCCGCGAGTGTCTGTCTGTCTGTTCGCGATAAACTGAAAAACTATTGAACGGGTTCACAATGCAGTTTTCACCAGTAGATAGAGTGATTCGTGAGAAAGGTTTAGGTATATAATTCGCGAAACTTGTTCTTATTATCAGGGCAGGACAACGACCGCCAGGCCCGCTAGTTATAAAGGCAACTGTGGCTTGGAACAGTGTAGACTTTTCGATTTATTTTTCAGTGTGTTGGTTTCTGATTATGATTTAATGATTTTAATTTTAGAGAATATAAACTCCTCCCATTTGAATCCGTCTGACAGCGAAATGCTGGTACAATTTCCGCCATCAGTGGCGCAGTCAACTCGCCGCATCAGTTTCGTCGTGTTCAGGACGGACCGCGCTTTTCAGAGCAACGTGAAGAATATCGCTGTAAATAGTAGAATTCTCAGTGTTAACGTCGAGAATTTCACAGAGTTCGCGGCCGGGGAGGTGAGTGCATTTCCTATTATGTCATTACCTATATAAATGTATATTACATATGCCAGGCATATTACATCTACACCGTTTAACCGTTACCATGAAAAATGTCACTTCTGATTGTTTTATTTATATGGAGAATGTTTTTATGCTTTTTTTACTTTTACGCAGATAAAGTCGCGTGTGTTTGCTAGGATTTTATATACTCATGAGTCGAAGTAACGGTACTAGATAGTAAGCATATTAAATTCAAAAATATCGGCGAGCGTCAATGGTTGATCTTGTGATGTGAACTAAAAATTATTAAAACTTTTGTGGTATATTATTAATGAAAATACAGCAAGTTAATTAATCACTATATTTTAATATATATTACAATTTCACGTGACAATCCATTGCAACAACCTCATGAAAAAGAAAAAGGCGATTTAGTGTTGCCACTATAATCTTCGGTTACTTAGGAACCTTACAACTTTATATACAGATTATTTGCTACAATTTTATCTTGTAAAATCCACTGTAGGTCTCTTTAAAATCCAAATTGATTCCTATAATTATTGCATCTTCGGACGTTCATTCTAAGATAGAGTGATCCTACGCATAGTAGGGCTGGTAATAGCTGAATTCTAAGGACTGGATACCTGGATCAATGACCATATTTGGAGGAAGTCTAAAGCCCCCAGTGAATCATGAAGAAGGTTATCATAATAAAACTAACGAATATAGGACGAATTGTGTAGAACCTAACGGAAAACGTTGAAGACATTTTTTTGACAAAATTTCAAGTCTTAGGAGATTACGGGAGCAACATGCTATTTAAATCTTATTTTATTATATCACTTTTTTTGCAGGAAATAGACATCCATTTTACCCCATTGAATCCTGACCTGGATGGAAACCAAAGCCGGGTGTGCGCTTTTTGGGAATTTCTGGATGGCAATAGAGGACGGTGGTCCAGTGAAGGATGCAGATTCATCCCAGCGGCAAACTCGAGTACTCTCGACACATGCCGGTGTAACCATTTGACACATTTCGCGGAGATCCTCATGCCCCGAACTTCACTCTCGGAAGCGCATGAACCCGCTCTTGAATTGATCTCCGTCATCGGAAGCTGCATGTCCATTTTAGGCTTATTGTTAATAGGACTAACTGCCATTTTATTCCGATCCTGGAGAAGAGAATTCAGTAACAAAATTTGGCTTCAGTTGTGCATCGCGATTTTCATTCTAGTCGTCAGTTTCTTGATTGCTGTTTACGCTGGATTCCAAGAATATAGTGTAATTTGCATGATCCATGGCATCGTGTTACATTACTCTGTTCTAGCGTCATTCTGCTGGATGTTGGTAGCAGCTGTTCTGTCTTATAGAAGATTGGTTACCGTTTTTACAAGAGACGTCTCTCATAAACTTTTGAAAGCTTCAGCTTTCTCGTGGGGAGCTCCTTGCGCTGTGGTCGGTATACTCCTTTCGGTGGACCCGCGGTCTTATGCTGGTCAATTCGGAGAGTCAGTGCCGAGTGGGGCTTTCTGTTATCCTTCAGGCCTTGGCCTATGGCTGAGCGTATATGCGCCTATCGCATTCATGTTGCTCGTAAACTGGACACTATTTATCTTGATAGTTCGTTCCGTGTTTGCTTCTCGAAGGATACCAAGGCATGGCGACTCTAATGAGGCTATACGCTGCGTCTCTGTCAGTTGTCTACTCGTCTTCTTGTTCGGTCTTCCATGGATTTTCGGTTTATTCCATGACAATATCGTGACACTTTATCTCTTCTCTCTAACTGTCGCTTATCAAGGCTTCGTACTGTTCGTTTTCTTCGTTCTCGGTAATAAGAAAACGAGGGATCTTTGGTTGAATAAATTGAAGATCAAGCAAACTAGGAAGATTCCAGTAACATCTTCGACGTTTACAAATAGGAGCACTGGTAATGCTGGTGCGAGGGGTGGGAATACACCTGCGGTGTCGAATTCTATAGAGGCTAAGGTTACAAAGCCCAAATCTCTAGCGTCCCCGGATAACTCTAGGTTCTCCTGACCAACGAAGAAAGACAAACCGACCAAAATTGGTTGGATTATAGGCAGTTATGAGTCCTTTCAAATGTGATCAGATTTGTGGAACTGACTGATTCAATGTTTGTTATGTCTAGTCCATTTTCCATTTTGTTCTTTAATGAGTTTTTTCATTGACGTGTTCAATTGATCCTGGAATATAGTTTTATAGGGATAAGTGTTACCTAAGATGATTTATTTAATTATTTTATCTAAACCCTTTATGTCTATCGCCGTTTTAAAGCCGTAGGCTCTTTCGATGGTGGTAACTGTTGATTGATCCTCATTTTTCGGTGGTCACTTTGACGAGGCTGGTTGAAAAGTACTATTACGTTTATATTAGTGTAGTTTCTGATTCGTGGAGAAATGAGACACTATTTTTGGATACTCTATAGGGAATGTCTGAATTTTTGACAACGATCGTATTTACGTGTTGCAGACGGAAACTATTAAGAGTAAGACTATATACTATATAGAATTAAGGAAGAAATATGAAATTCCCAAAAATATACAGTAACTTATTACCCTAATACTATTAGCCCTAGTGACGTATAACTTGTTTTTTTATTAACTAGTATATATTAAAAAAAAGCTTCTTTGTGCTGGTTTCTTGAAATTTGTGAAACAATTACTGTAAATAGATAATGTATAAAATATTATTATAGTACAGTTATTTACAAAAGTGTTTTAATGTTTATTGAAATATCAACAAACCTATTGTTACTAAGAATTATATTACCACCGATTTTAAAAGTTTTTTAAAGGAAAAAAAAACAATGTAATTTATCAATTATATTATAGCACAAAATACTAGTGTACCTTAAATAAAGATAAAATGTTAACTATATTTTATATTATAATTGTGTAAATATTAGTATAGATTACGCAGAACAAAATATTCTTGCCAAATATAGTTTTCACGTAACTTTCGAGATTTATTTATTTATGTACCGTTAATTTATCATATAAACAGTTACGCTTTTTGAATTTATTGAATAAAACCTAACCTAACCTAATTGGCGTTGCTCGAGTCGTTTTAATATATCTTTGACTAAATGGGAATGCTTCGGTCTTTCAAAATAGGATAAATGTCAGCGTAGTAGTATAATCTAGGGTTAATAGATCCGGCATATTAATGACTCAGTATTTACTTACTATTGACCAGCTACTATTGACTCTTACTAAATGACTATGGGCTCGTAGTGGATATACTTCATATTGTTGAAAGTTTTTAACAATAGCCCCATTCTAATTTAAAAAAATAATAAAAAATGAACCTAGTAGAATAAAAAAAGACATTAATTTTAGTTAATTTATATTGTTAATGACCATTTGAAAAAATAATTTTAACAATTTATAAAATTAAATAAATATTTTAATTACTTTACGGAATAATATGAACGTAGAGTAACCAGTATTGCTTCGCGATCTGATTGAGATAGGTTAGGATAGGTTTTATTTGTAGCGTTTATTGCCATTATTGTGCTGCTTAGAAGGCATTTAATATTGTACTTTGTAATGCATTACAAAATATTAAGTATTTATCTAAATATAAAAATGTTTAAGACGTCATTGTATTTTATTTATCAAACAAGTTTCTTGTGATAATTTCAATAAACCAACAAGATGGTAGCCGTCTTCTTAGAACTTTCTAGGGAGTTATTTTGACAAGTCAGAATCCATGCTCCATTGTATTATTTTCCATTCACTTGTACACAATAACCAAACTATATTACGTAAAACAC
The DNA here is from genome assembly GCA_015888305.1 of Antheraea pernyi. Classification (NCBI taxonomy): domain Eukaryota; kingdom Metazoa; phylum Arthropoda; class Insecta; order Lepidoptera; family Saturniidae; genus Antheraea; species Antheraea pernyi. Next base: position 1,547,653 of record MU158724.1, on the reverse strand, counting down.
CACTAATATTACAAAATATATATAACAAAAATAAAACAAGATTATGAACAAAATCCACTCCACCCATGATGATCCATCCATTCCAAGATCCCGCCAAAAACTCCCTGCTATTTTTGTTAGGTTAATGAACGAATTATTCAGTTAGATATTGGTAAGTAGAAACTTATATTCATGAAACTGTTTGAGCTACACAATGTACCAAAAATATATTCGTACAAACTTGAAAATCATTACTTTCCGTGTGTGCAGTTGGGCAAAAAGGTTTGTGTGATTGGTTTCTATGATTCACATATTGCTACTATGCTGGATAAACTCAGCAAAATTGTTGCTTTTTTTTCTCGAACTGACTACGCTATTGACCTGGCAGGGTCTTCACAGCTTCACCGGACTACGAGATTGTTGCTTTTTTGCTGGCAAGTACGGTTTAAATTTATATAAAAATTATTGTGAGCAATTAAATGAAATTAATGATACCAAAAATATATCTACCTAATAAAAATAGTAATGTGTTGAGCTGAAATTTATAACTATAAATAATTATTATTATGTCCTCACAAAGTTTATGTTTCAAGCAAAAGGTAACAATAGAACGTGCGCCTTATAAATCAATACTGAACATTATTGCCACTCGAATGGCTATCTAGGACTAAAGTGTTATATTTAATTAATTATCCGTTGCACTCGCTTATACTCGGCACGTCCTCTGCTCGATCAATGCGAGATAAAAAAAAGTTGCGTAAATAATACGTTGCCGTAGCAACGCCCTAGCAACCACGCTCCGTTTACATCCCTGACATTGACAAACAACGCATTCTTTAATCGACAATCGAGAAAAAAACTTCGAACATGTTTTGGGGTCTGAGCCCTGCCTTAGATCTGCAGCGGGATTATCTTTTTGCAGCAGGAATATCTGAGATACGGCGATGAGCACGCTTACGAGCTCAACTTTCTAATAATCGGTGGCTGCGACGGAAGACATCTCCTCAAAACCCTTGCTCAAGCTTACAGGCATAGCAGACGCTATATGAACTTGTTCGTCGTTGATGGATGTCCGGAACTAATCGCACGGCAACTTCTCCTTATGTCTTTGGCTTTAGAAAAGACTACAAGGTGCGGGCTTCTCGAAAAATCGCGGCGTTATCTAGAAGTGTACGGGAATATATTACTGCGTCCGCCAACATCAAGGTATCTCATTGCCAAAGCACGGCAACTCGTCAATATGGTTACCAACGCTGAATACATGAACTGCCTTCTCCCGTGCGTCTCCATCGAGCAGATGAAGTACCGTGAAAGAGATTACGTAGAAAACCTGTTGAATTTCTGGACAACTGGAAACACGAACCAGTTTAACGCGTGCGAACAATGGGAACACCGAATAAGGAATAGCCTCGGAGTGAGATATGACAACAGAGCTGGAGTTTTCGATTGGGATTATCACATGAGGTTGAGAGAGATAGCTGGTCATATTTGCTTTCAAGAGTACAAGCATTTTAGAGAGCATGGTATCGCTTTCACTTGGTTGGAGACGGAAGTGTGCCGTCCAAATGTCAGCCTTGCTGCCGGTGTTTTCAAATGCGGTGATCGATACTTACATAGAGGTTATTTGGGAGACATTGTTACGTCTCCATACGTCGCTTACGGACTTGATTGTGACGATAAGGAATTACTAAAATCCTCTCATGGTGTCAATTACAAAAGATCCACGGACATATCTGAGAGGAACGTCATGAGACTACTTTATGAACTGGAAAACCATCAGTCTTTTGACCCAACAACAATGAATTTGGTGAGTGACCAAAATTTAGGTATGGTCGTTATGGGCGCATTTGATGCGAAGATTTCTGAAAGGGGTCCCGAAGTTCCACTATTACTTCGCGAAGATCGCAATACTTACATAAACGTTGATTATGGACGTGTTCATTTTCTTTCTCTATCTGCCTTGGAGCATTACCCTCATAAGCCTCAATTTCAAGGCTTATTCCATGGTGTTTTCGTCGGTCAAAACATACTTCCACTGGTTAAGCCGAGTGTTTGGTCGATGGCGCGTGATGACGCAGTGGTTTTGATGGAAACCAGGAAATATATGGTGGAATTAAAACGCGATGATGTGAAATCGTTTGGTGACCAGATAAAACATGTGGCAGACGCAGCACAATGTGAAAAGATAAAGCCTTTTGACCCTGAGAAAGATGATGTTGCAAGATTCCTTATTCGAAGAAAAAGTGAGAGTACAGATGTTTCTATTTAAATGTTAATTATCCTTTATTTATCTCTTATGAAGGTGAAATACCTTATACATTTAACTTTGGTGATCATTAAAGCACGTAACCAAATTTAATTACTTCTGCAACTTCAACTGAGTGAGTGATATATCTGGGAATTTCTTTAAGACTTATCGGGACGAGGGTCTGATCACCTGCACAAGGTAAACCTATCACAGTGAGTCTATTGGTTTATCATGTTTCCAAACCATGTATGGGAAGCTTGCAGGCTGGTATGACGGCGATTATTCGGGATCTCTCGCTGCTCTTAGTTGCTTTTGGATTGCACCATCATTAGTTATAAAGCAGTGGCTTTGTCTTGGTCTTGTTAAAAAGAAATTGTATGTGTTGATAACGACGCCCTTCAGGCAGGAAAACTGCAGCGCATGTATTTCAGAAAGAGGGTAAAACTCGATGGCGATTCTGGTTACCAACGTCGGGTTTTATACGGTATCTGTCACTTTAATATCATTAATGTTATCTAAACTTGTTAATAGTACACTACTATTGTTTTATGGTCAATAAATTCTTAATTATTGTCAACACATGTACAATGTAGTCCGATGAAGCTATGCCATGTCAATAGCATAGTCAGTTCGAGAAAAAAAAAACCTGTACAATACGTAGATAGTAGGTACTTCCCTTACTAAATGACACTAGAATCAAAAAAATAACGATACTTATAGGATAAACTACCACTAATAGATTTCTTACACAGAACTTCTATTTCATTTATATGAAAAACCATGTGTACAATTTATAGTACAGCATTTTGGTTGAGAACATTTGTATTGTGTAGTGTTGAAGCCTATGACTCAGTGGTCCATATATCCCGACACTTTGACGTGGCCTCAAATTCTATGACGAATTGCAATGCAATGAAGCTTTCAGAGGCAAAAATCGTTAAGAAACTGCATCGTAGTCGTACAGCATTTTGTAATGCTAGGATAGGGATAGCTACTTTTTTTAAATTTGATTTTATTAAGAATTGATTTTATTTGATTTTGATTGAGAACCTGTCACTAAGCTCTTATATGTCTGCACTTGGGAGTCAGTCTCCTGTAGATTATCTTATTTCGTTTTAAGACCACATCGTCACTGATTTTCAGCTGAGATTGTTGTCAAATGTATTAAAAAGCGTAACCACAGTTAACTTTACGTACTAATCTAAATAATGTATTTTAGAATTGTTGACAAAGTATGTATATTTATTTAGTTAATCATAATAGATATTTGATTACCCCCTATTTGCTTTATACATCGCAGTAGAATAGTAATAAAATATTTAATGACTCAAATTATCTTAGTTACGTACTTTTTTCGTCGAAAACATTTGTAGGTACTATCAAGTGTTGTAGTAAGTATGCTAGTTCTTGTCATAATAATTCCGTTTCTATTACTTTGTATAAATTAATTTCATCCGTTCTGCAATTCATCTCTACAACCGTATTTAATTAGGGTTTGTTTATTAACATTTAAAGAAAACAGGCTTGTATAGGAAATAAAACGACCATAAGAATCTGTGTTCATCTATCTTTTTTTTTCATTTAATAATATGTTACATTCATTTAGTAAATCATATAGCAAATATTATTTACAGGGACGAAAACAAAACGGGGTTGAAAACTTACAATGTCAACGTGTTTTTTTTTCTTCGTTTAAAATTCGTATTTTTATATTACATAATAATAATAATATCACTTAATATTATAATTTCTAATTAATTAGATATCGGCAGTGAACGCTTTTTACGTACTCTCGTAACTATAACGAATTTATACAATTTTAATCTTACTGCATACTAGCAAGTCCAGTGAAGATTTCCACTTCACTTAAAAAGCTGTAGCGAAGAACAAAAACTTGTGACGATTTTTATTGTGTTATAATGCGTTTAAAAATAAAATGAAAATACAGCGATTAATACAATTACTTAATCTATACATATTCATTTTACATTATATGTCTCTAGGGGATTGCCTCTTCTTATACCAACTGGATTTTCAAAATTGATTCACTAACAGACAGCTAATTTATTCTTGAATTATATCCATAAATGATGTTAAACTGTATATTGTAATTGACACTTAATAAATCAAAACTGATTGCTAGTTATTCATACACTTTTATACATAGTATAGTTTGTAATGTTAGACTTGCATTAAAAAAAAATCAATTTGGATTAATTTGTAATTAATGAAAAATATATTTAATAAATACAAAGGTCTATAAAATCGTTCTGATAATTGGTGGTTAATTATTTTCTATTTTTCAGCTAGACACAGGTTTATGAACAGACAGCAAGAATGAATGTAGTATGTATTTAATATAATATATCTCTTAGTACAAAGAGCGCTTAATATGTTAACAAATTAAACGAGAGATATTTTCGACAACCAATCTTTTAGTAGCTTATTAGTGCCATTGTCGATCAGGTAATAATATTTAAAAAATCTTGCGATTATTCCAATGTTCTAACAAGATGGTAACGCTCTTGTTAGTTCTTTGTGCCAACTCAGAATCCATTCTCCGTGGTATTATTTCCCATCCACTTAACGTTTGCACAATAACCAAAATATATTACGTAACCACCATCAATATCAAAATATAGTGTCATATAACACAAGAATATTATGAATACAATATAAAATTCACTACGTGACATTCCAAGATCTCGCCAAAAATGGAAGATATATTTTCTATCATTAATAACAATCAATAACAATCGCTTGATACCAGTTCTAGTATTTCTTAATAATCGTTTAGAGACGTTATAATTGCAGTTTATTAATGAAATTTTAGAAATAAGTATTCATGTAATGTGTACAGTTACGAAAGTCCGTATAAAACGTGTCTTCACAGCCGTGAGCAATGGCATTGTCCCGGCGCCGTTCACAATTGACGTCTTAGGCCTACGCGTACAAACTGCCTGTGTGCTCGATTCATTGTTTAAACAACAGATATTTTACAGTCCTACTCGTTCCGATGGATTTTTCAATGAAAATTAATATTCTGACTTATTATTTTAACTTACTAACAACACAAATTTAATTATTGAAAATTACAAATCACCTAATATCAACTTACAAAAATTAACATATAGGATTTTCATATTGTGGTTCCTAAATTATATTATTCATACAAACATTGATTCTATTATAAAGAGGAACATCTGTTTCATACATACATACATGTCTTTTCTTTATTTTGTATTAAAATCGATTAATAAACGAAAAAGTTTATAAGGATGGAAGTATGTGTTTAACTATTCTTTGAAAATTATAAAGCTTATCCTCGGAGTAACATTTAGTTTTTGGGTCATTCAAATCGGTGTACTCTATGAAACGATATTGTAATTTCAATGACAGATTAAGTACGAGAGAAAAGTAGATAAGTAACTTTTTTACATTAGGCTCCACGCGGACGGAGTCGCGGGCACAGCTAGTATTCAATAATATAGGAAGTCGAGCACACAGGTACGCTTGGAGGATGCAGAACGCGCGCACGCGACGCCTACTGGGTGTCGGCAGCTCGCCCAAACAAACACGAAACAATCAATTTACATTACGCCTTTAGGACGTCAATAGACACGCAAGCACAACACACGAAAAATGTTATTACGATCAACACATGATAAGAGTATTTGTGACGAACTTGGAACCGCTATTCAAAATGAAACTTTTTTCCATCGCCTCAATTTTTTTTATCCATCTATCGCATGTCGCATTACAGCCGGCCGCGTAGTAGGGGTAAAGTGAAAAGCGCTCAGCAGAGCAGCCAACCCCAATATGGTGGCGTCCATGGCTCAATTCTAATTGGTTCAATGATTTGAATAAATATTGTGATCAGTTTTTAACATGCGTCTATCATCTGAATGATTGTATCTATTATATATTCCGTGTTGAAATTAAAATGATTGAAATTAAAATGTTTAGTTGAATATGTTGTCTACTATTGATTTCACATTATCACTCCCATTTACCAATTATTATGATTAAAAACATGATTTTAATAACCCAAATCGAAAAAAAAACCGAAATTTTTCTGTTAAATGTCTACGATTCGAAAAAAAGTTTCACTTGGATCGTGGTTTCATAAAACCACATCATTTTCTGATTTAGTTTGTTAATTTCAAATATTTAATAATCGACACACAATATGGATAATTATATTTCTGTGTAAGAGGAGTGTTATTATTTAACATTTCGTCACTTTTACTCTCACCATACGTTATGCGACTTCACAGAGCGTCGAGCGAAACGCGAATCGACAGCGAAACTCGCGCATTTTTAAGCAATATTTCGCAGTTGATTCGAACGTATCGATTCGACTTTTTGTGGCACGGCGAGCTTCACACCCAGTCACAGAGTACCTACCCTGTACGTGTTTATATAGTACTAGACTTATACATAACAAATACCTATGAAACTTGATTGGGATGCTTCGACGGGCAACGTGGGGGCCCTGTCCAGGCTCGTGCGTTTGTCGTTTGAATGAAGGTGTATTTTTTCCTTACAACCCGACCCGACCTTACAAATCAGAAGAAATAGGTTTTGCCACGTCGATAAATATTGGTACAATTGAATATTTCATTTCTTATATACAATAAACTACACTAAAATTGTTAACTGTAGTTAATTGGAGATTCGTCAATAAATCATAGATATTGTTTTACAAAATAATCTACGCAATATATATACATATATTATACGTACTAACTTTTAATACATAAAGAGATGTGTAAAATAAATTAAAAGACATAGCGAAAATACATTTATTGATTTTTTGTTCGACTATCTGGTGTTGCCAGAAATAAAAAAGAATAGCTGTGTTACAAGAAAAAAAATCGACACAAATAACATTTTTGCCTCATTGGTCATTAAATACGCGACGGAACTACCGATATTATTCAAAATATCATATAGATAGTGGAAAACTTAATTGGAAAATAAGCCATTGTAAGCCTTTGCACATTAGCCAATTAACCTTTCCACCGTCGATACCCGATAAGAATGACATGTCTTTCATTTGAATATTATATAGCTAACCTAATCCGTATACATATGGCAGAAAACCGGCATCGAGTTTTGAAGCTTTTACACACCATCTACTTGTCTCAGAAACATAAAATACGGTTAACAACGCACGAGCGTGGACACGACCATTTTCAGCACAATCGCAACCGTTCAGAATTCGTTTATCTATTCAATTGTTTTTATTGTAAGTTACCTATTAGTTATACCAGTGGCTGAGCCAATGCCTAACCTAGCGTAAACGTGAATAGAAACAAGAACTCTCTAAAATACAATAATAAAATGAACAGCGAAACTGTAACATATTTCAAATATTTCATATTACGAACGGTTTTAAATTCGTTCACAGAGTACATTCATGACGTAGAGTAGGGTTGCCATCGTTAACTTAATTATTATGCGATTTTTGTCTGCAATTATTTCTCTATTACTTTGTGTCTCTGAAGTCAACTGCAAGAGACTGTCAACCTAATTTAACGAGTATAAATTATTTATATAAAAATTTAGTTGTGCGTGTTTATGCAATACTTCCCTTTCTGAACTATTCCGATATACACGTATGCATTTGTGAATCATGCAATGTCGATTATATGATTCACAAATGAATATATGTATGAATAGCTTAGAATAGTTTAGCTCGGTCATATCGGGTTTTCTCAGGTAACAGCCCAAGCCGAGGTGTGCCGTGCGCCCTTGAGCGTGTTACCTAAAAATATAATCGGCTGAGTGCCTTAAGCGCTCGCCTTAGTAGTCCGGTGAAGCTATAAAGACCTTACCAGGTCAATAGCATAGTCAGTTCGAGATAAAAAACCCTTTCTGAACTGACCTAGTTTGCTAACAATTTTCTTTCATTTATGGCGTCGTTTAGATAGTTATGGTTTAACTTAGTAGATGGCGCTATTATTGAGGACTATATATTTTATTCGATTAAATGTTTATTATAGTTACTTTTTGGTGACATTTAAACTATTTTTAGCCTTACCACAGCATTTGTCAACAAAACCATTGTATGTGTATATTAATTTCCATATTATACCTATTATTTGTAGGTTTTTGAGAATGTTGTTTATATAAAAGCTAACTTCAGAGACACAAAGTATTAATGAAATCAACTTGATTAAAAATTTAATGAAATCGAGAACGAGTTAAACAGACAATCATCTCCCCAATAAATCAATTCTTTTACAACAATACTAGAATTTCGGGATACATATATCCACATAACAGAACAAGACAAATCACAGCAACATTAACACTCTGATAAAAGAATAACAAACGCGTGATCTTGTGTAAAAAATATATTAAAACATTTTTTTGGGTTCGTGATTTATACATGTACTGAAGACTGACAGTCACTGTCACGATTTTGTTAACATGGATGATAAAAATCCAGGGATTCGGAATTTCTGAGTATGGGCCACCCTACTAATTACTAATTACAATTCAGAAAATGCGTAATGTTTTTAACTTTGCGATAGTTCCATTCCAAAGGAGTTTTGATAATTATCATAAGTACAGTAGTCGCCAAACTTTTTCACCGCTCTGAATGTAGCCAGGCCGAAAACGATGTTTTCTAATACTTTATAAGTTTTAGCGTTTCACCACAATCTCACCTGATGTTAATTAATGACGTAGTATAAGATCGTAAACACATTAAAACTATAGGTGCCTGCATTTCAAGTGTAGTTGTTGGAATATATTAAAAAAACCCTTACAACCATGCTATGGTATCGTTATGATGTTTTCTTTAGCATAATTTAGGCATTATGGTATCGTTACGATGTTTTCTTTCACCGGAAGCTCTGACTATCATCGCTTTATAATTTAGGCATTATCCGTGTTATTACAAAAAAGTTAAATACGTATTAAACACTTGGTTTAAAACTGTTTCCCCGCTCGCCCGTGACAAGTTCGCGTTATCCTTTTTCACAAGTCTAACCTAACGTAAGCGAGACAAAAGAGCAAGATGGCGACCGCGGTGCGTTTAATATGAGGCTTTTTAATGGCTTTAAAAAAATTAAAAAATAATGGGTTTAATTTAACTTTTTTGTAATAACACCGTATATGTATAATAGCGAGAAAACTTAAGGTGAAATAAATGTAAATTTTAAATTCCTATAATTTGAATTTGTCTTGCATTAACCTCTTGACTGTACTATGCTAAGACCGAACTTAAAGTTATACTCATAGCGGACAAAAAGTTTGACGCGAACTATATCAGCCAAATCGGTACGGTATACAGGTACAGAAGATTTTGATTCAAGATTGTACTCTCCACTTATACACTCTAAACAAACAAACACACTATGAAAACGGATTAAAAAAAATATAGCGTCACGCAATAATAATTAATTATAGGTAACATCTGAGGAGTTAAATTAACTTGTATTCACATTAAAGTTTTTTTAGAATATGTGTACGTTATCCATTAGTAACTTATGTTGATTCGATGCACGGGTAGCGAGATCTCTTGAACTTTTTCAAAACGGATCTATACGTACATGATCCAATGAGTTATATCCGATTTTTTTAAAGTAATTCGAAATATCAAATCCTTTTATCCCCGGTTGAAGAAAGTAAATAGGGAAGTATTACGTAAGCACTGACGGGAGGTGGGGGTCCTTGATTTGCTTACTATTGATGACGTAGGGGATGGGAGGTTTGGGTGGTGATTACGTCAGCAAGACTTATTTATTTCACCAGAAAAGATTTTAAACTACTTATGTAAGTGTTTATGTAAGCATGGGAAGGGGAGTAAGTGCATTGCTTATTTTTGGTGAACCGA
>MU158724.1:1524733-1536297 GCA_015888305.1 Antheraea pernyi | reverse complement strand
TGCGGCCCGTGCGGCCCGTGCGACCCGTGCGGGCCCGCGGTTTGCGCGCGCAGCGTCGCCTCGCTACTGGAGCTGCCGGCCGGCGACGGATAGTACTCCCTCGCAGCGGCCGCGGCCGGCACCGCATCGTCACTCGCCCACCGGGCTAACTGTTGTTGAGCTTGAATAAATTCATCACTAGAAAATGATAGAGAAGAGGAACGGAGAGTCGGGCGGCGTCGGCTCCTCGGCCTCCCACCCGAGTCCGCCAAGGAGCATTCGGCAGTGTTAAGTGTTATCAGCGAAATTGATCGAAGTTAAAAAATACATCAATACTGTGTCGTATACTTTGTGCAGTGTGAGTTCTAACAATTTTGATGGGATCTGAGTGTCGAACTGGTGGAGGCGTGGCCAATTCGTCTACAATTGTACCATATCGTGGCGGCTCACCTCTCGCTGTCGGGTGTGTCGCGAAGTCGTTCCGTGTCGGCCGTTTCGTAGAGCGCATCATCGTCAGGAGGAGGGCGCGAGTGCGGGGAGTGGGAGACGTGGGGGATGTGCGGGACGTGGGCGGCGTGGGGCGCGTGCACGTGCGCCGCCACAGCGCCCGTCACGCCCGCGCTCCCCGCGCCGCCGCCGCTCACGAATAGAGGAGCGTGGTGCCGACCACTGCCCCGGTACCTCGGGTAGGCAAATCGCGATTCCTCCTCACTGCTACCACCAACGCGTCCTCTGCATCGACTGTAAATATCAATTTGTGCCCGCGATTCTATCGGACATACATACCATAACCTACAAACTAGAATTATTTCTTTGGAAAGTTAAATGGCAAATGAATATATTATATAGTGAGGTTGGGTTACTCGCTTTGGCTGGAACTGTACCTCTCATTCCCCTGCACGTACTGCCCGGGTAAAGAGTAACAAATTTTTGGCCACTGCACTCTGTTCCACATAAATTGAATATCGCAGCAACATTAATCGACGATAATAAAAGATGGATACTCTTTTTTGCCATAGGATAAAATAAAATATATCAAATAGACTCACGGTGGAATATCTCCGGGGTCGGACCTGTAGTGCCGGTCAGCTTCACTCTCGGACATCCTTATGTCTTCTGAGCCGGAAGGGCTCATGTGTCGGCTGGAGTGGTGCTCCAACTGCCGTATGAGATCCTCGAGGTTCCTGATACGGATGGGACCACACTGTGGAGGTTCGTCCTCCTCGTCGTCCCTCGACCGGCGTAGATCCGGTTCGTGAATCTTCTCGGAGCTGGGCGCTCGTTCACGTTTATACTCGTATTCCTGCAGGGCCCGTAAGTCGCCAGACCCACCAGCCACTCCAGCACTTGCCCGTTGAGCGGCCGCCGACTTCAATGCCACGATTATATTCTCGTGGTAACCGTTTAAGTCCTGAAATGTAATACGGATAAGATAAGGAGTTTTAGGAGGGATCTTGGCATTCCAAGATGCCATTTCATGTAGTGGGTTTTATATTTTATTTATAATCTATATTTTGTAATACTGGTAGTATTTTACATAATATAGTTCGGTTATTGCGCAAAAGTGAGGTGGATGGGAAATAATACCACGGAACAAGGATTTTGGCTTGCCACACAAACTCCCTGGAAAGTTCTAACAAGGCGGCCATCATCTTGTTAGTTCTTTTGAAATGATCGTAAGAAACTCGTAATATATGTAATTACATACTTGACAATAGTAGTAATAATCTACTAGAACGTAAGTTGCCAAAAATAAAGAAAAGAATAAGATACAGTTTTATGCCAAATAAGTAAAATGTTCCAAAACAGATAAAACACTGATACATTTCAGGTCATGCAAAGTTTAGTCCAAGTCCTATTTATGATTCCCATATCAAAACTTATCTATCCGTTTGGTTATTGATTCTTTGATCATGTCTAGTACATTAACCATTTGAATTACTTAATTCTTCCAGTTATATAGATAACTTTGGTTCTCCACCTAGTCATTCTTGATCTAATGAGGCATACATACCTTAAATTTACACTCCATATTAGCGACAGCTCCAGATGGTTCTTGACCATCGGATTGGGAACCCGCTTCCAGTTGTTCAGACTGCGAATCCTCGGCCCATTTATCCTTGCCATCCACGACTCCATACCCATGTTTCTTGAGGATTCCCTTCTCTGGTTGTTTCGTCATAGAATTAGGAACAATATCTATAAACGCAATATCTTCTTCCCCTGAAAAATACATTCATATCTCATTAGATGATTTTATGAAATAAGGGACATATGTGGGTTAACGCGAAAACGTCTATATTGCAAATCACAACAGGGCGTTATCACGGAGGGCATTTTGGCATTCTGTACCGCAAAACGGTAGAGAGCTGATGCACGATCGGTTTTCTTAGCGATGTTTCGCTAGTTAATTATACATTATTTATTATTCTATTTTTAATAAACTTTATTGATACTTGTCGTAATATTACATTTATGAAGATCAATTTTGCTGTATGGAAAGTTATTATACTACACAACACCGCGCAAGTCATTTTTGTTTTTTTTACTGTTTTTTTTTGTATCGCATTATCTCACATTTATCTTCATGCAGTGATTCGTTATTTGAAGACTGGTTTTCTAATTGGTTGAAACATTCAAATATGATATGTAATTTGCGTGTCATGAAAATATTTATCTAATGAAATTTAGAAGTAAAAAAAATCGACTTAAGCGGTGTTGTTTGCTAAACGATGATGTATTAACGTTAATCTTTTAATTGTGTAAAATAATGAAACCTGGAGTATAATACCTTTTTTTACATGGGGAGATCCCTAACAGATGCCCATCCCGTCGGGCAACTGAGAATGGGCTATATCCAATTCGCACGGACTAAAACCTCATGGTGCCTTAATACACCTTTTAGGCGGGGGAGCAGGGATTGCCAACTGGTACTGCGTCTGCTCCCCCGACAGGTGTTGGCCCTCCAACGGGCCCTGACTGTGGTCTGAAGGGTCAAAGATAGAGATAGTAGACCCCTCAAAAGGGGAGAGGGTGTTAGACTCCCCTGACGAACTGTAGGAGGCGCATCGGCACAATGCACCTCAACTACATGGACCTGTGCAGTTAAACTGCCAGGGTGACGGACATGCCCGTGTCTATCGACCTCAGGCCTCATCTACGGCGACCGGAGGTCTGCAGTATGATACCTAAACGTCTGATGTAAAATTTGCTGAAATAGGAAATTATTATATATATTTAAACAATTTCTATACTTACCCGAATGGGTAGGTTCGTCTTCGCTACCCGAGTGTACACGCTTCATTTGTTTATGATCTCTGTAAATAAAAAGAGAAGACGCGATTAATTAATCGGTTAATCGTCAAATTTTATTGCGATTTTTGCGCTAGAGATAGTACATTAAACTGTGCTTAATGAAAAAGTATGACTTTCTACATTGTATTATCTACGCTTTAGCGTTTTACATAGCTTATGACACATGTGAGATGTGATAATGATATATCGAATTTGTTTGTTTACTTGAATCTATGAGAGTAGAACAACTCCCGCATACCTCCTGCGCGACGTTTGCACTGCCATGACTTAGTACGTTAGCGAATAATTTATATTTAAATGAATTTTATAGTGTTTTTGATAAGAAAAAAAATCGACTTACGGGTATCTACTAGTTGATCCAGCCCCAGACATGTGGTTACCGTGCCTGAAGATTACTCGCGAGTCTCCACGGCTGAATAAAGACAAGGTAGAATAAACGATAGCTTTTGTTTGTATAAATTTGAAGTAAGAAAATGGTCCGAATGTATATGCTCATGAACTTGGCTTTAAAGGTAGATGGTAAGATAAGGTAAGGTAAGGTATAAGGGTATATATGTCGCAATATAATGAAACAAATGATAATGTTCTTCTGTTTGCATGAGTTAATGCAATAATTAGTAAATTTTATACAGAATTTTGGGTTGAGCTAGTAGAATCGCTGCTACAAAATATCAAGAATAACACCAGCCATAGTAGCACGGTTAGGATTGTCGCTTTCCAGCGTGGCTCAGTCGGTGTATATCCAGTAACCAGGATTAATATCTGTACCCAACTAGATCATATCTTGATTATAAACCCGTCACAGTAGCTGCTTTCTAATTTGTTACATTTTGAGAGGTTTGTAAAGAGCTTGGGAATTACAACTTTTAATACATTGCCTATTTCTTATCCGTTGTCGTTAATTTTGGATAGCACTGTGGTTATCAGGCCATTACTATGTCGTGCAGTAGCAAAGTAGTTTAAAAAAAACGTTTTAGAAGGAAAATAATTTATCATCTTCAGAAATAACAATATAAGTTTATTTATGTTAGAATAAGTTCAGAATTTATAAAGATGATTGGAATTATTTTCCTCAAACCTGACAAGTTTTCAGCAATGGGTTATTTTCCAATAATTGTGGAATCTTAGGCTTGCAATTTTTGTTTACTCAAATTAATGAATCATATATAGTTTCATTGTTGACATTTCATGGGAATCAGCATTTTATTTGACAATAATGAAAGAATGAAAACTTGAAGTTAAAAATTTAAAGGAATTTGCCGATCTAATGTGCTACCTAAAATTTAAGACAAATCTCATTTTGCACCAGAAATTACTGAGATTGGACAAGCGGTTAGGATTTGAGAAATTTCAATTTGCCATATTGTTACAGTAATTGGGAAATACTTTTCAAGGCTTGCGTCCAGAAATAAGAGTAAATTACGGCGTAGTTGCAAATATCTCAAGTACACTTTCCTGATTCCCATCAAAATCTTTAAAAATTATTATGAAAATACTAACTGACTCGTTGCGGTCTGTGCTTATTGAGTTGATTACTTTTGTGATGTTCTATGAGTTTTTGATTAAGATTAAGAATATTATTTGTATTTTAACAGGTGCAAATGTTCAGGTCTATAGAAATTCATCGCATTTTAAGGCCATTAATAATTGTTCAACCAATTGCTTTCTATAATTTACACCCGTTAACAAACAATTATTGTATAAAGCGTGTAATCAGTGTAAAACGGTGATTTAAATAACACAAAAAATAATGCATCTGTAAAATCCGTTGTCGATCAATACATCTTCGGATTTAAGCTCAGTGTGGCAAAGCGCAAACGTGTGGCGAGCAAATACAAAAACCAACGCAGTGCCTGCTTGCTTGCAACCCAAAGCATTGACGTACCTCAAAAGATTTCTGTTAGAAGACCAGATCCGATAAAAAAGGAAAGATATTTTTAATAACGAACAAATATTTACAGTTACTCACATATAATGGAACACATTAATTTTAAAAGTTTAACTAATAATTATTACCCAGATTATTTATAATTATTTTGAATATGGGTTAACTGTTTATCTATCTATATAAAAGTATTTCTATATAAAAAAATTCATAGTTAACAGATACATGTAATGCAAATTTTGTAGAGGTTAAAAAACGTGTATGGAACTTGAAATAGGTGTTGTTATCAAAATAAATGAAATATCATATAGCAAGAACGTACACGAGGAATCGAAATTAAAATCAAAACCAACCATTGTTTCATTATGTAAAAGTTTTAAGGTTCATATTAGCAAAAATTGTTAAATTAAACGCAGACAAAAGTGAATTCATATAACCTTGAATGAGAGAGTTTTTGGCGGGATCTTGGAATGTCGTGTGGTGGAGTTTATATTTTATTCATAATCGTGTGTTATTTGACAGTATATATTGTAATATTGGTGGTGTTTTGCGTAATATAGTTTGCTTATTCTGCACAAGTGAAGTGGATGGGAAGTAATACCACGCACCATGGAGTCTGACTTGCCACAAAAACTCTCTGGAAAGTTCTAACAACCGGACCACCATCTTGTTAGAACATTTAAATGATCGCAAGATATTTGAAATATCATTACCTACTCGACAATGGCAGTAATAATCTACTAGAAGATTGGTTGCCAAAAATAAAACTAAAAAAGAATATGGAAGGGACACTGAATTGCAAATTAATTTACCTGAATGTGTTGTTGAATGAATGCATCTTGCCTCCGTCCAGGGAGATGTCCTCTTGGGAATTGTTCGACGTGGTGGAACCAGCAGCGAAGTTCTTAGCAATCGGTTTCTTCACGTACGGCGCGTCGAACTTCCGGGATGTACTCTTTTTCCTGGTGCAGGCGTGGCGTTGGAACGCACACTCAGATCAATCGATTAAGTTTACAAAGTTTATTGTATTTAGAGATATCTGTATTTATTTCTTTGTTTACAAAATTGTTTTGTGAGAGGCAAAAGGTGAAGAAGTTTTATCAGAAAAGGAAAAATGCTTTTCTTTCAATATTAAAAGTAAAGTACCACAGGTTATTCAACTGTTGCCTCTCAAAGCTAAAACTTTGACTTGAATTCAAAGACTGGCGCTTTTGGATATCAGAAACAGTTTACTGCTATTTGTTTACAAATTTTGGACGTTATTTTAACTTTTCGTTTCATTCCTCATGGGAATTTGATGTTGTGATTATTAATTGTCAAGTTATTATGTTACAGGTGAGATACTTCCAGGAATTCCGTTTATGAATTTGATTTCACTTAAAGTTAAAGTTCTCCAATGTATTTAACACAGTAAGGCTACAGCAGTTTTTGATTAATCAGATTTTTTTCTATGGAATTTGCTTTGTATTTTGTTTATTAAATTCTGTTGATACCTTCTTGATGGGTCTAATAGTTTTCTTTAAATTTAATATTATACGTATTACTGGAAATACCTCGATTGTCTTAAACTTAATATTAGGCGTAGCTAACTAGATAGAGAGCTGCTTGAAAGAAGAATCCGTGCATTGCACATTCGCTTCTCGTGCAAAAGATCAAGAGAATTGAGTGGTAGTAGTGATTTGTAGCGAGTCTATATCTTCACTTCATGTGGTACATACCTCGAGAGTGGCATTCACCTACCTCGCACCACCAGCCGGAACAACTGTACGAGTGATGGTAACTCGCATTTAAATAGTGTTGTATTAAACACCTTATTAATCGATTGTTGGAAGATATAGACGCGACGCGTCGTCGGGCCGGTAGCGCAGGTGAGCACAGCCCGGCGACGCGCTCTCGGACAAAGAAAGGAAACGAAAACGTGTCACAGTTCACATAAGCCAATGCATACATCCAAGAGCCCAGAATCTTAAGGGTTTAGGTCGAGATGTCTCGAGTACAACGAGGAAAGCCTTGTCGGCATGCAGCGAGGCGGTCGGACGGCGAGGCGAGGCGCGAGGCGCGGGGCGCGACTAGGGCGCGTGGCGTTAAGAGAGTCGGCGGGGCGCGGGTCGAGGGAGGTGAGCGCGGCGGCCACGCGGCCCGATCGCCGGCGCGGACACAGAACCACAGATCAAATGCAGTTGTGACGCACCGACACGAGCCGGCGCGTCACCCGCCAACACTAGCTCTACGACCAAAATAATTTTATACAAAAAAAAAAAAAAACATTTAACAAACAAATATAAAACCCAATCGCCGACGTAATTAAAGTAAAAGGAACATCAACACTAACGTCTAAAATAAACATACAAGTAATATACGAAGGTGACGAGTTAAATTTCTCCTTAAAGACTACCTTTGGTCTGTTTTCTGCTCACTAACCTTAGGCACAGGGAGATGTTTTTGTGTACTACGACTGACCTGTAGCAGAGAGCGCTCAGGGCAAATACAATGAATACCCCCCCTACCACAGACATGAGCACCGCCACGAGGAACACCGTGTTCGAGCCGTGATAGTTCTCTGCGTCCAAACAGAAACGTATACATTAAGTGAGGAGGTGCTTCCCCCCGTGCGGTGTGTGAGCGAATCCACGTCGGTGTCGGAGAGGGAGAGAGGGGCGGCAGGGGGGCGGACGGCGCCGGGGACGACCGACTCGCGGCTGAAGAGGGCGTTACGATACGATACGTCACGACACGACACGATACGACAGGCAGGCGACAACACCGAGTTACCGGGCGTTACCTGAAGCAGCAAGCCATCCAGGCGAAGCCAACGAAAACCGAGAGCACGACCGCTAGCAACAATATCACCATGTTGATAGTGCTCATCTTATTGCCCTCGTGTTCACCTGCAACCAGAGGGGTCCCGCGCGTTAGCGCGCCGGCGCCGTCCGCGGCTACCACACGCTCTTTCCGAACAGTGCCTTTAAAAACCCTCCGCTCTTTTAAACTCTTTTGTACTGGGACTTGTAACTTATTTAATGTTATCATAAACGCAACATTGTCATTTAGACTGTCAACGTCTTTTATTAACATTGTCCATAGACTGACGATCGTTATGCTGTGATATCAAATTCATTTTTGTGTTAGAGATATGTTTGTAAGTAATAGGTAATTAATATTATAATAATGTATATTATATACAGTTGTGTAACATATTATATAGCCGCGGCGATAATTTTAAATTGTACATATTTCATAATGTATCTTTTATGCTTGCAGTGTTCATATGTCGAAATAGACAATTTAGAATTTGGATTTTGAAAAGCAGTGCTCGGATTGTATGGCCGATTAGTTATACATAAATATATTAATATATACACCTGAAAATATAAGAAAATGTTGTAATATATTTTTACACTATACAATTATAATATAAAATTTAACAATTGTTTACCAAATTTCATAAATAGGAACACAAAAAAAAAATCACCATTTTTGGTGAATGACATTAATGTATAATATAACTTCACACTTTAGATTTCGTTTCTATTTATGCTATTCGGTACAAGTAGATTTGATTCAGTTTTATATGCCATAATCATTTTTTGTATGTATGTGTGTATAAACATCGTGAGGGATCCTGAATGTACAGATGCCCAAAACATATTTTCAAATGGCACACAAACTGTTTCACCGTAAACACAATTCAATACAGTATTGATGAAAAGGCGACACCAAGCATTTAATATAATTCTCATAGTTTATTTTGTTTGTGTCCTTTTTTAAAATATCGGTTCAGAATTAACCAGTGAGAGTTAGGGTTGCGATTATGGCTTATGAATATTATCACAATGTACATGGAATTGCCATATATTTATTACAGCTTATTCTGAAAAATACTATAAAAACTTGAAAATATGTTGGCAACTCTAAACTCGACATTAGTGGTGCATAACAGTGTTAAACAGCGTATCGTGCCGTAAATCTTCCCTCTTACGTGCCGCGTGTCGATATGTCTTGAAAATAATCAGAATTCACTAGATTGTCATTAAATTTCACAAATTACATGCGTCGTCATTCGTCTCGGGTTAATTCGTAAGAATGAAACAAGATATGTCGAATACGAATCGCCTATAGATTGGCGAGTATACGACAAGCTACCGAATCGCGTATTTCGTTATTGCAAAACGATAGCAAACATGGCTAAGTATCGGTTCTGAAATGGCTAATTCGAATTACATCCCAGTGATAACCAAACTTTAGTAAAGCAAGGACACTGTTGCCTTTGTATATCTTTTAGTATTTGATAACAATCCCACCTGATTTACGATGTAGTCTAAAGTAATACTAATAAATTAGAATGGTAGCTAGTTGGTTGGGAATTGGAATACCCTATACTACCATGCACCACGAGTAAAACCGTAAACTTACTTTTAAAACGCCTTTATTAACGAACTATGATCCACCACCAATTTTAATAGTCAGTTTGCTGAGAGCATTGGAAATGGATTTGCTTTTGAAAATCGAGTCCAGGTAAAAATTTTGAAGAAGAGTTAATGGAAATTTAAGTACATAATGTTGTTTGGCGACAATTAAAATTAAAAAATGAGTGTAACCGTCACACGCGATTGAAGTAAAATTTCATTGGCGTTATAAGAGATGGTGATTAAGTTAAAAATAAATACATCATATGAGAATTTAAAAAGGCGTTTATTGATGTTGTACCATTAGTAATATATACATATTTTTGCGTACTTTTCTATATTTTATTTACTTTATAACAAAGAGTTGCTAATAATATTTCCTGTGTTATTTAAGTTCCGAATTAGCTGATAGATGGCAGATAATAAGCTTTGTTTTAAGCGTTGTTACTTACTTACATTGAAACCAGGTGGCAGCACGGTCGCGTGCCCATATATAATTCATTCTATTGTATGATTCAATATACTATTTTTTATTTTATTTTTTATTGATTTGTTTATATACTATAAGATGATAAACACGTTAAGCCTATATTAGGGACCGGATCTTAAATGCAACTGTCGGAACACACATATTCTATCATACTCATCACATATTCATATTCTAGGTGGTGACTTGCCAGGTGGGCTAAGAAAAAGCCCTACCACTATGGAAACCGTACTGTTATACAATTATGTCATATAAATCAGAATATAAAAATGTATTTAATAAGAGAATTTCATGAATGATTGATATGTCAAGTCTGTTAATAAGGGAATTTCATGAATGACTGATATGTCACATCAGGTGTTGTGACACGTCGACTGGCGTGGTCTCCACTCTTGGTTACACAATAAGCGGATCAGTTGGATCGGGTGGTGTATGCGAGCATCGGGAGTTTATAGTGTGTTTCTGGTTATTGAAGTTATAAAAAAATAGCACAGTTTTATTTGACTAGCGTTGGTTACCGTGGCGTTTTAAAAGTATGTTTTTGCTTCAATAGGGAATAATGCGAGTATATTTTTGTTTACATTGCTATCGTTTTTCTTTTACGGAATACATGATCAGGGACTTGTCAGTAAATTATACTTGGATACGATATATTTACAATAAACTCTAATGTATCCTATTCTTGTATAGATAATATTCATATTATAAAAATATATTTTGTTTTAACCAGAAAATAATTTTGTCGTAAGTATTTTGAGAAGCCGCCACCAATTTATAGGCCAGGGGATAGTTGCATCAAATGCAATGACTTTATGTATTTATTAGACACGCAGTAAGACGATAATAATCTTTCAGCGCAGAAATCGCAATGCGTGGTGGGCGCGGTACTCCAAATTAGGTGAAACAATTTGGACAAAACTTACTTATATAGAGGACTCTTCTGAGTATTATATAAGTAGTATATCATTGCGCTTTTCCACAGGGGTTAAGCAATAATTATAGAAGTTAACAGACGTAATCAAAAAAAAAAAATTGCAGTTATTAAGAATTATAACAAAAATAGTAGGCGATACTATGTTATATTAGGTAAAATTAGTAATTTTTGAAAAAACTAAAACTATTTTCACGGTTTACTAGTTAGCACTGACTGTTAAAAAATAAATCATTTAGAAATCATTGTTTTACTGAAATATATGAAGCTGAAACTGATTAATCCAAATATACATTTAAATTACATATATATTCGAATTGCGATAACGTTACACTACGTGTTTGAGTTTATAATGAAAGTTTTAGTGTATATTGTTCAGAGTTTCAAATACGTTACAGCGTGTCTAGTGCAACATGAAGTCATTGTAAGATTCCTCGCACTTTGCTCCAAGTCTCTCGTATTGGACAAGACTCACCATACGGTGTCTCCTTTTTGGTCATGTCGTAGGCAGCTTTGGTCGCGTTCTCGGCGACAGCTGGAGTGGGGGAAGGGGGCAGAGCG
>MU158724.1:1467626-1524714 GCA_015888305.1 Antheraea pernyi | reverse complement strand
TGCGAGCAGTCGGGACCGGTCCAGCCGCGGTGGCACACGCACTTGTTCTGATTCGAGCACACCTGAAATAATGATAATTTTGTGTTAGATTAAAGGGAAGATGCCGAATAGCGTTTCGATGTATTCATACAGGAAGGGCATTTGTACTCATTTTATCGTTGCGAAAAATCTCTTTTTCTTTAATTTATAGCGCCGTGTGTAAAAAATACACAATTCAGCCAGTATCATTTAGATACAGAGTGCACGTTGTCTGTGACAGATAGTGATTAATTTGTGTACAGACCGAGTTATTGTATGTTTCACACAGATATATATATATCGTTATCCATTTATAAGATATTATAAAACAAAGTCTTCTGCTCCGTCTGTCTGTCAGTTCGCGATAAACTCTAAAACTACTGAACAGATTTTCACGCGGTTTCTACCACTTGATAAAATAATTCATGAGGAGGTTTAGGTACATAATTTGTTAAGGTTTTTTTAATTACCAGGGCGAGACAACGTCCGCCGCGCCCTCTATATAAGTAAAGTTAGATACATATCGATTAATAAATAGACGATCTAATAATAATATGGTCTAACTACGTAGCGTGTTCGTGAACTGTAGAGGTTATAATTTATTTACTTTTGGTATCTGGTATTTGGAGATGTTTGATTGTATAGCACAGTGAATTCTACCAATAATACACATTTGAACTCTCTTGTGTGTAGAAATATATTATAATGTAATCAAAATATTCAAAATTGATCACCAAATCTCAATAACTCTGTATGATATGGCAATATTCGTACCCCTTGCTATCACTTCCATTGCGTATAATCTAACAAAATAATCATTTCCAATGAATTTGTTATTAATAATAATTGGTAATTCATTTTCATGTATTTAGTGTAGTTATGTGGTCTTTGGAAATGTTTAATTTATATAGTACAGTGAATTATACCAGTAATGCACATTTGAGCTCTATTCTCTATATATGTCAGATCTACAAATCGACACTCCAAACTCTATTGGGATCCTGACGTGTTTCTGATACGTTTTCTAGAACTTTCTATGTGCATACGCTAAAGATTAGGAATAGACTTTCCAGCACGGTTTCCCCCTAAGGCTATGATATGAGACTATTCAAGAATAGATTGAATCACGCTCTTTAATTTCTAAAAGCCTACATTTCTATAGACTACGGTAACCATTTACCATAGGGTGGGTCGTCTGCTTGTTTGCTGCCCTTGGGCAAAAAAAATCGAGGCAGTCATAAGGACTACCGACAGAAATGAAAACTCAAAACAATGGAATAACTGTGTTTTCTTTTGAATTTTTAAATTAATTATAATCTGAATATTGTAATATCATAATTTGTATGTAATGAAATTATTTACATTAATCTGGTTGACACATCTATTTGCGGAAATAATAATTATATACGTTTTTATATAGTTTATTAATCAATCAAACATAGGATGAGCTGCAAGATATCAATATTACATGTACACGGGCCCCTATATTACGCGTCACTAGTCTGACGCGAGCACAATACGGTCGGTCACGCTTTACTAGCATGTAGCTGACCCTGAACCATAACTGTTTGTCCAGTCCGGTCTTTTTTTAGGTGGTAGAGCCACGCTGAAGCTATTACTGGTTTCAGCATGAATGGGTCGGCTCGACCGGGGTACTACCGACAGAAAACCGACGTGAAGTAACACTGCTTGCATTGTTGCATTTCGTTCGGTCAGTGAGACCGCCGGAGGCCCACCTTCCTACTCTCCCTCCAATCCCTCCCCCTCCCCTCCCCCTATGATAAAAAAAAGTCAAAAATACCGCTTTACGCGCCTGAAGAAGCTTTCACGGCAAAAAAACAAAAGCTACTCTCACGATTCAAAAGGGCTGGGGTTTTGAGTTTTCACTTGAATATTCTTTTACAAATCAATATGATTATCGTTTGTAATCAATTCATTTTGAACACTAGCTACTTAAAGATTTAGTACTTAAAAAACAATGAAATACGTGACGATGAACGTTGAAAACGGTTATTCTAACCTCAAATTATAAGTTACAAACTTAATAATAATTCAGTCTGAAAGTTAAAAGGGATCGGTGCGTGATGAACGAGATTAGGATCTGTAAAATTCCTCGCCCCGAAATCCGGAACTCGGGCGAAGTTTAATCCGAAAACGTTTTAAATATTATTCAATCTAAACACGTAATCGGGTTCTGTTTTCTAAAACGGATAAGTGAGAACTCCATCGGGGTGTCTAGTTTTAAATAAAATCAATAGATTCCGTTCACCAAGTTTGTATTGCCCATTAAAGTACGTTGGGTTTTTTTTTAAATTGTAGCACGGCAAAGTGACTGTACTATACCTGATGGTAAGCACAGTACAATCCAAAAACAATGGCGACCACCGAGAGACACACTATCCATCGCCGGTTGCCGCTTTCATGCCGGCCTGCGAAAAGCTGGATATGCACAGGCTGATCCCGAAACGCGACCCGCAGAAGCGAATCACTATGACGGGCTTTTTCGCCATATACATGGTGGTTGCGACCCAGTTAGGCTGTAAAACCCTACCACCCCGCTTTCGCCATTGCCTCGTTCGTTAATCAGCAGGGTGCACCACGTGCAGGTGAGGTTGGCTTGGGTGTCTCAAGTCTTATGATGTTATTCGATACCCCTTACACCCAACCCTGTTTCTCGTTAGAAGACGCATTATAGAGCATCAAAAGCTTATTCGTTTTAGAATCTATACATATAATAAGAATGTAAATCAAAAGTGTCAAAAGATTTTTGTGGTCAAAATTGTTGGAGGTATTTTAGAATAAGTAATAAAATACATTTCAGACATTTTTAGAAATGTCTGTCTGTTTTTTTGTATGAACACGCATCACTGCGTTCACGATAAAACATGACAAAAGAGAATCATAAAGCATATCCTCGAGTGATATTTAGTCTTGGTTTCATTAAAATCGGTTCACTCTATTAAAAGTTATTGTAATTTTAATGACGACGTGACTTAAGTACGAGAGAAAAGTAGATAAGTAAATGGACTTAATATATTCATATGATTTTATAAGTCACTGTTTTTACATTAGGTTACACGCGGACAGAGTCGCGGGCATAGCTAGTTTTAGAATAATATTGTGGCGAAGATGCGAGTTCTAATTTCTCAATGACTTCGTTTTAACTGTAAAAAGAAAAACAGTCTGTGTATCAATGTATAGACGCGGAAGAATTGAATCTCCTTTGGCTTAGATGTGTTAAATTATATAAATATGTATATGAGAATCCTCATAAACTATATACTATACAAAGTCCCGTAGTATAAATATATAGCTATACATTTACCCATTTTTCTATACTACTAAACCCAGTCAGACATTTATACATACTTATACATACACACAAGCACATACCTACCTTAGGTTTAACTCGTAACGCGTAACGAAAAATTTTCCCTACCGTACCATAAGAAGTTTTTTTTTATATTATAGGGGGCAAACGAACAGGCGGGTCAGGTCACGGTATGTGATCATCGCCGTCCATAGACACCAGCAACACCAGGGGAGTCGCAAGTGCATTACCGGCCTGTGTTTGAGGGAGGGGGAGTGGGGTGTTAAGAGGAAATGGCGCTCTCACTGACCAAACGAAATGCAACAGTGCAAGCACTGTTATTTCACGTGGGTGTTTCTGTGGGTCGGGTGGTAGCCTGGACCCTGGACGAGCCAACCCATTCATGCTGAAACCAATAATAGCTTCAGCGTGGCTATACCACCTTCAATCAATTCAAGTTTCACTTCAAACACGATGTAACCATGTTATGCAGATTTGCAGCATATGACAAAGTCATGAAAGATCGGTAATTAAACCTTTATATGTACTGGACACGGAATTATAGCTATTTTAATATAATTGTCGTAGTGAACTACTTTTTATCATTGCGATTTCAAAGGTGATAAACTAAAACCAGGTATATTTAAAAGGAAGTATTCATTGGTACACCTAAAGCACCTTTACTCGGCTAACACAATCAAATCATTTTATAAAAAAGGAAATCTGTTGGAGATTCCCTACAGAGCGACCTTTTTAATCACCTCAATCTAATATAACATATTGGATATTAAAACTTGCGATTGAACAAAATGGTTAAAGTACCTATATCATATGAGATATTTTATGGATACAAATAGATTCGCCCCATATGAAAAATTGGAGTTATACCAATTCATTCAAAATCATATGAAACAGCTGTGATACAAATTCTTTCATATCATGTGAAAAATAGCAGTGTTACAAATTTTTTCATAACATATGCAAAATATGTAAATGGATTCATGAAATGCTCCATGTTCAATTTATACTCATGCAGTAACTGTTATTTTCATTTGTAAGCACGTTATCTCAAATATCTACAATAATTATCTAATTATGTATTCTATATCATTCTTTTTATTTATTAAGTAACAGTAATTAACTAGTTAATTAGAATTTCACTTAATGTTTAAGTAATTATGTAGCAGAATTGTATGTTGAGGTTAGAAAAATGCGGTTGCCACACACACTACTTAGGTAGGTACTTGACTTTAGATCTTCAAACTGAAAGACAAAGTAAGTAGGCGAAAAATAGTAGACCCGTTACAACTATGCTATTTCACACAGCTTTTATCATAACGTTTTTTCGTAACTGATTTTCGATTCGAAAATCACTGGTTGAATCCAAGCACTGGAGGGTTTAACGCAACACTACTTTTGCGTGAATAATGCACGGGTTAATTTGTTCCCGGCCAGGTTCAACAGGGTCGCCGCCTGCCAATTCATTATTTTCATAATTAAAATTTTGTACTCTTTTCAAAGCCAACAAAGCGATTTATATTAAGCTTTAAAGCGTATATTAATTTCCCTTTGAAGTGAAACTTGTCGTATAATGAATTGAAGTCATTCGAGAGTTTATTGTTTGATAATATATTTTATGAATTTACTTACTTTATTATTATCTACATGATTTTGCCCGCGGTTTCTGTCGCGTTAATATAGGTTTAACCTAATTCTGAAACATTATTTTCTGATTGAAAAGTATCCTATATCCATTCCTGTATCCCTGGCAACGTGTACGCATTTCACGATGAGCAGTGTTTTTAGTTCCCTTTTCCCCTGTACATAATCCAAGACATTATTAACGAATGTGGTATGTCCATTTTCTTTCTAAATTCCATTTTTCTCGTCTTAATTACACATTTTCGCTGTGTACACATACTCATTATATTTTGTTCCTTTTCGCAGCAATCTGCACCACATGCTCCATAAAATCGAGGAGCGGTTTCCTAGTTTCATGGTGACCAGTTAGTTAAGGTTGAAAGTTGAAAATTCTTGCCTTAATAAAAAGCTATTTTGTCTGTGAACTATCTTTTATTCTTATTATTTTTATATAAAATAGAGTGTACAAAGTCACTGGCAATAGTATGTTGTATGTATAAATTAATGTATAAGTAGTATGTTGTTGGTAATTCGTAATATAGCGTATTAGACTTCAAGTAATTATAAAAAAAAAAAACGTCAAAATTATATTGTTACGCTTTGCGTCTAAATAAAATTTATATCTCTCTTCACACAATCACATTACAATAGATCTCTGCTTTGTATTTTCTCTTCGTATTCAATCCGACGTGTAGAATATAAATCTATTTGTACGCACCGCAGTGCGCTTTACATACCTTTCAATAAAGGAAGGAAGATTAGAAGGCCGACGTCATTATTCGAACGATGCGACAATGTCCGACAAGTGTTATTTTTAGATCCTTATTGTAATTAGTTTCAACGATCGATGAGTCATTCTTTGTTTACATGTAGCGAGTTAGCAGAGACGATGTAACACTATATAAGATTTATGTATGGAATTCTACTCGTCTCGTATTATAAGCATATAGTCCATCTCGTCTACGGATGTACTCGCAAATGTTCCATTTACACGCCGACAAAGTTTGGAACTGTAGCCTGTACAAAGTTACTTCGCTCTGTCTATCTTACGTACCGTACGTCGTTACTAAGTCACAGCGTGCAGACTGCACTGTGTACAAGGATGACAAATCGGTTCTAGGCGTAACAAACGACAGTTAAGCATACTTATATTCATAACTATCTGATACCCGTGACTCTGTTTGCGGGAGTGTAGTCTTATTGTTTCTCGGGAAGTAATTTTGGTCTGTTTTTTATTACATCTAAATAATCCAGAGTCATGATGTTTGTCCACGACGAACTCAGAAACTACTCAACCGATCTTCATGAAAGTTGGCATTTATGTATAATTTGGTCCAATTTGAGAGATTTATATTTCGATTAATGGCCTCAATATTTTTAAATTACATATTAATTGATTATTGTCAATGTTGATTATTGTTATTAATTGTAAGTTTCATCAGTCTCGAACAGATGGCGCTTTAAATAAGTTTGTTGACAGTAAACTGCAGGACCGACTGTTATAGTTATCTCGTAGATGGCGCCATGGCAATGTAAAAATCTTCTTTGAATACCAGTTTATTTTATGGTGCACGTGTTTTATTCAATTCAACATGTTATAACTGAGCCACAGCAACGCGTGGCCGGGTCAGCTTGTTTATTATAAATTTGTCATTATTTATATAATAAGAATATAAATCTAACGTGTCTATGCTTTTGATTTATGTGAAAAAAAATGTTGCAGGTGTCTTGGAGTAAGTAATAAAATACATTTCAATCATCTTTCGAAATGTCTGTCTGTTTGTTTGAACACACATCACTGCTAAGGCTGTTCACGATAAAACCTAACCAAGAAAATCATAAAGCATGTATATCCTCGGATGACATTTAGTCTTGATTACATTAAAATCGGTTCACTGTATCAAAAGTAATTGTAATTTTAATGACGACGCGACATAAGTACGAGAGAAAATTAGATAAGTAAATGGACTTAATACGTTTAGATGATTTTATTAGTCACTGTATTTTTATATTTGGTTCCACGCGGACGGAGTCGCGGGCACAGCGAGTTATTAAATAAGTTACGCCAACGCGAATTCCTCCGGAGAGTTCGGTCTTCGTGTAACATAACTGAGGTCACTAATTATCCATCTTGGATGCTAAACGGAGCTTTATTAAGAGAACTATGCGATATTTCACTTCTCGAGAATACTACCGGCGAGTTTCAATAGCTAAAGGTCACTTAGAGACAATGCATTGACCTTAGACTAAGGTTACTCTGTAATTTGAAAGATTAATGTAAGCAGACATACTAGAGGTTTCTATGACTCAACATTTTGAAGGACTTCAAAGGAAAAACTTTACAGAGACAATTGAAATTTTGGAAGCATTTTATGGTGGATTTGAATACATAAGAATGAATGATTTTGAAACGTAATTTTGTGTTATAATTTTTATATTATATGCATTTGGATTTTTTTCTGTATAAAATAAGTCTAATAATAATAAGAATCGACGTGGTCAAGTCACGGACTTGGCTAGTTATTCACTATTAAAGAAATAAAACAAATGTGACACAGCGCGTTCTACACTCGTTTTAGACAGTTATATTATGAAATGAGTATTTTTGTGGCCATAAACAACAAAACATCAATTTGAAAAAAAATGGACTTAGCTAGTTTTTCCCTTTAGCCTTTCATTTATAATGAATGACTTAAAAAATCGATATATAAAAAACCTATATGTATAAAAAATTGTCTGCATAATATACCTCTCCGTGGATACGAATACCCTAAGCTAAGACTGGCTTTATTGGCGTTTGGGGACGTATTTTCAATTTGGCGATATATCTTCTTCGAGATCACTAAAAAAAACAAAACGACAAAGACAAGAAATTACGTTACAGACGATTCAACAAGTTAACATAATTAAAATAACATTCCATACCTACTTGTAGATAAAAAAACATTTCATTACTATGTACTGGCTTAATTGTGGAGTTTAATACCCAATGATATAGAAATAATAACCGTTGCTTCAAACTTCAGTATTTATACGAGGGCTTTATGTGGAGTGAGTTGTTCAATGTAGATTAAAAGTTCGAACTCGGGCGGCGGCTAAATAAGTTGCGTTGTGTTTCAAACATAGATTTAAAATGTTAATTATGACAATGTAGCCCATCACGGATAATAAATAGCCTTTAAGACTTCTTGAAATTTGAAGAGATATAAATAATCATATTACATAACGAGTTAGTAAATTCTGTATCAGCCTAGAACAACTCGCTTAATATAAAATGATAGAAAAAATAAACAACGGGTGGGTCATGGAGGGAAAGCACAATAAATACTTAAAACATAACATTCTCGTCTACTTCATTTTATTTTAGGCAACGGATCGTTTAGATTATTACTGCCAAAGTCGAGTAGAGTCTTCAGTCTTAAGAGTTTCCTTCGATCACTTCAATGAACTAACAAGATGGTGGCCGTCTTGTTAGAACTTTCCAGGGAGTGACAAGTGACAAAGTGACTTCTCAGAATTCACGCTCAGTGGTATTATTTTCTATCCACTTCACTTGCCTACAATAATCGAACTATATTAAGTAAAGTGCCACCAATATTAAAAAATATAGAGGCAAATAACATTAGATTATGCATAAAATATAAAATCCACTATGTGACATTCCAAAATCCCGTGCAAAACTCTTTTTTTTTATGTCGTAGGAGGCCTATGAACAGGTTTTACATTTGATTTTAAGTGATCACCACCGTCCATAGACACTAACAACACCAGGGGAGTTGCAAGTGCGTTGCAAGCCTGTATTTGAGGGGAAGAGGGAAAGGGGAGAGAGAAGGAAAAAGAGGGAGGAGAGGTGGGCCTCCGGCTCTCTCACTGACCGCACGAAACGGAACAATGCGAGCACTGTTACTTGTTTACGTGAGTGTTTCTGTGTGTCGGATGGTAGTACCCCGGGCGAGCCGACCTATTGATGCTGAAACCAGTAATAGCTTCACCGTAGCTCTACCACCTACAAAACAGTTCAGAGACAAAGGTGATTGCCTGTTACTGTTACTTCACGTCGGTTTTCTGCGAGGCGGTGGTAGTACCCCGGGCGAGCCGGCCCATTCATGCTGAAACCAGTAATAGCTTCAGCTTGAAGCAGTAGTAGCTTCAGCGTCGCTCTACCACCTTATAAAAAGATAACAAATATTACCGAAAGAAAACACTCTTGTTTTTGAAGTGAAAACGTCTTTAGCCGCGTTTAGCATTCATTATAAAAATAAGAAGATAACGGAAAAACTTATGGGTTCGCGTCACCGATAACGTTAACATACTCGTGACGTATTGCGCTTGCGTCAGACTAGCGACGCATAGTATAGCGGCTTGTGTACATTTGATATTGATTTGTATTATACTGAGCTTGTGCAGGCCGTCATATCTGTTATATAAAATTACTGGCGGACCTGGCGGACGCTGTCCTGCCTTGATAATAAAAAAAATCCTAAAAGTCAACCGCAACGCCACCTACCGGGTCCAATTGTGAATCTAAACCATTCTCGGATCCACTGGAACACGCACACAAAGTTTTATTAAAATCGGTCCAGCCGTTTAGGAGAAGTTCAGCGACATACACACGCACAGAAGAAATTTATATATAAAGACATAACTGTGCACTTTTTTGAATTATTTGAGTTTTCGACATTTTTTTACAAGATTAAACATTGGTAAACACTTGCGGCAAAATGGCAAAGATTACGTACCGGTCATATCCAAGTTTAAGCAAATTAACGATGGCTGTATTTTTTTTTTCCTCGAACTGACTACGCTATTGACCCTGCAGGGTCTTCACAGCTTCACCGGGCTACCAAGGCGAGCGCTTAAGGCACTCAGCCGATTTGGTTTTTTTAGGTAACATACACAAGGGCGCACGCGCACCTCGGCTTGGGCTGTTACCTGGAAAAAGTCGCGTCTGACCTAGCTAACTATTCTAAGCTATTCATACATATATACATTTGTGAACCATACAATCGAAATTGCATGATTCACAAATGAATACGTGTATATCGGAATGAAACGAACTAAAACTATTCGATTCAGTTCGTTGAGGGAAAAAAACAAAACCCTCCCACCATGTGTATGTATGTGCACGTGTGTGAGAGAGATGATCTCATATGTGTGTTCAAGTGATGTAGGTGAGTCACTGTATCGCGATAATAATATCACGAGGGCTCCGCGCGGAGACGACCTAGGCTCGAGATATTACTGAGACCCGCGATGTATGCGGGAGCTAAAAAGGATCGATTACAAAAGCGCGGGCGCAACACGCATTTAATAAGATCGAATTTAAATTTACTTAACGGCGACGGCGCCGAAATCTAAAAATAGACATAACAAAAATTATTATTATTGAACGGTCGTTTTTAGGGGAAGATAGACGTAAATACGCGATTTACTCTATCTTATATGAGTTATTTATTTTGAACAGCTGCGCGCGCGAGCCGTTGTAATGTAGCCGCGATGGCTGGAAACCTATGTATTGCAGTGACGGATCCTAGAAGAGGATTTCGGGCGGTTTCTTCGTATGCCGAGATCTCCGAGATCTCGTGGAAGATGAGTAATTGACCTGCGTAGTCAATACTCGATAGGGAGAAGGAATAGGCGGGGTGATCCTGTGAAGGATTAGCCGCCGGAGGTCTGGGAATGGGCTGGGACGCGGGCTTAGGAGCCCACGGAGCCTGAGGGGCCCGGTAGGGGCGGGGGGGCGCGCTAGTCGCGGGTGCGGACGCTGCCGGTGCACGAGACGTGCTCGGCAGGCTCGGAAAGGCCTCTCGGGACATGAGAGGCGGGGGTCGGGGGCGGGCGGGAGCGGCGGCCGCCTTAGACGGCGACGCCTGCCTGGGGTAGCGAGGGCGCTTTGTGCGCGGGGCGCGGGGACATCCGCGATAATTCGCGGTATGACCCACGCCGCGGCACAGAACACAGCTCGGGGGATCGGGGGAGTCTTTAGTGCGAGAACACTCCTTGGTGGAGTGGTCGCCGAGGCACTTAACGCACCTGGGTTTCAGGAGACAGTTTCGTGCGGAGTGTCCGTACACCTGACAGTTGTGACACTGCGAGGGCACAGACGTTTTGCGCGGCGGCTCGACGATAACGCCGGAGAGGCCGCAGAGGGATGTGAGATTGAAGATCGCTTTCCCTTGAGGGGTGCGATCGAGGACAACGAGAACCATATCATATGGAGCCCTGGTGCGCGGAGAGCGCATACGATGAACCTCGCGAACAGGAATCTTCTGTTCTTTGAGGTCGTCGGAAATGTCGTAAGTCGGGAGTTCTGAAGGAACCCTACGGATCACAACCCGTAGTTTACGCTCCTCTTCGAGAGAGTGCGTGAAATAACCCCACTGGTTGTCCCGAAGGAAACGAGTGAGGTCACGATGGGCGGTGGACGTGGCTACCTTCACCTGAATACCTACAGCGGTATTCACAGCGGAGGTGTAAGGGATGCCTGCCGTTTCCAGCAGGCTAGAAATTTCAACCCAAGACGCTTTGTCTTGGATCGTAACGGGGGGCGGTGGGCGGGGCTTTTTGCCCGAAACTGCGGAACCCGCAGTTTTAGGCGAAGCGGGTCTAGAGGGCGCTGGTGTCGTCTTTGGCACTTTCGCGCCATCGACATTGACTATTTTTTTGGAGGGCAAACTGCCTTCCGGATCTGATGAGGAGTTGGAGCGCTTCTTGCGCGGTTTGCGGTGCGTGACGGTGGTGAAGCCATCGTCCGCAGGAGGGGCTTGCTCAGCAGGAGGATCTTGCTGAGCAGGAGGGTCTTGCTCCATATCGGAGCCAGAATCGGAATCGCTATCGCTATCGTCACTATCGTGAACGGGTGGGATGGGAAAATTGTTGCTTGCCTCGATCTTGGCATAGATCGAGGGAGCGGGCTTGGAAGAGTGAGGGAACTCGATGCGACGCTTCGCAGCGTACGCATCGTAATCGTCTACGAGACGAGGACAGATGCTGGATATAAAACCGCGGAGGCTAATAAGTTCGGTCTCTAAGAGGCCGACTTCTCGATCGGAGGCCATACCGGGTCCTGAGGAGGGGAGTGGGGCGGAGGAAGACATGTGAAACCTCCCTGCCAGAGGGGCAGGGGGGCGCGCCTTAATGAATTTAACGGACTATCCCGAGTCCAGATCAAAGGGAGCTGTTTAAAACTAAACAAAATAGGAAAACAACGCAAATAAGTACCTGAGCGAGACAGGGGAAAAAATAACATAAGACTATTTAAATAAACAAACAATAAAAAGTAAATAAATTTAAAAATAAATCACTGAAGAATTAAAGAAATAATAAATAAGAATTAAGTAAATAAATAGATAAATAAATGAGTAAATAAATAAATATACCAAGAAATAGATAAAGCAATAAATAAATACAAAGGAAAGGTCTCACTCAGTTCCAGGAAAAGGAACGCAGGTGTGGAACAGGTGTGCAGCGCTCCTGTGCAGCGCAGCTGTGCCGGATCAAAACAACACAATAACTGACGTCACTAAATCACGAGTATTAAAATCGAACTTAGCGCGCGCAGCAAAACGGACAACCTCTCGAGTCGACGGTCCGATCGGAACTCCCGATGGCTGTAGCCGCGGGTGAAAGCTAGTATAACTAAAATCTGAACTCTTCGAGTTACTCGTGTAAATACTTTAATTTTCTTAAATACTTTCCAGGTTTGACGTCTTACCACTATTCCAACTGATATTCAGTGACAATGTGACCTACGGTTATAGCACGCTAAACCTATAAACCTAGAGGGCAGTTGGCTCTCGACTGCCGTTGCTGGAACACGCCTATAGATTTCTAGGTTGCAGATCTTCAACTCGACGGTAGTATTTATATAGGCGGGCATTAGAAAAACTCCAACCCTCTACTATATTGTGTTTGTCAAATTAAATAGCCACGTTATAAATTGCCGTGTGCTAGATTGCCATTCAATTTTGTTAAATTTCTTTAGAGAGTGCACTGTAATAACTGATATATTAAGAACTAATTTATTAAGAAATATATTTATCTCGCGGTACGCTCCTGTGTAAGTTGGTATCATTAAGAGCGGTTTGTGTCAACTAAATATCAATTAACTTAGTCCAAATGTTATCTTAAGCGCTGGAATGAAACATTGCGAATAGCTAAATAATGCTTACAATAGAAGTAAAAGGTGACATCACATATTCTCTTTATTAAACATCGTCTGAGTTTTATTTTTTATCTTGACAATATCTTTCTTCATATATATCATTCTTCTGTCTGTGTGTATGTGACTGAATTCCTCCTAAACGGCTGGACAAATTTCCTTAACTTTTTTGTGTGTGGATGTGGGTTCAACAACGATTTAGATTCAAAATTAAACCCGGTAGGTGGCGCTGCGGTTGAATTTAAGGACTTTTTTACTATCACGGCAGAATATCTTTCGCCAGGCCCGCTACGTATGTATGGTTATGTATAGAGGAAAAAACAAAAGATTGAAAGCAGAAATATTCGTCTATACTAATATTATAAAGAGGTAGAGTTTGTGAGTTTGTGACGTTGTAAGGGGTAATCTTAGGAACTACTGGTCCGATTTGGAAAATTCTTTCAGGGTTATATAGCTCATTCATCAGGGAAGGTTATAGGCTATATATCATCACGCTAAGATATATAGCAGCGGAGCAGCAATGAAGAATGTTGCACAATCGGGGTATTTTTCCTTTTCAGACCTTCTGCTGCGTCTTAGCGTAAAATAATCATTCCACGCGTACGAAATCACGGGCAGAAGCTATTAACTAATTATATTATCTATAATCTATACTAATAATCTATACTAATATTTTAAAGAGGTAGAGTTTGTAACGTTATAATGGGTAATCTCAGGAACTACTGGTCCGATTTGGTAAATTCAGTGTTATATAGGTCATTTATCAGGGAAGGTTATAGTATATATATCATCACTCTAAGACACAGGAGCGGAGCAGCAATGAAAAATATTGCAAAATCGGGGTATTTTTTCCTTTTCAGAGCTTCCGCTGCGTCTTAGCGCAAAATAACCATTCCACGCGTACGAAGTCACGGGCAGAAGCTATTAAATAATTATATTATCTATAATCTATACTAATATTATAAAGAGGTAGAGTTTGTGACGTTGTAAGGGGTAATCTCAGGAACTACTAGTCCGATTTGGAAAATTCTTTCAATGTTATATAGCTCATTTATCAGGGAAGGTTATAGGGTATATATCATTACGCTAAGATCCATAGGAGCGGAGCAGCAATGAAGAATGTTGCAAAATCGGGGTATTTTATTCCTTTTCAGAGCTTCCGCTGCGTTTTAGCGCAAAATAACCATTCCAGGCTTACGTATTACCGCCCAACGAAGTAGGCACGGGTCGGCTAGTCTTCAATAAACTAATTTAAAGCGCCTCCTGTTTGGGACTAATTAAATTTACGAATAATAACAAACACCAATATTAATTATCATTTAATTTTAATTTAAAAAATATTGAAGGCTTTCGCTCAAATTGGATCAAATTATACTTAAAATTCCAAGTTAATGAAGTTCGTTTTAGTAGTTTCGGAGTTCATCGTGGACAAACATCACGACAGCGGATTTTTATATATTAAGATTAGATTTTCTATGAGAATTCGTCAGAGTGATTGTCACTATATTCAAGATGAGCATTACAGCCTGTCTTTCTCCAGCTTTCTTACTAAATTTTTTTCGATTCGTTCATAGAATTTGTCCGGAAAAGGTAAGAAACAAACATACAGACGGCATTTACAGTATTAGTGTAAATAAAAGAGGATCCATGACGTATTATTTAATACATTCAGTATTGAAACCTCACTGTATTATATGAGCTTCGCATTACGATTTAATCAGATAAAACATGTTACAGTAAATCAAATGTGACTGGAACAACGGTGGGGGTAATTAAACAACCCCCGAATACAGTCGATATAGCGAAATTGAAATACAATGGGCGCGACCCTCGGTTTATATATTTTGTTAACTTTATAGTAAAATGGTAAACACACTAAATACAGAAGACAACTCTCGAATGCAGCTGCCGGAACACACCTACAAGTGCTTGGCGACAGATATTCAAACTGAGGCTAGGCAATTAGCCAGGTGGAATAGTTTTTTTTTCAAACTGACTACGTTATTGACCTAACAAGGTCTTAACAACTTCACCAGACTACTAAGGCGAGCGCTTAAGGTATTCAGTCGACTTTATTTGACAACTAGCTCAAGGGTGCACGGCACATCTCGGCTTGGGCTGTTGCCTGATACATGCAATTCGCGACCTATCTAAGCTAACCTAACTATTCATACATATATATGAATTGTTGAAACATATATATGTACCAAGCATACATACCTCAACAACTCTTATATATATTTAGTAAACTCTTTCAGTTTGATAAGGAGATAAAATAAAACTCTTCCACTTGCATGTGTAAGCGTGTATGCATGCACGTGTGTAGAGATGATATGTTGTCGCAGTGATGTAAGATTTTGTGTCACTGTATCGCGTGAGCAGCGCACTCAAGGGCTTCACGCCGAGAGAACGGACCTAGGCTTGAGCTGCTGCCGGGGATTAGGCAGAATAGTACAATGTCATAACAATAGACGACCAAAGATAGTGAAATACACATACACAAAAGTGCCAAATATAAAAAATACAAAATTGAAATGTATTCAGAGAGCCTTCTGTCTTTGCTTTATTGGTTACATTTTTATCGAAATAATTGCGATTAAAAGTACATCTCGAGCTTGCCAATTAATGTCTTTTTTGCGATTGGCCAGCCGTACTATTGTTGCTTTCCAAAAAAACGTGCCTCTTTTCTGTAGATGTTTATTTGATTCCTAAAAGGCAAGTTAATAGATAATACTAGCTGTGCCCGCGACTTCATCCACGTGAAACCCTGCGTAAAAAGACAGTGATTAATAAAATCATCTGAATTTATTAAGTCCATTTACTTATGTACTTTTTCTCGTATTCAAATCGAACCGTCATTCAAATCACAATAACTTTTGATAGAGTGAAACCATTTTATTGAAACAAAGACTTAATTATTTTATATTAATTATTATTCAATATTGCGAACTTTGCGTAGGGACAACAGCCATATCCCTAATCGGGCATTGGACTGGAATCCCCAAGGCAGGCGGAATCGTGGTCGACCTAGACAAATCTGGCGAAGATCTGTGCTTGCAGAGTATGCGAAAATGGGGCTTGCTTGGAGTGAGGTAAAGCGTCAAGCCATCGACAGATCGAGATGGAGAAGCATTGTGTCTGCCCTCTGCCCCGACAGTTTGGGGACATGGGATCCCAAGAGAGAGAGATTATTAAATATTATTAGATGATATATATACTTTATGATTTTCTTGCTGAGATTTTATCGTGAAGGAAGTACTTTAGCAGTGACGCGTGTTCAAATAAACAGACATTTCTGAAATTGATTGAAATGTATTTCATTACTTATTCCTAGAAACCAGCAAATTATTATTTTATTACAAAAATCTAAAAAGTACCACTTAAAAACACAAAAACACTTAAAAACCACAGTAAAGTGCACCGACCACTGCACTAGGTGATGCCAAAAGACGACAAACAAAAAGCAATTCACTAGGAGTAGCTGAATAACATGGAGGTGCTTATAATCCAGTCTGATACAGACCTTAACTACCTCCTTGGTTACTGAATAGACATCGGCTGCCTGAGACGAGGTGTTTTGTAAATAAATTAAATGTATATGATACTCCTAATTGTAATCGGCTATAACTACAGCTAAATTAAGAAAAAGTCGGTAAAAATTAATTTTCTTTAACAACCCTTAAGCCTTTTTTCATGGAACAATGCGAGAAGGAAAAATACATTGTTTTTGTATCTAGTATCGCCGCAAGACGATCCAAGTTCGTTTTCGTAAATCATACTTTTTAGAATTTTTTTACAAATATTATTTTCCCTGAAACATAAGCGACGATGGCTAGGTTGTTGTTATTTGATCCTGCGTGCCGGAGTTTTCGGTGAAGGAAAACATCGTTATGAAGCCATAGCATGGTGGTAGGACTTTGCCTAAATCCGCCGCACGCTAGCTACTACGCTCAGATTGAAAATCTCTCTACAAATACCTGCCTATGCTCTAGAGAGGTTGTTTCCTTCTAGGTCTAGCGTGTTTACTACCTTAGACCGTATCATCATTTAACGTTAAGTTATAAGAATCATATATTTTATGCAATTTTTGCAAAAACATAATTTTGCTAAAAGTTGTACTTGAATAGTTTACGAAACGGCTTGTTTTTAAGAGAAAAAAAATCTACTTTTAATTTACTACGTTTAATACTTTACTTAAATAGCGTTATTCATTATAAGGAATCTTATTCGAAGGTCTTGTAAAAAAAAATTAACGACCAATCCACTGTATAGGGTACTTAATGTTTTCTTTTCAATAAACTGAATAAATTTTTCGAAACGAAACAAGATTATGCAGCGTCGATGTTGGGAATACTGCAACAGTGCAAAATTTCCAGTTCTAAAGTAAAAATTGAATAACACGGCTGAGCCGCCGGCACTCAAACTATTAAAAAGTAAGTTTATCCACTTCCGGATCCAGTAACAAAATAACCGCAGCTTACCGAGGCGGTCATTTCACGGAACGACGTAACCGGACGTGAAAGGTGAGTGTTCTGCTCTGATAAATTGTATTTCCTATTGTGCTACAAAGTATTTGTGATGGTAATATCTAGGAGTTGTTGAGTTGAGGATCCAGCAGGATGTTCCATTCAGATGAATGTTACTGTCTGTCTGTTACTGTCTATGTACTCAGATGAATAGGACCTAAATATTACAGTGTACTTGACGGTAAGCGCCATTCAATCCAAAAATAACTTTGCCCACCAAGGAGTCAATAACCAATCGGTATGAAAAAAGAAGAAAATTCATAACCCATGTAAAAGTGGACAAAAAAAATAAGTGACCCCGTATCCATTTCTGCATATGTTACAGTGTCGCAGGAAGCACTCAGCGCTGACTTTCAGCTGGAACGCTGTGCAAGTCACGGTACGTAAGGAATTAACTATTAATATAAAACAGTTAAATATAATATCTATAAGAGCAATACAAATAGTTGATAGTAGTATAGAATAATATAATATGGTATTCAAACATACAAAAGAAACATTGCAGCCAAATTAATATATGTATCTAGACTAATTAGATGCTATAGGTAAGTAATCTGCAAACGTTACACCAATAAAAGTGAGTCATTGTGTCAGGTTACCGCATATGTGTAGCGAGTTAGTTGAGTACAGGTAACCAGCCACTTGTGGTATAAATTGGTTGATCTTGAACCCGAAACATCTAAGTGTGTCATTATGTTACATTTACGGTATTTAGGTAAAAATCCAGTCAGTCACAATTATCGTATAATATCTCACACGCAAAAAATATTTAGCTGGATAGAGGATTACCAAAAATTACCTCATCACTAAGTCTCGTAGCTTCACCAGTAAAGATCAGGCTCGTTTAATTCAAATTAAAGGTTTTGAGAGTCGCTTTGCATTTGTACCTACCAGTATAATTGTCTGAATGATCATACATTTTGGCTTTACTCCACCCTTACGTTAAAAAGAGTAAATGTTTTAAAGAGCTTTATGTACGTATGAGCCGATTTTACTGAACCAGTAAGAAAGACCAACTGTTTTGAAGAGATCATTATTTGCATAGGTGCTAGATACAGTTTTATTAAATGTCAAAACTTTTCAGATATACTCACCCCTCGCTCGGAGCACTCGTGGTTGTTGTGGTCAGTGGGGCATTTTGTATGGTCGATGTAAGGGAAGATGGAGGTGCAGGTTTGGTTAACGCAGACCAAGTTATCGCCGCACGGAGTCCCGTCACGTACGAGTCCCAGTGGCCCTATCTCGGCGTGTTTTGGAAGCCCGGTCGTTGCTCTGCGAAGTATGTTTTACTTAAGTTAACGAGACATAATACTTCTCAAATTTCAAAGTAGGGTCATTATTGTTTGTGAATGTAAGGGATACCACATAATCCAATAATATCTGTTGAATTTTAGAATCTTTCAATTTTAGGTCACATTTATTCCTGAAATAACTGATGCCCATTATTCTGTACGTGTTAATTTATATACGATTGGATGAAATAGAGGTCATTAAATTCTTAAAATTATAACATTTGGGTAAATTTATTTCGTTGACTTTATTCCCACTAGTATTATTTTTCGGGTTGAAGGACAAAATTACAGCAATGTCATCCTAAGTACAATCTAAAAAGAATGACAGTCGTTGCCGTCTTGTTGGTCTGTCAAGTACATAAACTCTAAAACTCCAATTTATTTTTAGTATACATCTGCTGGTTCCAGAATATGACACGAATAATTGTGCAATTATGGTAGGGCTTTCATTTATCGTAGGGTGGTTGCAAACTTCTTGATAACCGCTACTATCTCATCAGCATTAGGTTAAAAATATTATGCATTTATTAGTCAAAGAATCTAAAAGTAACATGCTACATTTTATAGATCTCAATGAAAGTTTTCACTTATTATAAATATGTCAGATTAGAAGTAGATATATCAAATGCATTTTTTTAAACCCAAAGAGGTGAGAGACGGCACAAGCAATGGACACATTATACAAACCCATAAAATTAAATGGTACAGTTGATCTAAAGTTATTAGGTCCATCTAACAATTGAAACTACTATCTCATTGCTGACGGTAAAAGTTTTCCGCAGAAAGCTAACGACTCGATTAGGATACATAAATTTTACTATCTTCTCTAGGTTTCCAAGAGAACAGACGATTATATCTTTTAAATTTGTTTTATAGTATTTTGGCAATGTCGTTTTCTTATGAAACGTTTAATAGAGGCCCTATTTTAATTCTATAATCGACTAAATAATAGATATACATTCAACTCACTTGCACTCATATTCATTTCCTTTGATTGTGATAACTGTTCTCGTGTAATACTCGTCCATTCCGGATACAACAGGATATCGGTTACCGAGTTGGCACTGCAGAGATCCGCAACGTACGTTCCTGGAAAAATTGAAAGCATTTTTCTCTATAATGTGGTGTAAGCCTAAGCATTTTTCTGAACCAGCTTTGCAGATCGCTTGTGGTCTACTGAGAAGTATATGGATTATAAAGGTTTTCCTTTATTAATTGTATTTTCAAACGTACCTGGTCTAATGTATAATATTCTATTCAAATTTATAATTGGCCATTTGATTCTAAAGTAAGTAAAGTTTGGATTACGGTAACCAAACAGCTGATATACTTTTAT
The DNA here is from genome assembly GCA_015888305.1 of Antheraea pernyi. NCBI lineage: Eukaryota > Metazoa > Arthropoda > Insecta > Lepidoptera > Saturniidae > Antheraea > Antheraea pernyi. The sequence continues at coordinate 1,504,430 of MU158724.1, read as the reverse complement.
AACCACACAGATTTCAAACCACACAGATCTGGCGTCACGCAAAAGTCAGATATTTGCGAGAATCAAACAGACAATCAATCAATCTTACTGTAATTGAAAGCGCTATGGCACGAGATTTATCAACAAATATATAATACCCAGTAACCGAAGATCTGAATGCTCGTTGGTTAACAAAACTAAAGATGTATCCAATGGAAAATTGAACAAAATAAAGAAAGAATAATACGTGTCTACTTACTCCATTTCACATTTGATATAATGCCCATTAGTGTCCTTCCCGCAATGTCCAGTCACAGCACCCTTTGAGTTGAACTGCTCGAAACACTCTCTATCAGCACCAATGGATCCTGTGCCCCATATTCTTTCACACTGGAGTGACAACGTGGGACATTGCCCAGCGAAACAGTATCCTTTCTTTTCTTCGCACGGTTCACCGTTTTTCCGATGAGCGTCTATTGGACACGATCCTGAGATTCCGTTGCAAGTTTCTTCAAGGTCGCATTCATTTGATGCCTCTCGGCAAACAACTCCTCTTGGTTTTAGCTGTGGGGAAATATATTCAACATAAATATACTCCGTATATTAGAGGAAGTTTGAAAATAGCACCAGTGACAGAGAAGTTGAGAAGTAATAGGTTAGCTTGGTATGGGAATGTCATGAGAAGAGATGAAATACATGTAACTAGAAAAGTTTTGAGTATGATGGTGGACGGGTGGAATATGATATAGGAGCAGAAGAAGATCCAAAGAGGTATGGACGGATTGTGTGAAAAATTATATGTGTTTAAAGGTGTGAATACTGAGATGACATCTGACAGAGGAGAGTGCAAAAGGAAAATATATTGTGCCATCCCTTCTTAGGTAGGATAAGGGTAAGAAGATAATGATGATAAATATACTTTATAAGTCATACTATTTCTGATGATTATCAGAGCAAGTATTTCATATTAACAGATGTACACGTTATAAGATGTTATAGTTAACGATTAAGGTGCTTCTAGTCATTTCTTATAATCAATGATAGACTTCAAATCAAAGAACGTTGACGAAAAAATATAACTGTAGTGTTTCAGAAATTGAATTCATCGACCCTTTGAGATAGGTCACCGAATGTTAATAAACTTAAAATCACTGTTTTTACCCCGTATATAATATTATCTGTTAATCTAGAACTATTCATGCGCAAAATCCTGTCTGTGCTGGTCTCTTCAAAATTGCATGGCCTCAGTCTTATCATGAACAATTAGATTCATTTCTCAATTAGTCTTTTAATCTTATTCCTTTGAAATAGAATCATCTGAAGATGTTTGGTCGACCATATTAATAAACATTAAATGTAGTGATGGATATAGAGAGAGAGAGAAAGAAATAGCTTATAGCAGCAAAACAAATAAATTAAACAAACAAATTAACCAAAAGAAAACACAAATGTCCAACAATTAGAAAACGTGATATACAAACGTTCATTCGGTCATATTAATGTACCAAAATTAAAAAGAGAATAACACATCATTGATGATCATATAATGATATACAAAAACGATACTTCGCATAGTTTCAACAGTAATTACATCAGTCTGGAAACTTTTTGACCGATCATCACCATAATTCAAACGTAAGATTGTATTGTAGCTTTATATAGGGGAGGACGGAAAAAGTTAGAGGAAAGTAATCACACATTTATCAAAACTTTATCGTAAAACACGACACACTGACAAAAGTAATCATATGTCTGCGAAACTTTATATCGTTAAAAGTTTTATGACAGCGCATCATTGCGGAGTACTTTGCTTGCCTTCTATACAAACATTTTTGGATATTATGGAACTTGTCTTTACTTATTATAGATCCGATTAAACGTCGAGAACTACTTAATCATAATTATTGTCTAGTTTTGTGAAACAAAAACTTACGTAGATATCAAATGCAAATAGTAGTTAATACCTAGGAATGTTTGAATTTTTGTAACATCATTTCTTCTTCTTCTTACCCTTATCCCACATAAATAGGGTCAGCATAACATGTTTTCATTTTCCATACTCCTCGGTCAGATGTCATGTCAGTATTCACACCTTTTATACACTAATCATTTTTCACACAATCCATCCATACATTTTTCGGTCTTCCTTTACTCCTATATCCGTCCACCTACATACTCAAGACTTTTCTAGTTACATGGTTTCATCTCTCCTCATGACATGCCCATACCATGCTAACCTATTGCTCCTCAACTTCTCTGTCACTGCTATTTTCAAATTTCCTGTTATACTCATTCTTAATCCTATCTATTTTAGTTACACCACACATATCGTGTCATAGGCCATCGTAATATTCGCATAACATTAACATTTACCGTCCTGACTCTGGTTTACGAATCTAACACATTGGAAAAAATGTATCGCTTGCCGTATGATTTGATTTTCTCTAAAGTTGACGCACTAAATTCCAGCCGTATCTAGTTGGAGATAAGCTGTTACCACCTAATCCTTGACATGTCTTGATATTGCTATTAAGTGAAGTGAATTGGTTTGGATATATCAAAATCTTTAAAAAATTATATATTTAGCTAAACTAGTTAGGAAGATCTCTTACCTGGCATCTGTCACAGCATTCCCCTAAAGCGCACTGTGATTCCTTTGTAAGCCTGCACGTGAACGGGTCACAGCAAGGGTTAGAGTTCTGGCATTCAGTGATCGTACCGCAATCGCACTCCTCGCCTTCATCCAAGCGCCCATTGCCACACTGATTGTGGATGACCAACTGAGGAAATCAATTAAATAAAATTTCTCCATTTACAACATTTCTGTATTCTACACACATCAAAAAAGTCTAAGCAACATGCGTGATATTACAAATTTTACCATTTATATTAATTAATTTCTAAGTATTTACTCAAACAAAGTGCGTAGGTAAGTAAACTTTTTTGTTATTGATAACATACTGGCTGGTTGTAAAAAAAAATTGATTATGTTTTGTTTTTTCATAAAATTCAAATGACTGTGAATTTGTTTGAATTTAAGTGCGTTTTAATTGTTACGTTTAGTCTTGATTTTATAATTTTACCAACCATTTAAATAAAATTAGCGACAAAATTGAATTGTTAGATATTCTTTACGTCATGAAGCGACGTCATTTGATGGCAGATGAAATGCAAAGAGTTGTAGGGATGTTGCAAGCGGAAAGTAATCAATCTCAGGTATCTCGACATTTTGGCATTCATAGAAGTGTTATTTGTCGTCTTTGACAGCGCTACAATAATACAGGAGAACCCGCTGAACAGCATCCAGGCTGTAAAAGGAGTACAACCACTCGGCAAGACCGGTACATACAACTGACTGCAAGACGCCAGCCGATGTTAACCGCTCGAGAGATTAGTTTGAGGCTACAAATTTCAAGTGGTGTTGATGTAAGTCCTCAAACTGTGCGAAATCGACTGCATGAGTACGGCCTACGAGCTCGACGCCCAATCAGGTGCCCACCGATACGTCACGGGAATCGCGCTCGTCGATATGAATGGTGTAGAGAACGCATAACATGGACCCAGGAACAATGGGATAAAATTATGTTTTCCGATGAGTCGCGATTCGGGTTTAAGCCTGATACAAGAAGGGTGCGAGTGTATCGTCGGCCCGGAAATACTGAAAGGCTCAGGTGCGTTCAGGAAGTTCATCCATACAGCGGCTCAACAGTTATGTTATGGGCGGGTATTATGAAGAACAGGCGAACTGAGCTCGTTTTTGTAAATGGAAACATGAATGCTGAAAATTACATTGAGGATATTCTCAGACCTTATGTCTACCCATTTGCACAAACCTTTGGCTCCGATTTTAGGTTAATGCATGACAATGCGCGTTCACATACAGCTCGGCGAACCAGTGAATACTTTGCAACGGAGAACATCCGGGTATTGCCCTGGCCTGCACAATCGCCAGATCTCAACCCCATCGAGCACGCATGGGACATGTTCCTGAGACGTGTTTTGAAGGACTTGGACGGAGCGACAACAACCCAACAGCTGAAGGATTTGCTACAATTCTATTGGGAGCGAATACCGCAAGATGACATAAACAGTCTCATTAATTCAATGAATAATCGTTGCCGACAAGTTCTGAATAGCAAAGGAGACCATACTTTGTATTAAATTGTTCTATTCTTTCACAATAAATACATTTTCTTTAGAAATTTCATTTTGTAAGAAAAAAGTTTAGTTTCTTATGTATCTTAGTTTCTACAGTATATTCTAATATTGTTCATTTCTGTTATTAAGAGAACTTATAAAGACAACAGCTGTTGTTTTTACATCATAGAACCCTAAAGATATTATTTTAAAAATAAAATACAACGTTATAATGTGAAGAACCATCCTAAAATTTAAATTAGTACATGTTGCTTAGACTTTTTTGATGAGTGTACTAGCGGGCCCGGCGGACGTTGTCCCGCACTAATAATAAGAAAAACCTTGACAAATTATATACCTTAACCTTCCTCATGAATCACTTTATTTACTGCTGAAAACTGCATGTAAACCCGTTTAGTAGTTTTTGAGTTTATCGTAAACAGACCGACAGACGTGGCAGAGGACTTTGTTTTATAATATGTTGTATAACCGCCACATCTCGCTGACGAAGCACTGACGAAATTTAACGAAGGACTGACGAGATTTGGCAGCGGCCAATCAATTTCAGGCAAAAGTGCTAAATAACGGCCACTATAATGAATAAAAAAAATCGGAATAATGCATTACAATACTGGTTGATATAAATCGTCCACTTTCACTAATTCTATTATATGAATACTAGCTTTTACCCACAGCTTCATTCGCACTACTGTAACGTATGTAATTAATCCCTTGGGAACAGATTTTATTTTTATGGAAGTACCCTGTGCACTATTTTGTACCCCTAACTGTGTACGAAACTTCATGATGATCAGTTAAATATCTAATGCTTGAAAGCGTAACAAACAAACAAAGTCACGTTGGCAATTATAATGTCTCTTATGATGGGTTTTGACAAAAGTAGATTGAATGTGTACAAACAGATTTAATCAGAGACATTCAATTAAAACATTAAAACAAACACATTCAACTCAATAACGTTTACGCAGGGTCAAGGATATAAACCGACGAAATCAATAAGTTAGAAAATTACATAGCATGTGCCGCCAACTGACTTTGCAATGAATTTTGACTTTACTGACATACATAAATTGTTTGGTTTATAACACTCTAACAAGTTAGGATTAGAATTAATCGGGAATAAAATGAATCAAAATAAAAAAGAGATACCTAGAAATGGAGTTCCATCTTTGTACAGATTCGCGACTACTCGTTTAAAATACATTCGCAAACAAAAGTAAACTATCACGCGTTCCCGAGTTTTCTGTGCATTGTTCAAAAACAAGAAAAACATTTACCCGCCCCGGTAACTGAAGAGAAACGGAGAGATGTACTTGGCGTGTACGAACATTGTGATAAGTGCATATATTACGCATAAATTTGCATTAATTTTTAAACTATATTTGCCTCCGGTTTTTGTTGTTAAAAGTAGTTTATTTGTTAGGTTAGATATACTGTATATATATCTCTTCACTTGTTTTTTTTTAGTATTGATTATCGTTAGGGAACATATTGAGTGGTTAATGCGTGGAATAATGAGTGAAAGAAAACAAACAAACCGACAAATTCTTATTCGCATTTATAATGTTACTTAAAATTAATAAATTTCAAATTCTGTATGTGCGATAAATATTTTTTGGGAATTTTGTTATAAATACCTAAAATAAAGGTCGGCGATCAGGAAAAGGACATTAAATAAATTGTTGTCTGTCTCTTACTCTTTTTATATGTCGTTATTTAACTCAAAAACAATTAGATCGATTTCTATGAAATTTTGCAAGCGCAAAGACAATAGTATTCCTCAATTAACAGGGTACTAGAATTGTCAAAAATACTATTATAAATTTTAAAAACAAAACAATAAATTAATCTTTTTTATTGTTTTCTACGGAGGTGCCTGGAACTATATGCAATTTAAAAAAAATATACTGTCGAAACATTATTAATTATAGAATAAAATATAAAAAAAACCGCTAACAGAAAAACACGAACTTAAAATTGTGATATTTTATTTACTTCATTTAACATAATAATTTGACTTAATTTAAAAAAAATTAAGAAATTTGTGAAATTTTGAAAATGTATTTTATTTTGAAACAAGTTTAATATATCAATATTATTCGCAAGAACATTGAAAAGTAGCATTTCTTAAAAGACCAGCACACTCTGTCTGAGTGCCAACGGAGGACGGGCAGGAGGAGGTGCCAGTTTGACCGCCTCCTCCCACTGTAACCGGACCAGGGAAGATGGGTCGGGGGGCCCATCTTCCCATTGCACAGGTCCGGCGGACGGATGAGATGGCAAAGTGTACACGGCCAACAAGAAGGGGCCCGGCGGCGGCGCTTTTGCTGCTGGGCCAACCGCTGGGGCGGCAGGATGAAGTCTATAGAGATCTCGTGCCGCCCCAACTTTAGCGGACGACGTACACCGTGGGGTTTTAGTCCGTGCGAGTCGGACATAACCCACCCTCTCCTCCGAGAGGGTGGTGTATCCAGGTAGTGTTGGTTCTACAACAATGTCCCAAAGTATATTACCGATTTGCCAGACTGTAAGTTTAAGTGCCATGGTCAAGCGGGTTGTGATCTCAAAAGGCTATTATAGAATGGATCAATATGTGAACGATGGTGATGTTTGGAATTAAACTCCTCTCTCTGTGCACTCACTAAAAACGATTATAGTTTGTAATGTATTGTATTATAAAAATATAAACCGGATGGAGTTTCTTGCCGGTTCTTCTCGATGACTGGGTTGTTTTCCGAACCGGTGGTAGTTTTCACGTTCATAAGCACTTTATTAGGGCCTAAGTTGAATGAAGTATTTTTGATTTTGGTTATAATTGCGAACGTGAGTTTGACTTGAAGAAGGAAATTTTTATTTTGTTTACTTAACTTTTACTTTTTCTCTACATGAAAAACGACAGTAAATGTTTTTGATGACGACTGCAGCTGAGTACTCCTGACTTAATGTTAACGACCCGAGCGTGACACTTCACTATTTAATGCGCTTAAAGAAGTTTGCACTTCAATATCAATTGGATATAAAACAGTACACGTTATATATTGATAGATATGTAACAGTGGTGAATAGACGAGCCGGTACTTACTACGCGGACGACAATCACGAACGCGCTATGTAAATTTATTCCAATAAACCGACCCGAAGTTCCGCGTTCCTGTTATAATAATATATTCACAAACGAAGAGATAATTCCGCGAGCCGCCGCACCGTACCGCACCGCACCGCACCGCGCCTCTATTACCATAACTTTTATTAAAGGAGTACGAAGGAGGCCCGCAAACAATACGCCCGGGCTGATTAATTTCCAACGTGGCCAGAATCTGTTTTGCATGGGGATGAGATTCAGCGGTATTCGACGAGATTCGGCCGCTGTGAGCCGATGACGACGCGCGGACTCGCCTCGAATGCGAACTTTCGCTTCGTTATTAAATCGGTGCTAGGTTAATCTCGAATGCAGCGGTTTTACCGAGTTACCGGCTGTTTTATACACCCTGTAAACGTTGAACCACCGGGACTCGTATAAACAGCCACGCGATTCTATCACTGGTTCTCACTGAATAATATGAATGGAGAAATTGTATAAATTAACTTATTTATTAGTAGAGGTGGGGCTGTTATTACAACGGCTGATAATGTAATGCATTATTATTATATGTCGCAATGTATAATAATTTATTTAAAATCAAAATCATAAATACTTTATTCAATTTAGGCTTGAATAAGGTACTCATGAACGTCGAAACCACCAACGGTTCGGAAAACAACCCAGGCATGGAGAAGAACCGGCAAGAAACTCGATTGGGTTAATCGTTAGACGTTACAATCGTTTTTAGTGGATGCAAAGAACGAGAGAGAGAGAGAGAGAGAGAGAGGCGTCAACTCCAGACATCATCACCATAGTTTTTTTTTTTTCGATTTGACTACGCTATTTACCAAGCAAGGTCTTAACAGCTTCACCGGACTACTAAGGCGAGCGCTTAAGGCACTCAGCCGATTTTATTTTGACAACTAGCTCAAGGGTGCGCGGCACACCTCGGCTTTGGCTGTTGCCTGATACATGCAATTCGCATGATATGAGTTGTTGAAACATATATGTGTACCAAGCATACATACCTCAACAACCCTTATATATATTTCGTATCGGATAATATTTTAAACTATTTCAGTTTGATAAGGGAAAAAATAAAACCCTTCCACTTGCATGTGTAAGCGTGTATGCGTGCACGTGTGTGGAGGTGATATGTGTAATGTTGTTGCAGTGATGTAAGATTTTGTGTCACTGTATCGCGCGAGCAGCGCACTCAAGGGCTCCACGCCGAGGGAACGGACCTAGGCTTGAGCTGTTGCCGAGGGGGGCCTAGTCTGATGTATGGGAGCGAAATTTACTCCCAGACCACGGCGGCGTGATCTGTGGTTACGCGGGCGTGGGCGTGAGCACGCTCTGTTTGGAGAGACAGGCTGGTACTGATCGTTCACTGCCGTTATTTCATCGGGAGGGATCACCATAGTTCACATATTGATCTATTCTATAATACACCACTACCTTTTGACAGCAAACCCTCTTCACATGGCGCTTAAATTTGTAGTCCGGCAAATCGGTAATTTGCTTTGGGACTTTTGTTGTAAATCCTAATACTATTACCTAAAAAAACTGTTCCTGGTTTTACTGAGTCTGAAACATGGGTCGTCTGTTTGTGACAATTTCATATGTTTAGATCATGTTGGTCTTTTACGAAACTTAGCTTTTTAATGTTTTCGTGGACGCACATTAAATTAATAAGAGCATATTGCGAGGGTAGAGTTAAGATACCAAAGTCCTGAAACTTAGTCTTTAATAATTCGCGAGGTCCCATATTGTATATTGCTCGAACTGACCTTTTTTGAAGACATCATGATTCTGCTGTTGATTATTCGTTATTAGTTATTATTATAAACATGACTGATCGGCTAGTCTTAATGCAACGTGCAAACGACCAAGAACGAATAATAATTTTATTATCATGTCATTGTGACAAATCGTTATATAACAAAATAGCGAATTACTCAACAGCAGAATAATTGCCAACGTTTTCTATCAACAATTTTGTAAAATAATGTAATGCATTATTCTTATCTATACTGATTACTGCTTATGTTCTATAAATAATTGAATAAAAATTATACGCATGGTTATATTTTAGTTAAATTTCTGAGTAAAATATGTATTATTGTCATCTATGTAATATTTAAAGTTGTTTTTTGTTGCAACCAATCGTCAAGGAGATAGTATCTACGTTTAGTTATCCATTAAATGGAATATAAGAGACCTGATTACCAACCTCATTCGGTTTATTGAGAAGACAGAGCCCCTGGCCGATCTTTAGTTCGTTGATGTAGTCGTTCTTGGAACAGTCGCTAAACTTGTACGGCTGGACATTTTCGGAACCGACGATAGATTGCGCCATGATGCATCCGTGCCAGTCGCGGCAGAAGCACTGTTCGCGGCCGTCGTCGTGTCCCATACCTGATGACAATCCAATAATGAAATCGTCATGCATTTGTTTTTAGGAACATATTTTACACCACAAGTTTAAATTTTTGGGTTTTTAGCGGGATCTTGGAATGTCATATAGCGGATTCTATATTTTTTTCATAATCTTGTGTTATTTGCCTCTATATTTTGTATTATTGGTGGTGTTTTACGTAATAGTTTGGTTATGGAGCACAAATGAAGAGTATGGGATGCGGAGCGGATTCTGCTTTGCCACAGAAACTGCCTGGAAAGTTCCAACAAGACGGTTACCATCTTGATTGAACACTTAAATGATCGCAAGAAACTTGTAATATCATTATCTTTTCGACAATGACAGTAATAATCCACTAGATGACTAATATACTCGATGAGTACAAAATAAAAAAAAAGACTGAAGAAAATCGGCTAAGAAACAGAGGTGAGAGATGTTCTTAACCGTTTCCTCACTGCCTATTTATATGTAGATTTTGGGAGTTCATTAAGAAGGTCTTACCAATGTTATGCCCTATCATATGCGCCATTGTGCCCGCCAGCAGGTGGGGTTCGTACGTATTCGTGTCCACAGATATACCGACAGATTTCGGGGTGCAAAGCGTATCCGGCACCGATATCCCGGACTCTCCGCCGGGGAAAGTTAGTCCTCTGTAAAAAATCAAACTTTATTAACGTGTATATAGTTTTATAAAATATTTTTATTGGTGGAATATCATTACTTAAATCTTAAATATGTTAAGATTAGAACTACTGCTTATCAAGCGGATCAATGTAACCACGATTGGTGCTTAGCAACAAATGACCAAATTGAGGTTTTTGGGTTTTGCTATATATTAGTACAATCGATTTTCAAGGTCATTCAGCTTTGCATATAGTAATTTCGGTTACAACAACGCTTCTTTCTGGGCCATGACCCTCAATAACAAAATCCTATATAATAAATACGTTATTATAAAAATACTCGCACACTACATTTACATTAGTTTTCGACGGATGCACAAAGATGAGTGTTATTGCCAAGTATTTCCATCGTTCACATATCGATCCACTTTATAATTACCGTTTGGTATCAAAACCCACATGACATGACGCTTGACTATGGTTATCCAGCAGATCGGTAATGTGCTTTGTATGCTGTAAAACAAAGCTGTCATATTACCTAAGAACTCTTACTGGGCTTACTGAGCTTGAAACAACCAATTTGTCACTGTTTCTTGTGTTTAATTTATGTTTGTCTTTTACTAAATTGAGCTTTCCATAAATTATGAAGAATGTATTGAGATTAAGATACAAGGTGGTAGAGCCACGCTGTAGCTATTACTAGTTTTAGCATGAGTGGGTCGGCTCGCCCCCAGTAGTACCACCCTCTCACAGAACACCGACGTGAAGTAACAGTGCTTGCATTGTTGCGTTCAGTTGGGTCAGTGAGAGCGCCGGAGGCCCACCTCCTTCCTCCTTCCCCTTTCTCCTTTCCCTACCCCTCCCCCATATACAGGCTGGCAACTCACTTTCAACTCCCTTGGTGTTGTTAGTGTCTATGGACGGTGGTGATCACTTAACATCAGGTAACCCACCTGTTCGTTTGCCAGCATTTGGCATTAAATAAAACTAACATCCTGCAACTTCGACTTTATGAATGGGATCTCAAACCAGATTGCATTGTATGCTACATTGTTAAACTTAATGTTACTGATGTTGTATTGGTATTAAACTTAGTTGCTAGTTTGTGTATATAATTCTAATTAAAGATCAAAATTTCAAATAAATTAACAAGATTTCAAGTACGATAGTGGTTAATTGGAAACCAAAGAAGAAAAGTAAATAATAAAATAAATAATTTAATGGAATGTTAAATTGTTTTAACGTAACGTGTCGATAACCATCACCGGAAAGTTACGAACACGGACAAATTATGATAATGTTACTCGATAACTCGATGAAACTTCTCGATGCGAAGTTCTAATCGATATCAGTCGATTACACAGACCCCGGTCGGAATCCGATTGTGTCGGAAATTAGGAATTATTGAGGCCAGACTTGTTGGCGTAGACTTTGTAAGACTTTTCAAGTTCTTTCTGTAGTTTTTTAACTATTTTATTTTATGGTTAAGTAGATATTTGGACGCGAAGGCGATACATTTGAATATCTCTTCTTTATTCACTAAGTCATGTATTCATCCAAAACGTGAAAATTGCAGGACAAACGCTTTTCTCAAAGATTGCTACAACGGTCGGTCCATGAAACATTAACCAAGCCATCATTCCGTGACTACTCTTCGAGGACTCTCTGTCCGATTGATCATTTGTTCTACGAGCAATGTGCTCCACTTTCAGCCACTTAAGTCTAGTAATAATAGTCTAAACTTCTTGGATACAGCATACATTATCAACGAAATTCTGGTGGCATTAAATTTTAGTAATAACGTTTCATGAAACTCAATGATATTGTAAATAGTTTAAATCAGAAAGTCATATAATATTGCGGTGGTTTTTAATGTGCTAAAAGGATTTCCTGTATTGTAGTTCCGAAGAAATTTGTTCTGTGTATTGTCATGAACCAGAATATATTAATAAAAAACTGCGCTCCGTAATTTTAGTTGCAATTAATTTTACTTGTCCTTGGCCTTCGTAGGTATTACTTCGTTTTCTCTTGGCGTATTGTCTGATCTATATAATGTAGCTTCAGCTCAGTTCAGCTGAAGGTAAACATTTCTGTCATGAGCCCTGTTAGTACCATTACATATGGTACTTCTCCACCCAAACCTTTTAGGAACTGATTTAAAAATATCAGCTCATGGTGTGTTCTCAAACACAAATACCGTGAGAAGTTTCAAAAGACCACAGTCATTAAAAACGAAATTTCAGGAATTCGGTATCTTAACTCTGCCTTCCCAATACATTCTTGATAATTTAATGTATGCCCGGTCAAACTTTGAGAAACTGAATTTAGTAAAAGACTGGCATAATCTAAATACTAGAAACTGTAATAAACTGGTGGTCCCATGTTTCAGACTTAGCAAAACCAGTAATAGTTTTTTAGGTAATTCTGTTAGGTTCTACAATAAAGTCCCAAAGCATGATACCGTTTTGCCGGACTGTTTTAAGCGCCATGTCAAACGGGTTTTAGTTTCAAAAGGATATTATAGAGTGGATCAGTATGTGAATGATAGTGATGTCTGGAATTGACTCCTCTCTGTGCATCCACTAAAAGCATTGTATAATGTATTGGAAATATATGTTTAAAAATGTACCCGATCGAGTTTCTTGTCGGTTCTTCTCGATGACTGAGTTGTTTTCCGAACCGGTAGTAGTTTTTGACGTTCATAAGTGCTTTATTGAGCCTAAACTGAATAAAGTATTTTTGATTTGATTTGTATAGGTCAAGTTATTAGATGAAGGAGCTGAAAAGTCTGCGATGTTGTTAAAGCAGTAGATTGACTATGGGTTGTTGTGTCATGTAACTGCGATACCTCGCGTGGTGCATTAGTCAGTCGAGCGTTAACTTATATACAGCTTGCTCGGAACATTAGAAGAAACAGGGAATGGGTACGCTTCGTTTCAATATAAAGTATTATTAATATAATTGAAAGAGGATCCAATGTTTGAAGAGAAATAATATGAATAAAGTATACCCACGCAAGGTGTTGATGAAATGTATAAGTTAAAAAGTGATAGAGGAATTAGTCTAACTATGCGTCATTTAAAAATAATATACAAACCAAAAACGCTATTATACGATGGATGCCGTCTGCAAATGACGCTTCTCTGTGAATCTACTAAAAAAGAATGTAACCCTCTATGGTTGTAAAAATATGTGTCATGAAAAGATAAACCAGATCGAATTTCTTGCCGGTTCTTCTCGTTGACTGGCTTGTTTTATCCGGTGGTAATTTCTGACGTTCATAAGCACCTTCTCAGGGCCTAAATTTGATAAAATATCTTGGATTTGATCTGAAAGCGTAGGTGATTCCTAAAACTACCATATTTTAGAATGCAGACATAAATATTTAAAAAAAAACACTACTAAAATAGAAACGATTCTCGTTGCTATTCCTGTAGAATATGGTGACAAAGACTTGGTATTGTTTATTGAATCAGTGATAACAGGAATCTATTTTAAGATCCAATGTCTCCTGTCGAGGTCGCATCAGAATATACATCAATCATTCAGCGACACTCTGTGTTCTCGCCACTCCATCGTGACAGCTGCGTGACGCTTCGCGAATCCATCGCCGGTATGTCAGGTGTCTTTTATAAAATTACCCGTAAATCAGTATGAAATGGGTATATCAGGAAGGCATCAATCATAATGTATCGGGGGTGGATGATATAGAATCGAATTTTATTGCCCCTAATTTAAGCGACGCCGGTTGCATTATGGGAAGTAGTTCTTTCTTCCCTGTAGATAAAAAGCGAGCGATTTTTTTTTCTGTACTTAGTTCTTGATTTAACGCTATCTGAAGGGGGAAAGGGTTAATGTAAAGAAACTCACGTTTTACAAATATTTCTGAACGACAGTATTAAGTAAATTATCAAGACAATATACCAATTACAATCAAAAAGATGTTAATGTGCTCTGTGATAAAAAAAATGTTAGTGCCAATCTCGTATAAAAATAATTGTTGATTTTGAGTCGATTTATATTAGACTAGCAATTTCTAGCGCCTTCTCTCGTGTTTTCTATGTGGATTTTCACACGATCTTTCATCGCTGATTTCACCCACTTAAGGTTTGAATCTCCGAGTTCTTTTCCTTATTGCCCGTCTACAGGGTGAAAGAAATCCGCATGCTATGCTATGTATTCCATGGCTCTAGTTGATTGGGCTGTGCTTCCATATATCTGTCAGTAATTCCTTTATATGTATAGACAGGAACCGTTCAGTGTATTTAAAAACTAGAAAGAAACAAAACGCAAGCAGAAGAAACTGAAAACATAAACTAAATAAAATATAAAATGATTCTATTCTGAAATAAGTAAGTACTGAGGTACAGTTCATTATAAAGAACTTAAAACGTACTGTAATTTTATTGCAATTCATAATATTAATCTTGCTCCTATCAGCGAGAGGTTCTCTCAGCGATACAGTATCAAAGGATTGTAGCGAGCAAATTTGTATAGAGCACCCGCTCCGCTACAAAATGTGTCTTTCAAAGCACCGAGTGCTCATAAAACGTCGGGATTATCTTGTTATCTCCTTGAAAGCGGGTTTTTGTTGAGAAATGAAATGTTTCAAATAAATATGAAATATTATGGAGCAACTGCGCCCGACTTAGTACTTGAAAGGATGATGAATCATAACCGTTTAGTTTAAATCGAGTAACCGTCGCATAAGTTTGAAATGGTCTATTTTAAGCTTTATGTTTACTAATAAGATGTCTATTATTAAGAAAATCACCAAAAGAACAACAAAGTAAAGTTGTAATCGTAATAAAATCTTATAAGAGGAGCATTAGTTACAGGCCTTAAAGCTTTTACAGTTTTCTTCCTTTTTTCTTTATATTCTGTATTTAAGTGGTAGTTATCCTGAAATTTCTCACAAGGCCTGAACATCTTCTTGGGCCGATACCATAATCATAATCACTAGAATGGATCGTGGTGAATTAGGATGGTATGTAGTAATATAATTGAGAATTTCTTAATAGTGACCGTAGCTTATAGTCTACCTAAAGAATAATTGTCTAAAGCTTATATTCCGCTGTTGATCTGACTGGCCTTCACAGCATTACCAGACTAAAGCGAGTGTTTAAGTCGCTTCGCTGTCTGGCAACAAGCTCAAGGGTGCAAGAGTGGCCGAACCTCGACTTGGGCTGTTGCCTTGGATGCAACAACGCGAATCTGTCTAAAAAGCTTATATCTTACAAGCTGATATTGAAAACTGTGTGTCAGTGAATGAAACTATATTTAACTCACGTTAGCAGCTGTGTAGTATCCTTTTCGATCTTGAACAGCTTTCTAGCGGTGTAATCACTAAATTTATGGATTGCTCTTGTGATGTCCTGTTTGCGGTCGATGTCGGCCTGGTCTGCGCTCTGCCACGACTCGATGTAAACGAGCGATACGCGGGTATTCAACGTGCGGAAATACTGTAAATAATGGAGTTTTTTTCGATACCAGCCGCATTTTCAATGAAAGTACCAGTCGGCAACGACTTAACAATTTCGAAATTAACGGTATAATTTTTTAAAAGCCCTGGCAAAATTGAATATATCTAAATTAACTGGTTCTAAAATAAGCCTTGAGAACTTTGTTAAGGTTTTTAATATTCCCTGATGTGCTAGTCAAGATCACAAAATTGTTAATGGAGGATTACAAATTGTATTATCACAGGTTTGTTATGCCAGATGTTTTCACTTGAATGATTTTAATGAGAGAGGAAATTAGAAACACCAAAGGAAAGTCGTTACAGATGTTCAACGGTGCGGTAGACTCAAAAATGATGTTAAACGTTATTAGCTATAGTACATACCGACTTTATTTTCAATGTTAGCAATGCCGAAAAGAGACTTAAGTCCTTTAGATATTAGGGAAAAAGTTTCTATTCTCAAATGAAGTATGCTAGTTGCGGTATTTGTGTACAATAATATATCGTTAATTCATTTGTCTAAAAGGAATACATCTAAATATATAAAAATCCAGTGTCATGATGTTTGTCCACGATGAACTTCGAAACTACTCAACCGATCTTCACGAAACGTTGGCATTCATGTATAATTTGTACCAACTTGAGAGATAGGATAACTTATATTTCGATTAATGCTCTCAATTTTTTTAATTACAAATTAGATGATTGTCAATGTTGATTATGGTTATTAATTGTAAGTTTCATCGGTAGCTGCATCAGATGGCGCTTTAAATTAGTTCGTTGAGAGAAAATTGTAGGATCGACTATTATAAATATCTCATAGATGGCGTCACGTTTTCATTTTGGATTTGATTTTCAACTCGAGTTTATTTTATGACACACGAGTTTTCTTAATCTGTTTACTACGTAATCTCGGTTTTTTTTATCAAGGTTTAGGCAGACTCGTTGTTCCACAATGCTAAATATTTAATCATAATTTTAATTAAATGTGTACTAACTAAGACACAACGAGTGGCCGGGATAGATATTATAACAAATAGAAATGAGTGTATAATCTAAAAATCTATACTTACCAGGTCGGCTATATTCGCTACTTGAATAGCATCGTGCACTACCTCCGACCTGGTGCTTCCATTTCTCCTATCAAACATGGCTTTGTCAATCACTAAGGCTGTTTCAATGTACTTTGTCATTTCTCGGACGTCTCGCCTGCGTCGGTTCAATGCTCTAAGACCGGAGTCCTGCCACCAGCGCCATGCTCGTTCTTCTTTCGTACGTGTTTCTGTGTTCCTGCAAAGAAACATACTTTTATAGGACTATCTTCATGGATGCTAACATTATTAATTTCGATATCCGCTGTTGTAAGTATACGAGCGTTCTTCTTACATCAATATTAGTATCTTTATTATCAATTTTTGAAACGTATCATTTTTTAGGCGCGTTGAGCTGTTTTTAGCAGAAGATAGATTTATAATTTCGCATCATGACTGCTAGTCAGCGTGACTTTTCGTATTACGCTTGCGCGTCTTGCGTCAGATTAGCGCCGCGTAGTATAACAGCCTGTGTACATATAATATCGATATTTTGTGATTGTGGGATTGTGCAGTCCATCAAATATTTGATAAATTAATAAAGTGTATAAAATAGTATATAATTATTATTTGGAGTGCCAATTGACGTGAAAGAGTGACTAATAAACACTATAATTCATTTAAAAATTGAAAAGAGAACACAGTTTAAATTCCATTGTTTTATTTTATTTATTCGGGCTCAACAACAGAAAAGAAATTATACAAAATGTACATGTAACGTACAGTTTTTACATCTCTCGGCATACCTTATGACTGCCTCTACTTTTTTTGTTTCAGTCTGCCCTTTAGTTTTCGGAAGTCGATTGACTACGGTTTGAATTTTGCACACTTGTGTGGTTTTTTTATGGAAAATTATTTAAGACGCATAAAATTTATATAAAACTGAATAGAAGCACTCCAGCAAAAGGACGAACGAAACAAGTGTACTACGATTGGATTTAGGTATACTGTAGATAATGATCTCTCACCGTGAATCGAATTTAGAAACTTAAAAAAGCACTCAAGCGTCACTTCAATCCCATTCACCTATTATTCCTTAAGAAATCGAATAAAAAGGGGACCCATTAAATAACACGGGGGCTTCGTAGACCGAAAATACCGATCGCATTACGTTTCCTTACGAAATTATGAAAGAGCCGTTTGGGTACCGACAAAAAACGATTTTTAAATCGATTAAGGTCGACGCTTGGCTTTTTATCACTCATCCCCCTTAATAAGGGAAGATGGGTCGTAATCAAGTTTATCTTGCGGGTGGTCCTTCAAGTAATAATATTGGGAGCCGGTGTAATTAGACGCGATGGAATTGCGTTTGAAGGGTTCCGATTTTGATGTGGGAATGATCGTTTGGAAATTAAGATTTGTCTATCTTGAGACATCAACGTTTTGTAATATCTATACATCTAATAAGAATATAAATCTAACGAGTCTGTATTTCTTAGATTTTTGAAAAAAAAAGGTTGCAGGTGTCTAGGAATAAGTAATAAAATACATTTCAATCACTTTTAGAAATGTTTGTCTGTCTGTTTGAATACGAACCACTTTTAAAGTATTATATTGAATCATAAAGCATATTCTCGAGTACCATAATTATATGGTACAAACTAACATTAGTTAGTTTCATTAAAATCGGCTCACTCTATCAAAAGTTATTGTAATTTTAGTAATGGCGTAACTTAAGTACGGGAGAAAAGTAGATAGTAAGTGGACCTTATATATTATTAGTCACTATTGTTTTTAGGTAACCTAACGGATCAAGTCGCGGTTACAGCTAGTATTATATACAAATTCTTTGCATGTGTCTCTTGAAATGGATGCCTTTAAATTATTGATTTTTCGTGAAAGTTTTCAAAAAGGCTCATTGAAGAATATTTAATACTTTATACATATTTTAGGGTTTAACCACAATCTCCTTAACCTTAAATAACGGTGTGGCCCGAGATGTTAACACTATAAACCTAACTAAGGACTAGCTCTTAAGTCCAGTTGGTGGAATACGTCTACAGATGCTTGAGAATAGAGTTTCAAGGTTCTAACTAGCCAGGTTAGTGTAAGAAACAGCCTCGTAGCAACGATTAAATAGTTTGAGGACGGTGAAGGCAATTGTCGAGTATTATTGTGTTCTTCTGTTGTTTGTAATATTCCATAAACGAAGTGATTTGCTTTAGTATTTATATGCATATAAATATTGCATATTTTACAAATATCATAACACAATATTTTTATTATTCACATACGTTATACTTAAATGAAATATAACCCAACCATTTAACCTATTAAGACAAATCCAATTATACATAACTAGCGGGCTTGGCGCACGTTCTCCTGCCCTGATAATAAAAAAAATCTCGACAAATTATATACCTAAACCTGGATGGATACTGGATATATACCTCAAATGGATCACTTTATCTACTAATGAAAACCGTATGAAAATTCGTTCAGTAATTTTTGAGTTTATGGCGAACCGACAGACAGACAGACAAACGTGGCAGAGGACTTTGTTTTATAATATATAGTGATGGTGATAGTGATGTATTAAAACCCATCGAACACTTTACAAAGCATGTTTACTTAGCATTTGTACTTTAGTACATCTAACATAAAAATAATGAAGAATACCTAAATATGATTACATTTTAATATTTCAACATTGGGCGTTGTACAAGATTTAAAAAAAAATCGAGGCATTCTTAAGGACTGCTGACAGAAGTGAAACTTAAAAAAAATGTATTTAAACTGTTGTTCTCTTTTGAATTTTTCAATTAATTATAGGCTGAATTTTTAAATAGAATTTATCATCATAAGTCTCTCTTTCACATCTATTGGCACTCCGAATAATAATTATATACTTTTTTTATATAGTTTATTAAATAATCAAACATAGGATGGGCTGCATAATCCCAATACCAAAAATCCTGCCAAAAATCCACTTCAAATAAAATTATTCTGTGGCAACACTGTTATTAAAAAAACCTTGCTTCATTTGTCGTTCATGCGTGTTTCTCTGTATTTTATAAAATTAAATAAAAACACCTTCAAATAATTTTCAATATTTTTATGTTTATTTCAACAATTAACAAACAGGCATATTTCCGAAAAAAAATATTAAAGTATTGAATTTTAGTTTAAGTCGAACGAACGAGGCGATTACGTTATAATCAGCAACTGAATCATCAAATAAATCTAAAACTCAACATACGTGGAAGCTCAGCGGCCAGTTGCAACACAAAGGAGACCACGAGGTACGTGCATTTTATCTTTACTGTTGTTAGCTGGATCTGAACGAAAACTTTAAAGGTTCTCGAAGACCCTTCGGGGTCCCCCAGAATAGAAGAAAGCCACCATAAGATATTTCGGCGGTGCGCATGCTACATCTTTTTGATGTTACATCTAATTTTATAAACTGGTATAGTTTTCCATCTTGCAACACGTAACCCATTTATTTTTTTAAGTTCATAGAACGGGAAAATAAAATAACACATTCTGTATAATTTAAACAAGAGAATTAATCCCTCAGCGGATTATTTTCGTAACAAGGAGCGGCGCGAGTGCGTGAGTTACAATGATTTATCTCGGCCACTACGTTTCAAGAAAACCGTCGAGAGGAATAATGTTTTGTTTGCTCTACGTCTGAGAGGTAGACAGGGTAAATACTAAAGAATTGATGTCCCCAATTAAGAGTAAGGGAATGGGTACATATTTCCTAGCACAGGTATGCTGACATGTAATTCTTCGTTTTAGGTTTTTTTTTTTGTTGCAACTACACTTGCTGGTTGAGCTTTGTACACTATTATTCGCGTATATACTAACTAATCCCACTATTGTGTATAACTCGTTTTTACCAGATTGCGCAAATACGTTGTTCGTCTATTTCATTGACATACTTTGTAAAGGGTTCAATGGGTTTTAATACATCGTTACATATTATAAAACATAGTCCTACACCTGTTCTGTTCTGTTCGCGATAAGCTCAAAAACTACAGAACGAATTTTCATACGGTTTTCATTAGTACATAAAGTTTAGGTTAGGTATATATCCAGGTTTAGGTATATAATTTGTCGAGATTTTTTTTATTATCAGGGCAGGACAACGTGCGCCAGGCCCGCTAGTTTTGTATAATTGGATTTGTCTTAATTGGGCAAATGATTCGGTTATATTCTATTTAAGTATATGAATAATAAAAATATTGTGTTATGATATTTGTAAAATATGCGATATTTATAGCAAACCCCCAAAGTATTAAAAACCGAACCAGACATTTCATACTGTTAAAAGATATAATAATTTTATTGGAATTATCACAAAAAAAGGAATGGGACGAAGAAATCGCAAATCAATGTATTGTGGTTGATGAGAAGACCATAAATGTTTTACAGAAATATTGGTTGTATACTATCCTTACATTCTCCAACATCTCTGACGCGCAATGGGACATGTTTAAGTAAGATATTTTTATTTACAGAATGGTTTATAGCAAATTTAATTTCGTCGTGTATTCATTCCAAACAGAATTCAAAATAAATTTCTTTCTGATTTACTCCAAAACTAGTATCAAATGACCTAACTCCGAAAAAATTCAAAACTGTAGATCCTTAGGAAGTATCTTACAGGTTTTTATAATCAATCAGTGAGCTGGATATTTAATATGAAAACCCCAATCTATTTCTTACGTTAACTAAGAAACTTTATTTCATCAAACATTGTGCGGCTATAGACTTCGATATTCGATATACATTTCATATTTAAACCCAAAGACGTTTTGAGGGAAAGAATCTTGACTTACGACCAGATAAACAGATGTAGAACAAAGTGATTTTTATAGTAGCACTATAAATTGATGTTACTACAAATGTATATATATACTGAGAGATCACAGACCAAAGACAGTTACTGTAGAGGGTAACGTGGTATTGATGCAGAAAGCCTAATATACACTCTACCTTTTGCTTGTTTGTATATATCGTCTGATTCTTGACCGTGACATGACTAAGCGTATCTCTATAACTTATATACTTTTACTAGTGAGCCAAGCGAATGCTATATCGCCCTGATAATAAAAAAATATCCTATAAACAGAACGCAGCCCCACCTACCGGGTTCAATTGTGAATCTAAATCATTCTCGAATGAGTATACTGATCTATCCGTAAAATATAGATATATGCCGTTATAGATTTCTTTGTAGATCTAAAAAAGAGAAATATCTCATGCATTTTATCATAAATTGATTAGTTTTATCATAAAGTGATTAGGCGATGTTTTCGAAAAAAGGCTTCCGCGGCTTGACTTTTTCAGACACTTCCAACAAATATCGTTATATTTCAACACAAGATATAATATATCTAAATCTTCCTCATGAATCGTTTTATCTACTGGTGAAAATAGCATTAAAGTCCTTTCAGTAGTTTTTGACTTTATCGCCAACGGACATACAGACAAATAGATGTGGCAGAGGACTTTGTTTATGTAGAGATTTTTCAATGGTGGTAGAGCCACGCTGAAACTATTACTGGTTTCAGCATGAATGGGTCGGCTCGCCCGGGGTAGTACCATCCTCTCACAGAAAACCGACGTGAAGTAACAGTGCTCTTATTGTTGCGTTTCGTTCGGTTAGTGAGAGCGCCGGAGGCCCACTTCCACTCCCCTCTCCCTCCCCTAACCCTTCCCCCCAAAAGATGGCAACGCACTTGCAACTCCTCTGGTATTGTTAGTGTCCATGGACGGTGGTGATCACTTAACATCACGTGACCCACCAGTTCGTTTGCCACCTATGACAGATAATTTATCATTTTCAAAAAGATTTGGTTTTTTCATCATAAGCCACGAAACCCTAAAAAGCAATCTTTATTATTAACATGATCGTATCGGAGTAGTTGGCTTCATTTCAGTAATAAATACGTATAAAGAAAAATTTATCTAGTATCCATAATTTACGATCGAATATTTACTAAAACAGTAAAATATGTAGTTTTATTTCGCCCTCCCTGACCTTTTCAGATTCATGTGAAAATAACATCTTGATCACGTTTGATGGATGGGTGATCTCTAGGCATTTTATATTTGCGGCTTCTCTATGTACGGTATTGTAGTTTTCCTGGAAAGAGGCGAGATGCGAGCGCTTTTATGTATTGTGCCGTTTATTAGCATTTATCGCTTTAAATATAGTTTTATAAATAACTAGCTGTGCCCGCGACTTCCTCCGCGTGGAACGTGATGTACAAAACAACGACTAATAAAGTACCACCCTCTCATAGAAAACCGACGTGAAGTAACAGTGCTTGCATTGTTGCGTTTTCTTCGGTCAGTGAGAGCGCCGGAGGCCCACCTCCCCTCCCCTCCTGTATCCTCTCCCTCTCCCTCCTCTAACCCTTCCCCCCAAAGGGTGGCAACGCACTTGCGATCCCTTTGGTGTTGTTAGTGTCCATGGACGGTGGTGATCACTTAACATTAGGTGACCCACATGTTCGTTTGCCACCTATGATATAAAAAAAAAAGTCATTTGAACGTATTTAGTTTTTTTTAATTTGCATTTGCTTATCTACTTTTCTCTCATACTTACGTTGCGTCACCATTAAAATTACAATAACTTTTGACAAAGTGGACCGAGTTATTGTGAACTCAGTACTTCAGCAGTGATGCGTGTTCATACAAACAGACAGACAGACAGACATTTCTAAAAATGATTGAAATATATTCTATTACTTATTCCTAGATAAATGCAACAATTTTTTTCAAGAAGATCGAAAACGTACAGTCACGTTAACTTTACATTCTTACTATATGTATAGATGTATAGATATAGAAGATACTAAGAAAAGTTTAATTAGATTCAATCTACTCTCAAGAGACACGTTGCTAGAGGCCGTAAAAGGTTAGGTAAGGATGAAAGAAAAATTGATTACAAAAACCTGTTATTAGATTCAGAAGATGTTTTGTCAACACACAAAGTGTTAAAGCATTGACAGCCCCCGAGAAATAAACCCAATACAATTTGCAAAGCGATTGTCGTCTCTCGTGCACTATTTCCAATCGATTTGTGCAAATCCCGTAGCTCTAGCTGTCTTCGGATATAAAATCCTTTACGTACTCGTGGGATCCTTTCCAGTATATTAACGCGGCCCTTTCATCAGTCGGAGCCAACAAATTGGGTTGCCTTGAATGATTTATGACCTATCACTGAATCGAATTTGGTTCACAATGCTTTCTCGGTGTAGCCTTTTGTAGTTTCCTTTGTGTATTGTAAATATTTTTATTGCTTTATATTTTTCTAGGATTTGTCTATAAATATCCTGTCACACTTAGCGAGACCCACGTCACATGATAAACCAACGTCCCAGTAAATTTACTGTAGACTTAAATATAGACAAAGTTTTATATAAAATTTGTTTCCTAACTTCACTTTAGTTTCAATTTAGACACAACAAAGGCACTTATGAACCTTAAAATTCACACCGGTTCGAAAAACAACCCAATCACCGAGAAGAACCGGTAAGAAACTCGATCGAATTTATCTTTTTAACATAAATATGTGTAAAATATATTAACGTTACAATAGTTTTCAGTGGATAAACAGAGACAAGTGTCAGTTCCAGACATCACCATCGTTCACATATTGATCCACCCTATAATAGTCTTTTGAAATCAAAACCCTATTGACATGATGCATAAACTCACGATTTTCTTGTAAAATCGTATTACTATTACCTAAAAAAAATTTACTGTGTCTAAAATTTGGAGTGACAAGTTTGTCACAGTTGCTAGTACCCAGCTGTTCTTAATAGAAGATAGAATACTATAAATGAATAATTTAACATTAAAAACGTACCAGTACGTACAGTCAATATATTGTAATATTGGTCTATAGAATAATTGACTACTGGAAAATTGAAGACTTAAAAATACGTTTCAAGTGGGAGTCTAAGCAGCAACATTTGTTCTCACAAGAATGATAAGCATTACACTTGAATTGAATTAAAATAAAAACATGAAAACCTATTAATTATAGAATGATGTTTGTTACTCTCTCACAAAAGAATTACAGGACATATTTTGATGACACAACAATTGTATAGTTTATACATTAAAATAAAGAAGACTATAATTTATTTCGAAAAAATATTGCCATATGAGATTTATCCCGGCGACAGTTACAAGATGATAAAATGTATAGTGTCGTTATTAGCAAAGATACCAACAGAGAAAGTCGCGGGCAGGGGTTGGTATAACTACAATATAACACCTATTTAGACTAATAAACATGAAAGGCGAATAGGACTGAAATAAACTTTAATAAATGAAGAGTAGAATGTAATGAAAAGCGTATTCATAATCCACTTCTTCAAGGAAATAAAACCTTATACTATCAAATTAGAATAGCAATGATTCCTTAAGAAGATATATAATATTGAAAATCGAATATCCTCCAGATCTCATAAAACCCAACTCTCTCCTTGAGATAGAGAAAGATGTGAATTATTAACTGACAAAAAAAATCACTTAGAATTCATGAATGCAACTTCGCTTTGTGTACTTGCAGTTGGAAACGAGGAAAAATTGAGGGGGAAAAATGCGCAAACAAACCCGGAACTTTGGACTTTTCTGAATAAATTAGTACTTTCGACGCTGTTTGGAAGATTTCACCTAGTTTTGGACGCGGTCGTGATTAATAACTGCAGTGGAAAATTTGTGATTATTTTTTTCCCTCATTCTTTTATGTTCAAATAGTTATTAAATGGACTCTGTAGACTGTAGACTCTGTGGTTATCAACCTATATTATACGGAACTCTATTTTTATTGGACGAAAATCACAGCGAATTATACAAGGCAGAGTGGAGTTTGTTCGGAGAAATAAGAGAATCAATAAGAGCTGATGATTTTTATGACGTGAATATATATTATAATAGCATTATTGTTGAAATGATAGCAGATATATTAACAAAGGGGACTATATTAGAAAAACACCTATACTGTGTAAAGAAAATGGGTTTGCGTTCAAAGGGGGGTGTTGAATTATGAACGCAACATTTCCTGTGCCACTTTGTCACTGTGTCAAATACTTTGTTTTGCATTATCTGTGCTCTTGTCTGTTAATGTTCTCTCTTGTCTGTGAAATAAATTATAGTTGATTTATAAGATAATCTTTTAATGTACTAAAGTGACCCATAATCCTACAATTATATATCATTACATAGTATAAAATGAAGTTTCTACCGCGTCTGTCTATCTGTAAGCTCAAAAACTACTGAACGGATTTTCATGCGGCTTTCACCAGTGCATAAAGTGATTCATGAGGAACATTTTAGTATATAATTTGTCAAGGATTGTTTTATAATCAGGGCGGGAAAACGTCTGCTGCGCCCGCTAATTATATTATATATATATATATGTTTAGACGTGTCAGGGATCATCGAAGTACCGAGAGAGGTTCCATCGTGTTTCACTGGCTCACTACGACCAGTAAGTCTATAGGTAATAGTGTTAGGTTTTATAACAAAGTGCCAAAGCACACTACCGATTTACCAGATAGTACTCGTAAGCTCATAAGAAACGTGTCAAGCGGATTTTAAAGTTCAAAGGTTATTATAGGGTTTTTTATGTCATAGGTGGCAAACGAACAGGTGGGTCACCTGATGTTAAGTGATCACCACCGTCCATGGACACTAACAACACCAGAGGAGTCGCAAGTGTGTTGGCACCCTTTGGCGGAAGGGGAGGGAGAGGGAGAGGAGAGGGGAGGGGAGGTGGTCCTCCGGCGCTCTCACTGACCAATCGAAACGCAACAATGCAAGCACTGTTACTTCACGTCGGTTTTCTATGAAAGGGTGGTAGTACCCCGAGCGAGCTGACCCATTCATGCCGAAACCAGTAATAGTTTCAGCGTGGCTCTACCACCATTAATCAATATTTGATCAATATGTGAACAACGTTGACGTCTGGAAATGACACCTCTCACTCTGTATCCACCAAAAACGGAGTGTCCATAACTATACATGTTCGTAAAAATATGTTCTGCTATGTATAATTTTGGGTTGTTTTGGGTTTTTATTTTTCCATTTAAACTTTTGTCAATGCATCTTAGCCTCTCTATGTATACCGGTTTTAACAATGGAACTCTTGTTAAACTTAGCCCCTATGTAAATGCGTAATTATATTTGGACTAAATAATAGTCATGTAAAGCTGTCTGTCTGTACAAGTTTAGTCGAAATTTTTCAGTAAATTCAGTGATCAACTCTGTAAAACAAAAGACAGCCCAGTTTTATTTTTATGTGTACATTACATGACAAAATTTAATCGCATAGTTGCCAAAAACCTTGATGAATTCAATAACTCGAATAAGCTCTTAGTCAAAATTAAATTTATTCAGTTTACGCTACACTAAAACTTTAACATTAGCATAGACTGGAATTAACCCTCCAAGTATAGTTCACTATTATATATAATTTACTTAGACGCTTAAAATTTATCATCATTTTGTATATTCAGTCTTACAATAGCTAGAGATATAAAGAACGAGATCGGCCTGATGAGTTATTAGAGCGGAGACAATATTAATCTATTCACAAATATGGAATTTCGACAAACTTGAAGAGCTTTCATAATAAAATTCCTCGGGGTCTTTCTACTAATAAATTCAAGGACTAAATAAGGGAGATTTTACTCTGTAAATCTCATTATTAAAGATTTTATGAATGTTACTGGTATTTGGAAAAGATTGCTTCCCTAACTAATATTATGGATACGAATGTGATTTTGTTGGGTAGTTTTTTTTACGAATTATCTACTCAACCAATTATGATGACGTTTTACATACACGTTATCAGGGTTTTTTTGAAGTGATTTGAGTGGGTGAGTGGAGTGGTTTCTTTAGGCGTGTTATGCGGTATTTTTGGTAGGAGATAAATTTATAATTTCGCGTCATGACATGCTACATAAGCATGACCGACCGTGTTGCGCTTATGCAGACTAGAATTTTTACTACGAGTGCCAATGGGTATAAAAACCACACGAATGTTAATAATTTCAATAATCACATTCTGAAATTTAAATATTGTCATTCACACGATAATTAATATGAAAATTCAAAAGACAACTCATTTATTTCATTGGTTTGAGTTTTCACTTCTGTCGGCAGTTCTGCCTCGACTTTTTTTTGTAATAGGGAAATATATTATGGACAATCACTTCGCTGGGCAGCTAAGGGTAAGGTATCTCCGACTCCCACGGACTAGGTTCGATGGTGATTGTGATTTATCAATTTAATGTATGCCCGAAAAAACTTTCAAAAGCTGGATTTCGTAAAAGACCGGCACTGTCTAAATACTAGAAACTGTGACAAATTGGTCATACCATGTTTCTGACTCAGTCAAACTAGTAACAGTATTTTAGATGATTGTGTTAGGTTCTACAAATAAAGTCCCAAAGCATATTACCGATTTGCCGGACTGTAAGTTTAAGCGCCATATCAAGAGGGCCTTGGTGACAAAAGGACAATATGTGATCCACCAAAAAGGAATGTAACTTTCTATGTTAAAAAAAATATGTATAATGAAATAGTTAAACCAGATCGAGTTTCTTGCCGGTTCTTCTCGATGACTGGGTTGTTTTCTGATTTGTGGTAGCTTTGACGTTCATAAGCGTCTTCTTAGGGCCTAAATTGTATAAAGTATTTTTGATTTTGCTTTTGATCTGTAGCTCTGAGGACGTGTATGCAAATTTTCATAATGATCGGTTAATTTGTTAAGAGAAATGTTTATGTATTCATTTTATATTTAGAAAAATCTAATCTACAATTCTCTACAAACATTGTACGTAAACTCGTAGGCAGAGATAATGCACTGCAGTCGTTTCGATATCTGCAACACGCATACATTGACTCAATATGGATTCAACAAATAAATCCTTGAGTATATAGAGATTTATTAAAATACACAATGTTTCGAGTTACTTTGTCGGCTCTTGTAAATGATAAGTATCGATTACAAGCGAGACTTACAGTCCATGCACTTAATTGGTTTATAGGTATTAAGTTCAGTAACTTTATATAATTTGAAATTTATATTTTAAGCACTGGTGCTTACTAAGCAAGGATTTTTGTTATTTTTTTTTTAAAGTTAAAAGGTTCAATTTCAACTTCAGTGGCGTCTCATAAATACAAATTCTGACAGTTTCAAGTCAATCATTGGAGTCATTCAAGAGTTAAATTTTTATGAAATTTGCTAAGAGAAACTTGTCACTTTTGCTTTCTATCTGCTACCTGCGACTTCGTCTGCGCTGCGTGTTATCTCAACAATGTTTTTATGTACAAAGGAAAACATAGAAAAGTCGAGATAGTCATAAGGACTGCCGACAGAAGTGAAAACCCAAAACAAGGTAATAAATCTGTTCTCTTTTGAATTTTCATATACATTATATGATGAATAATAGTGTGAATGACAATATTTAAATTTCAGAATTTGTTTATTGAAATTATTATGATGAGTGTGGTTTTCATTTCTATTGGCACTCGAAGCAATTATTTATACATTTTTATAAAGTCTATTAATCGATCGATCAGATATGATGAGCTGCAAAATATCGATATTACATGTTCACAGGCCTCGGTACTATGCGACGCTAGTCTGACGCAAGCTGCGCAAGCGCAATACGGCCGGTCATGCTTACGTAGCATGTCATGACGCGAAATTATAAATTTATCTCTTACCAAAAATACCGCACAATGCGCCTAAAGAAGTTGTCACTTCAAAGATGGAAACAAAAATGAACTTTGCTTACAAAATTTCTTTGTAAATAATATTATCCTTTTATGTTCCCTCTTCTGCGCATTTACACCGCTTACCCTACTTCACACATTGCTGAATGTGTAGTGCTTATAAAAGTCATAGAATTTGAAAATTAAAATAACATTACATTAAATATATCGTGTTCTTTTTAGATAAGAATTATTTGTTCAAGAAGTAAAACTTAAAAAAAGTGATAAAGTTATATAATAAATGACTTGAGAAGAGGTTGGACTTTGTTAAGTCGTATATGCACCAATAGATGGCACTGTCAAATATCTTACTACAGCTGTATCGCGATGTCAAGAGGAACGCCAAATTAATGACGTTACCGGTTTCCACATTCGGATTTTTACATCCTATTTGTTAGGATAGATTCAGTATGACAAGGATTTCCATAATGCGGTCGATATCGTTAAGTTGTGAATGTTGTGATCAAAATCGAGTCCAAAATAGATATGGTTGTTCTTTCCGAGAAAATCAATCTGAACCATAGGCTACAGAATCGTTTCATGAGAAATTTGAGGTCTAAAAGATCGATTATTAATAAATCGATCTCTTAAAAATCTTTGGGCTTTTATTTGTATAAAAAATAAAATACAACACAGTAATCGATATTTGATTGTCTTAAATTTTAATAAAGTTCATAACTGGTCGACTTAATTAAATGATATTTTTTCCCATGTTTAAATATGTCGAAGTAATTGTAAATTATTGTATACTTTTCTTTTTATCTAAATAGAAAAAATCGAATCACGATTTTATAGTATCGGAGATTGATCCACTGGATTCATTCTTTGCTTAATATCGATTAAAATAATGGATTTTTCATTCGAATTGTTTTTAAGTCGAGTTCAAAAAATATTAAAATAAATGCAAAAATCTATCGATGATTCTATAAGCTCTGTTATTGAATTTGGTTTTCTTTAATCTTAAATTTACAACTCACATATTTCCAGGGTCATCGTCGAGGGCTTGCTCGATAAACGACACGTGTTTCGTCCTCCGACTCTTAGGCCTGTATTCGAGTTTGTTCGCACACCCCTTGTTGGCTTTAGTTTTTGCTTCGAAGATCACATGAGGGTGTTTCTGCTGAAACAAAGCGAAATCAAATTGTACACAGTGTTTTAATTGTAACAGCGCATTTGATTGGAGGTTTAACCCCTCGACTGATTTTTTGATACCCAGATCTCAAAATGGCGGATCATATTTTAAAGTTTACTTTTTAATTTCACGATACTAACTTACGCGAATTCCGAAAAATTCGTTCGTACATGCCGGGCTTCGAACCTGCAGACAACGGGTTGATATTCCACCGGTGAACCACCAGATCACCGTGACTTCAACGTTTTGGTATATGACGGTATTCAAGCATTATCATGCACATAGTGAGAAATCAGTCATAGTGACTCATTTTTTATCGGTCATGTTTTGAAATCGAACAGAGTACATCCAGTCGTGGAGAGACTTGCAGGTCGGCATGACAGGAGATCTCTCGTTGGTCACCGTTATTTTTTAAATCCATTCTATTTACCATCAAGTACCGTGAAGTAACTACTTATCTAAATACGCAAAGAAGCGTGTTGTGCTCGCTTAAATAAATATTATATATAAATACTAGCAGACCTGGCGGACGTTGTCCTGCCTTGATAATAAAAAAAAATCTAAAAGTAAACCGCAACGCCACCTACCGGTTCCAATTGTGAATTTAAACGATTCTCGGATCCACTGGAACACGCACACAAAGTTTTATTAAAATCGGTCCAGCCGTTTGGGAGGAGTTCAGTGACATACGCACAGAAGAAATTTATATATAATGATTCGCTAAAACGTTACATTCGCGGTATTGAATCCCAAACATCGAAGTATAGCGATATTTAACGTAAAAAAAATAATTTACATATTATTATTAATGCTCTTCCATTATACCTTTTATAATAAATACCATTTTATTTTCGTTCATTTATAAATTTAACATGACGTTAAATCTAATATCGTCTGTTATTTGTTTATCAAGATTATTACTTTACTTCAGGTACGTATTCCAGGTATTATTGTCGAATTTTCTCCTTAGAACTTAAAATGAAATTATTATTATTTTAAATAATAAACTTTCCTATACAAGAACTTAATTTTTTGTGTGAAAGTGTAAAAAGTGAAAATTTCTTAAGGCTCGTTGCGCGGTATTATTAGCAGGAGATAATTTTATAATTTTGCGTCATGACATGCTAGTAAGCATGACTGGCCGTATTGCGCTTGCTTGAATTTTTTATACTTTATTCGCGTTTGACCACATTCCCATCTGGTGTTGCTACTCTCAATGTAAAGCTTTTAATAATTGTCAAGTAGTTTAATAATACACTGGTCTTAAAAATTCAGCTACCACAAACTTATCAACATTAAATATGGTTATAGATGATTATGTCACCCGAGTAACATTATAGAGTTCGTCTCTGCTTTAATAGTCACCTTGCCGCGTTCTAGACGTCCTTGATAGCGCCTCAATTTTGAGAGGTCTGTGGTCTATTCGATTTGTTTGTATAATAATGTCGCGATATAAATACTCGTGGGAGGAGATCGGTGCTTCTGTGAAGGCTTCACTAGTATCTTATTGTGATTTAAATAAAATGCTGTCCTTTAAACATTTTGTTTCTTTGATTCACTGCTGTATTTTAAATATTCCATTTTGATTAGTTTTTTAAAGAATTGTTACTTGAATGTTAGTGAACTTTGACATATCGGAAATATTACGCTGTTCTTTAAAAATGTGGTTGGTTTATCCATCTTCTTCTTTAATTTATAACGCTGTATGTTAGTAATGTACAATTTCGCCAATGTCCTGTAGATACATGTCGAAGGAGATCGATTTAAAAATGTAATTTGAAGAAGAAAATAATTCATTTGTGTTCAGTCCGAGTTATTGTATGTTTCCCATAAATATCCATATAGGCAAAGTTAGGTACATATCGATTACGAAATAAGTGGACAATCCTATTTAAGTTTGCTTTTGTTAATTTTAATAAATAATGGCAAGGCATGTAAAATTGCAGGGTTATTATTCACTAAAGCTAAGAGACACGTAAGGTTAGTAGGACGGGATATATAAGGAAGGAGGATATCATAAAGGGAGAATCTGTTTCTCGAATAATTTCTCAATAGCGCGGTATCACAGGTCAATCAATAGTGGCTCCCTCGATATACATAATATAAATAAATAATTAAGTATCATGACATTTATTAACGTAAAAAATGATGACAGTTTAAATTAGATTATATAAATTGTAATTTACAAATCAGTGTACTAAATTGATTAAATTAAATTAATTAATTCGATAAATTTTAGGACTAGCAGCACATCACTATTGACAATAAAAACAGCAATTTGCTCCTTCAGAGTTATTAATTTACATGAAACTTCATGAGCGGACGAACGTCAAAACGGTCACCGTCGCGTGCCATTATTATAAAGAACGAAAAAAAAATCTTTTAATCTCCGCCTATTTTTATATTTTATCTATAGATGATGTGAGTTCACCGGTTTTAATTAAAGGCGTACCAACATACTACCGTGTGTATTTGAAGACATCTTAAGTTTTGTGCGAAGCATGGATTATTTAGTGATTGTCTCTGTCAACCCCCTATCACTGAAAAGTGTAGTGTGAGGATATAGACCAATGTTGATCATGTCCGTGAAACAATTACCAGCTTGTCAATAATACTGACAGCGTGTAAGTGCATGTAGTGATCCATCAATTCATATTACCTTTTGCTGTAAATTCCACAACGCTAACGATAACAGCATAGTATTGTTTGAATAATATTAAGAATATAATATAATATTAAATAGCATAATATAATTAATATAAATTAAGATATAATATACCTCTATCTGTAGGCATATTTCACAACTAAAATACTTAGTGCTCACTGAACTCTATAATATTATTATACGTTGCTATGGTTACTGAATTATATTGTCGCGAGCGCGATGAATAAAACAAAATGGCTGCCGAATTGACCAAAAAGACAATATAATTAAAATTACACATATATATACAATTTAAATTATACAATAATATTTATGTTCTATATTTTTGTATAATATAAAATTTGGTGTGTATGTATTAGTAATTCTTCTCCTGGTAAATGACTTGACAGAATTCGATGTATTTCTTTATTTTATATCTATCGATATTTTAGTTATAATATAATTGGGTAATTAATCTATATGATTTTAGCTATATTCGACGCTATTATCGAGATCTATTTTTTATATATATTCCCCACTTAAAAAAACATAATCCCACATTTTCTGTCTCGTTTCGCGGTCAGGCAGTCTATATCCAATTGGCGAGAGATTTGCAGGCCGGCATGACAGTAACGGTTGCAGAAGAATTCTAAATTTGATTGTTATCTTGGCTATTGGATCGCATCGTGATTATCAGCTGATAAATACCGTAATTTAAAACACAGTTGTATCTGTGCAGGGTTCAACGCATTTCTGTTGTAAAGAGTATGCTTTTCTGCACAGAAAACAATAAAAACTAATACTATTTGTTTCGTTCTATCATATGATTTTTTTTTTTTTTTTATGTCATAGGTGGCAAACGAACAGGTGGGTCACCTGCTGTTAAGTGATCACCACCATCCATGGACACTAACAACCCCAGAGGAGTCGCAAGTGCATTGCCATCTTTCGGAGGGAAGGGTTAGGGGAGGGAAAGGGAGAGGAGAGAGGAGAGGGGAGGGGAGATGGGTCTCCGGCGCTCTCACTGACCGAAAGAAACGCAACAATGCAAGCACTGTTACTTCACGTCGGTTTTCTATGAGAGGGTGGTACTACCCCGGGCGAGCCGACCCATTCATACTGAAACCAATAATAGTTTTTCAGCGTGGCTCTACCACCATTATGATTGAATGGTACGTGCAAAAAAACCGTATTAGACAATACATGTTCGCAGCGTATGATTTTTGTCCGCATTTTATATTATAGTGGTCGCATTTAATTCGACGTCCAGTAACAGAAGCAGTAAATTATTATTTTTATGATAACAATAAAAACCTTTTAGACGATTAAATACAAAAGGATTTATATCCAATAAAGATTATCGTAATTCTCGAAGCCTTTCATTTGTTTTTATCCAGTGCGCATACCGTCCGCGGCGGCGCCACCGGGCAATATGGCGGCGTGGCGTGAATGAGAAATGGCGTCAATTTAGAGGGAAAACACGGCTAAATTGGATATTTCTCACGCTGTAAAACCCGACGTGGATGTTTTGTATGTTTTCACTACCCTGGCTTTACTTTAGGTTTTATTTTTGCGGACAGAGGTTAACTGTTACATGATTTTTTTAAGTGCAGATGTATGTTGGTAACGATTTCCCGTGTGGAATTTTGATGCAACATGAGTTTAATGGTTTAATTGTTTAAACTTTCTGTTCGGTTAAGTTGTTCTGAGAGTTTCTGTTATTACCTTTTAGAACCAGAATACTTTAAACATTTTTTCAAGAATGCCCCAGGCTTAGTACGTAGAGACTAGGGCATATAATGCTATGTAACAATCTTCTTATATGTCCAAGATCTTTTGGGCTTGATAGAGAAGGAGTCTGCTATCAAATCGTTAGATAATTTTGTCAAGCATGTGATCACTAACCTCAAGGCATTTCTGACTTACATCTAAATCATAACTAAGAAATCTTGGTGACTTTTTATATAATGCGTATGCGACGCGTCAAGGGAAATCTTATCAAATTGCGATCACCCCTCTCTGCCTTTATATTGCTAATTCCAAATATGTTTGTGAGAAACCAAAAAAACTGCAAAAAAAGTATTTCTATAACAAGGAAAGGTCATAGGTTTTAGCTTTGTTTAAATTACCTGGTGTTAATCTTAATGTTTGTCATGTCTATCCTTACTGATAAAATAAATGCGAATGGGACTTTGTTTGTTATGCTTTCATGCCTTAACTACTGAACAGATTTATCAAGAAATTTTGCATAGACATCCTCAAGGGTACAGAAAAGGACAAAGGGGGTACTTTTCATAGAGAGAAAACATATTATTCTGGAGGTCAAATCTACACCAATTTGGGCAAAGTCGTGAGTTGAAACAAGTTTATAAATGATTACTAAGAACATATTTTAAAGTAAAACTTTTTTCCATCGCCTCAAATGTTTTTGTCCATCTATCGCATGTGGCATTACAGCCAGCGCGGGCCTGCGGTTTAGGGGTAAAATGAAAGGCGCTCGGCAGAGCAGCCAACGCCAATATGGGTATCACCAGTGTAGCATGCGCACCGCCGAAGTGGCTTTCTGCTACTCTGGGTAAAATGAAAGGCGCTCGGCAGAGCAGCCAACGCCAATATGGGTATCACCAGTGTAGCATGCGCACCGCCGAAGTGGCTTTCTGCTACTCTGGGGGACCCCGAAGGGTCTTCGAGAACCTTTAGAGTTTTCGTTCAGATCCAGCTAACAACAGTAAAGATACAATGCACGTACCTCGTGATCTTCTCTCTGTTCCAGCTGGCCGCTGAGCTTCCACGAATGTTGGATAATGATTCTTGTTTTGATGATGATATTTGTTTCAGCTGCTCATTATAATGATCGTCTCGATAGTACGATGGAAAACAGAAGAATGAATGATAGTTTGTTCTTTTTCGTTGACGTTCACGTGCATGACTACCAAAAAGTTGGAGTCTCGATACTATTAACTAACTGAGATCTGAACGTCAACAATCGATTTATATAAAAGAGGTTTTATTCAATAACGATAGCGATACATACCGCCCACCAAAATACCCATGGTATTTTCCAAAGAAAAGAGAAGAATATAAGGAAGTAGATAAAAAATAGATTCTTAACTAAGTTAACTAAAACTAATGATACGACTAAGTAAGGACAAAATGTACTAGCTAGTTATGATTCTATGGGAAGGGGACTCACATATTGATAAGAGGTCTTTTGATTAGGTTTAAAATCTTGATGGTTACTACACGGACCAACACGTCTGGGTTTAGATGTAAGTCGGCTACTCTACCTGAACACTGTTGTAAAAGAGTATGATTTTCATCCTTGATTATTACAACAGCGTTTAGTTTTAATGGTTTAAGTTGCGTTTTGAAACACTGAATACATTTGGACAGACAGTAATGATTAGGCCGTTTAGCAGACGGTGCCCAGAAACGTTGCAATATCATATAATGTGTAATATTTTT
>MU158724.1:1418888-1465784 GCA_015888305.1 Antheraea pernyi | reverse complement strand
TTTTCTGTTGACGTTCACGTGCATGACTACCAAAAAGTTGGAGTCTCGATACTATTAACTAACTGAGATCTGAACGTCAACAATCGATTTATATAAAAGAGGTTTTATTCAATAACGATAGCGATACATACCGCCCACCAAAATACCCATGGTATTTTCCAAAGAAAAGAGAAGAATATAAGGAAGTAGATAAAAAATAGATTCTTAACTAAGTTAACTAAAACTAATGATACGACTAAGTAAGGACAAAATGTACTAGCTAGTTATGATTTAGGGATGTGTAAAGTGATTTATTTTGGTAAACAATATAATGAATTTATGCTTTATTTTGCATCAAGCATTGATGCGAGTTTGCCGCAGGTAATAGAAGAAGAAGAGTAGAAGAAATTTAGTATTCTGATACTTTTTTAATAGAATGAGATGAATACACTATGGAGGTAGTAAACATTAGTTTTTGGTATTTGACATTTAATATAGGTACATTACCAATGTTAATAATACACAACACAGAGTAATTTCTAAAAGTCTGCAATAAGTCAATACGACCCGACAGAAAATAATGTGCTACGGATTTCAACATTTCTTTGCATATATTTCGACTACATTGAGAATATACTATCTCATTCGCTCACAGCATAAACCTATACATTATACACTTCTAGCTATCTCTGTATCGTTATATTTTTTTCGTTTAATAAAACCTAATTCACAACATCCCAAACGAAGTTGCACTTCAAAAACCCAGAGGTTAACAATAATGGAATTAATTCAATTAGGCTTTTGAATTTCCATAAATCTTTATCAGCCCATCCATTTAGTAGAAAATCATAATATCAGAGTGTAGGGATACTTTTGTAGATCAGATAGAGCATAGCCTGTATATAAGTAACTTTGGAATTATACTTTCAAAAATAATCTCAAATTTGGAGTAAAATAAAAGAGGTAATGGTTTAGTATGGAATATCATTCCGATGTCCATAGGTTCGAACCCCGGCATGTACTAACGAATCTTTCCGATATCGCATACATTTACTAATTTAAATTGGTAACAGTATCGGCTGACGGTGAAGGAAAACATCGTGCGGAAACCTGAACCTGAGAAATATTCTTGTACTATGTGGTAAAATATAGAACTGTGGATTTCTCAGAGTTTGAAATAGCCAATACGTCGTGGGCTGGCGTGGTGATTATGCCATCCTTTGGGAAGAGGCCTATGACCATGCAGTGGCTCTCTCACAGGTTGTTGATGATGAATGTCGTAACATAATTCATATGTTAGACTACATAGACCGTGACAAATGATACCACATTAATTCTAATAGCGCTATAATGTAATACTGTTTTGTTGGTTCACCATAAATTACATAAACCATGTACCGTTAACATGTGGTTGTCAGATGATTAAGTTAACGTCTCTCTAAAGTCTGAAATTTTTATTTAGGGCATGTAATAAGGAATGCTTTGAAATTCACGTGTTTTTATTGTAAACTAGCTTCAGCCCACGACTTCGTCCTCGTGGAATAGTTACTCCGGGCTAACACGCAGCGGTAACTCTCAAAAGAAAAAAAAATCGATTTTGAAACATTCTTCATTGGTGCTCCACTCCTTTTGGTCTTAGCGTGATCATGTATAGCCTTACTCCATGAATGAGCTGTCTAACACTGAAGTGGCTTTCTGCTACTCTGGGGGACCCCGAAGGGTCTTCGAGAACCTTTAGAGTTTTCGTTCAGATCCAGCTAACAACAGTAAAGATACAATGCACGTACCTCGTGATCTTCTCTCTGTTCCAGCTGGCCGCTGAGCTTCCACGAATGTTGGATAATGATTCTTGTTTTGATGATGATATTTGTTTCAGCTGCTCATTATAATGATCGTCTCGATAGTACGATGGAAAACAGAAGAATGAATGATAGTTTGTTCTTTTTCGTTGACGTTCACGTGCATGACTACCAAAAAGTTGGAGTCTCGATACTATTAACTAACTGAGATCTGAACGTCAACAATCGATTTATATAAAAGAGGTTTTATTCAATAACGATAGCGATACAACCAGGAATGATTGTACTTATTATATTTATTTTTTTCGAACTGACTACGCTATTGACCAAGCAAGGTCTTAACAGCTTCACCGGACTACTCAGGCGAGCCCTTAAGGCACTCAGCCGATTTTATTTTGACAACTAGCTCAAGGGATTTTATTTTGACAACTAGCTACAAAGAGAAACGAAAACAGCCAAAGACATCGTGATATTTGCAAAGTAGTTCCAATTAATTCACATATTTATCCTCCTTACGGCATACTTACAGCCTGTGACGTGTTTGATTGCGCGAGACTTCAACCGATACGGCCATTACTAACTTGATCGAAACTTATTTAATGAGAAAACTTCTATGCCGACCTTCGCTACGCTTCTTTCATAAGTATCATTAATATTAAACTCGATGGCCTGATACAAGTTACTCGATTGATTGATTTATTTTATTACAGCCCTATACAAAAATACATCTAGTTGTACATCACTTGAAACACATGTCACTTGAAAAGGTGTTATGTAATTAAATTAAATTTACACTGGGTTGTAAATTTGCTAATCTAAAAAAATACAGCCGAAGATTCGGGTTTATCGAAGGATTTGATCTTTGTTATTCCATACACTGTTTTAGTGGATTGTATAATTGCCAATTGTCTACTAATCGTATAGCTTATTGATTGCCTCAGATCGAAAGTTAGTCTTAGTTTGGTGTCAAAAATAATAAAAACGCAAAAATATATAGCGCTAATTCACATATAACTAGACGATTTTGTAAACAAAATTAGTAAGCGGACTATTGCGTTTTTAACTACATGTTACAATATTCAGATCCGAGTAGAACATTCTATATTCGGACCACATACTTGAATATCTTTATAATTAAATAAATTCCATAAACGTATTTATCATTCCGGAACTACATTTTTATGGAAACCTGTTATAGTTTCGAAATACTGTGGGTCTCTCATTTATAGAGATTTTTCAATTTCAACATATAATACATATATATTATGATACCAATGAATAATATTTATGCGATTTATATGCAATCCTACAAGAAATTAGCTTGGTAAACAATGAATAATATTTTATAAGCTTAACCTATATCTAGACAAGTCATAATATTCGTCCGATAGGACAGACGAAGGAATTAATCCATACTGCCAATTCTGAAGTTGTCAATATAGGTAAGATCTTATGTATTCTTTATAGGCCTAATCGCCAAATCTTCTATATAATATTTCGTACATTTAAAAAAATCATCTTTAATTTCTGAAGTTGTCAATATAGGTAGTTCTTATTTATTCTTTAGTCAGTTTTATGTCCAAGTTAATGTAAAGGCATAAGCGCCAAATCTTTTCTATGTCTAAATTAGTGTAAAGGCAGAAACGCCAAATCTTATATAATATATTCT
The DNA here is from genome assembly GCA_015888305.1 of Antheraea pernyi. Lineage (NCBI taxonomy): Eukaryota > Metazoa > Arthropoda > Insecta > Lepidoptera > Saturniidae > Antheraea > Antheraea pernyi. The sequence continues at coordinate 1,462,337 of MU158724.1, read as the reverse complement.
TTTTATCTTAGTCTATTTGTTAATAGTAGCGTACTACTATCATCTTTTTTATCCAGAGAGTTTGTTAATTTCCATTGTCGAGTAATTAATTCAATATTCTAACAAGATGGTGGCTCCCTTGTTAGAACTTTCCATGGAGTTTTTGTGGCATCTCAGAATTCATGGTATATCTAGACAAATGTTTGCAAAAATTGCGCGCGTAAAATTTCCTTAGCTATGCGCATGAAGGTGATAGGAGACGCACTGACAATGATGCTAAACAGTCATGTATTAAAAACATAAAAAACTGAATACTTACATATTTATTAGACAAAATAATGTTAAACTATTGACAAAAATTAGTAAAATTAACATATATAAATTGTAATATGTACATACCTACTTTTAGCAACAACAAAATTTAACTATTCACAAAAAAGTTTACCACTTTTATGTGCATAAACTTTTTACCGAAATTTAAGAATGATGAAAAACAAAAAAATCTGCAATATGAACATAAAATTAGAGTCATTTAACCAGCGAGTATGTTAAAAATAATCTGTTTATGTGTGTGAATGTACAGAAATATAATTGTATAAAACTTCTAAAACCCACTTGCATTTCAAAAGATTTATCATAAAATATTCCATACCGAAAAGCAGGTGGTGGTTACAAATCAGTTTTGCAGTTGTTAAAAACATTTTCATGTTAAAAATATGAATGGTTATGTGTTACCGGAACGCAGTTATAAATTTGTTCGTGCGACGTGAAGATTGCTAGCGTTTTCGCAAAATAGAAATACAAAATTTGATTTGTGGAATAAAACCATTTCTCGCATTGTAAAGTATATTTAAATTCAGAATGCTATCTTTTGGAATGATTTTTGGAATTCTTCTCGATGACTGGGTTGTTTGTCCGAACCGGTGGTAGTTTTGACGTTCATAAGTGCCTTCTTAGGGACTAAATTGAATAAAGTACTATTTGATTTTTTTTAAAAATCTTTATTTCATTTAGGGACTTAGGTCCTGATTTGGAAGCTATTTTCAGAATCTTTGTATATAAGTTCACGTATTAGTATTTTTTTTATATTTTTAGAATAGTATACAAAATAAAAGTTTACAGCCTCGTAGTACCTCTTTATATTTTTTAATTCCTTTATTTTTTTATATTTGTGACTTGTCCTATATGTTTGTTAAGAAAACGTCGACCTAGTATAAAGCTCAAGATATAATTTCTTTGAACGCGGTAATGTCTGGAACTACAATTTAGATTTGAATAATTCCCTTTACATTTTACAGCCTAATTAATAAGACATCTCTAATAGCATGTTACGAACTTATGAATCGAGTAATAAGCGTACAAAATATAGGTCAGACTGTAAGAAGCCAGTGGAGGGCCACACAGCTCGGTCGGAGTTTTGACAATTATTGCAGGGCAGGAAAAATTAAACGCAAATGAAATCTCGGGGGATAGCTAGTCCTAAATATATAAAAAAGTCGAATGCGAGTTCATACGCGATAGAAGTTACATTTACTATTTTGATTAATCTTTAAGAGAATGAGATGAATACACTATGGAGGTGGTAGACAGAGAGAAAAAGGAGACAGGGAGTGCAATTGATCGATAATTTCTTAATTATTTAAAGTAACATTGTAGTAAGAACAGAAATTGGTCAAGCCAGATAAAGTTACTTTTTTTATATCAATAGGCGGTAAACGAACAGGTGGGTCACCTGATGTTAAGTGATCACCACCGTCCATAGACACTAGCAACACCAGGGGAGCCGCAAGTGCGTTGCCAGTCTGAGGGAAAGGAGAAAGGGGAAGGGAAAAGTGGAAAGGAGGTGGGCCTCCGGCGCTCTCACTGACCGAATGAAATGCAACAATGCAAACAATGTTACTTCACGTCGGTGTTCTGTGAGAGGGTGGTACTACTCCGGGCGAGCCGACTCATTCATGCTGAAACTAGTAATAGCTACAGCGAGTCTCTACCACCTTCAGCCTTCAGCCACCACCACCACTTTATCGCTTATTTCTAATCAGGGTAAGGAAACTATATAAAAACACATTCTATCTCATTCCTTCACATCCTAAAACCTATATGTACATCTATAGCTATCTCTTTTTCGTTACATGTTTTCGTTTTATAAAATCCAATACACACCGTCCTAAATGAAGTTGCGTTTCAATAATACAGTACTAAGATACACGAGAGCGAACAATCAGTTCTCAGTCTGACCTCAACATCACTTCACTATGTCGACTGTCTCTGTATTTCCTTTACATTCTTCAAAACAAAGACTAAAGTGTTAGAAAACTAGCAACAATAATGAAAAACGAAACGATAAACGGAATAAATGAAAGAGAAAGAAAGACACATAAATTATTGTCTCGCTTCAGGAACAAAATTTGAATCACAAATTGGTATGAAATAGAATTTCCATTATTCTTTTACAAACTAGGTATCCGTTGCTTTCTCACAGATTTTTTCAAACGGAATGCCTTGTCCTAAGCAATAAATAAGGCACAGGTGGAAGTCGAGGCAGATGCACCCTCTTAAATCTGCTCCCATCTAAATTACATCTAGTGTATCTTAGTACAGGGTCGGACTGAAGGTGACGTTGTTGGGGGGCTACTAAACTAACTTCTCAATTATTTACCATGTACCATTTTGCCGTCAGTTCTTTTTGAAAACTATTGTGTTTGCGGTAATAACATAGTGATGTAGTGTAATATATATAGTCTGTAGTGACATATTATAAAACAAAGTCCCCTGCCGCGCCTGTCTGTCTGTTCGCGATACATTGAAAAACTACTTACTAGATTTTTATGCAGTTTTAATTAATAGATAATTAATAGATATATAATTTGTCATGATCTTTTGTAAATTGGTTGAAATATAACGATAAATGTTTAATGTGTTGGAAAAAGTCAAGCCGGCCGGGAGCTTTCGTCGAAAATGCAGTTTAACCCCTATGATATATAATAAAACAATTGAGGTAATAAACGATGCAGACGAAGTCGCGGGTATCAGATAGTATAACCTAAATCATTATTGGTTAAACATATTGTATTATTAAGACTCCAATCAAATCATACAGTTGCTATAAAGTAGCCTAGATTACTCTCTGAAAAGTGACTTATGCTCAAAATCAGTTTATCCTTTTCGTAGATTAGCTTGAATAGAGAAAATAACCATGTTATTAAAATGCCGCGTTTGGTTTTCGGTAACGCTTAAATATTGTTATGAGCTCAAATAAATGATTTTATTATGAAAACACAAACCGACACTTCGATTTTGTATTTTACTAGCAGTTGCTTTTTTTTTTTTTTTCCTCGAACTGACTACGCTATTGACCCTGCAGGGTCTTCACAGCTTCACCGGACTACTAAGGCGAGCGCTTAAGGCACTCAGCCGATTTGATTTTTTAGGTAACATACACAAGGGCGCACGCGCACCTCGGCTTGGGCTGTTACCAGGAAAAAGTCGCGTCTGACCTAGCTAACTATTCTAAGCTATTCATACATATATACATTTGTGAACCATACAATCGAAATTGCGTGATTCACAAATGAATACGTGTATATCGGAATGAGAAATTACTAGCAGTTGCCTACAGCTTCATCTGCGCCTCTATCTTTACAAGTAATGAAACTACGTACTATCTTCCCGTAATTTTAATGGTTTTAAAGTGAACGCCGAAATCAGGAATCAGATGGCATGTCTTTATCTAACTTACTTGATACTTATCGTTATATTATTGTCAATTTAAATAATATCTTTATAAATTTTGGCTTATGTGTTCTTCTGATGTATAGCTATTTTACAACAAAGTTTCCTGGAAATCCGTTCGGTAGTTTTTGCGTGAACATGTAATAAAAAATGATCCGGCCACACAAACTCTTTCGTTTATGATAATAATTAAGACGTTACCTGACATAATTTACCCACGAATGAAGCTACTACAATCACAAATAATTTAACATATCAAAATAATATTATATCAAAGTAGTTTATACACTAAAATTGATGTGAAATTCTGAAGAAACAACTACTTTGTCTTTACGATAAACAGGCCAGACAAGAAACTACAGAATAAATTATCATATGTCAGGAAAAAGGGTTAGAACGTTATCATATTATATCAATCAGATATATATCATTAAATTCAGAAATTGCAATTAATTACTAATAACGTATTACATACGTATATAACTATGAATAATTTATAGGCTTGAGATTGTGGTCGTGAGTTCTGAGCATGTAATGACGTAACATATTATATTACAAGTAGGTATTGGCGAATCAATTACAAAGCACTTCAGAGTTCAATTACGCGTAGAGCTTTACACGCGCACTAAATCACTCATATGGCAATGAATAAATCTGGTCGATTAAATGTTCAGGTACAAGCCACTTATCTGTTTAATGATTGCTGGAGTGTTCATACAGTTTCCACTATTAGCTATTTTGGTTCTAATTTGTGATGTTTTCTGCATTTTTTAGCGAAGAAGGGCAATGCTTTATGAGTTTTTGGATGTATAGCTATTTCGTTGGTTTGCTTTGATGGATTGTAGTATATCAGTTGTCATTAGATTCATTTTCTTTGTGGCAGTGATATATTCTACATAATATGTATTCTCTATTATCTATATTAAAATTTGATTCCATATGAAGATTTAGATTATTATATGTTCTTTATTTTAAAAGGCAAAGGGTAAAAGCGTAAAGCCACCTTCCTTCATGTAGTTCTCACTATTTCATTCTTTGTATAATCAGTATACTTTTATTTTCTATCATTTTTCCATTAACATAAAGTAAGAAATTAAATGATAGATATATAATGTAGAATAGTGAAAGAAAAAGTCTCACTGAGAGGCATAATGCTTTTTTCTTATGTAACGATTTCTCCACTCAATTCTTTTTTTTTTTTTTAACGTGGGGAAATACCTTATGGATACGCCACCCTCCCGGGGGAGAGGGTGAGTTATGTCCGACTCGCACGGACTAAAACCCCACGGTGTACGTCTTCCGCTATAGTCGGGGCGGCACGAGATCTCTATAGACTTCATCGTGCCACCCCAGCGATTGGCCCAGCAGCAAAAGGGTCGCCACCGGGCCCCGTCTTGTTAGGAGACAGCCGTGTACACACCGGCCATCTCGTCCGTCCGCCGGACCTGTGCAATGGGAAGGTGGGCCCCCCGACCCATCTTCCCTGGTCCGGTTACAGTGGGAGGAGGCGGTCGGTTTTTTCCACTTTATGTATAAGATTAATATACCTAAATTCCAATGATTTATTTTTATTTGTGAACAAGTCTACAATTATTCACAATTTTCTTTAAGATTTCCTTTGCTGTGGCACGCACTCAGAATATTATTACGCGGCAGAATGAAATAGACAGAAGCTAAGTTCAGATTTCAATAAGTTTAGGGTAATATAATCTATTAAACAAATAGAAATAGATTTATTTTGTAGTATTTGATGATTTCTTTCACTAGATAATATAATCATATATTTTGATGTTGATTAACGTATACAATGAATTGACTGTATTATTAATGATTTATAATTCGGTGTTACCGAGACCCCCCCTTGAGTTCATATCTGCATTTAAAGCGATAGTTCGCAGCGATGTTGTCGCAAACACTTTTTGTCGGAATCGCTACTATATTGCGGTAAATAGAACGAAGCGCACCTTTTATTAGTGCTATATTTCGGTTTGTCCTTGTGTTTACTTTCCTACATCAAATAAATTTCTTGAACAGATTTATTATATTCATTTTAAATGTTAATATAGAAATGGTTTTTGGAACAGTCCTCGCCAGACTTTTTAACCTCTTAGAATTTAGTTGCGCAGAACGCAAATTTAGGTATGAAAACGTATTATATCAAACGTATAATATCGAGATAACTTAAGGATAATAAATGCCATTTTTAGATTCTTATAATGATGATTTAACTGTTTTGTATGTAACTCTGTATATTACGTGCCAGCCCGAACTTGCTGTATATAGGGCTGTATATATATCATCGATAAACAGAGGTTTTTATGCTATTCGTATGACTATAATCCGCTACTAGATGGCGTTACAACGCATCGACTTTTCATAATGTTCAACCGACTGTCATAAATTTTTTTTTGTATATATCCTCTTAATATATAAATATCCAGTGTCATGATGTTTGTCCACGATGAACACCGAAACTACTCAACCAATTTTCATGAAAGTTGTCATTTACGTATAATTTGGCCCAAACAGAGAGATATGGAAAGTTAATTGCCACAATATTTTTTAATTACAAATTAAATGATTGTCAATGTTGATTATTGTTATTCATTGTAAGTTTCATCAGTCTCGACTAGATGGCGCTTTAAATTAGTTTGTTGACAGAAAAATGTGGAACTAACTATTATAGATATATCGTAGATAGCGCCACGCAGATTCTATATCATATATTAATTAAACATGTCAATTAAGCCACAGCAACGCGTGGCAGGGTAAGCTAGTATATTATATAAACATCGACGAATACTTTGATATATTTTAGCTATAGTGAAAAACTCCTGGTAAATCGCATCCAGGGGCTCCGACACAGAGATGAGAACATCATTTCATGTGTAAATGGGCTTGTGGCTTATATAGCTGACTCCATATATACGAAAAATAATTAAATTACAAATTTTCAGGATAACTTTTAAGTTTATGAATATAAATATTATGAATATAATAAATAATAATATAATATATGTACTTTTAAAACCCGTTTAATAGTTATGACAAATAACTTACGATAAATAACAAATGTCTCATTTTCTGTGTGCCGTATTTAGTATCATTTAAGTTGCCACCACGAGTATGCAATTAATGCCAACCTGACGATGTGATATTGACTTGGAATCCACGCAAGGCTAAACTTATCTTTATGGCTGATTTTACACTTAGTATCTGGTAGTCGTGATGCAAAGAGACACAAACACAATAAAAGAGAACTACATTCGATCTGAAACATACTTACCATCGTCGTGTAAGAGATCCTCTGCAGGATCATAGGCCTGTTCCCGAGGGAAGGTATGGGCACAATCACCACGCCAGTCTACGACGTATTAGCGATTTCAAAATCTAAGAAATTCACAGTTCTATGTTTTCCCACATACAGTAGTACTACAAGAACATTTTTAATGTTCAGGTTTGCTCACGATGTTTTCCTTCACCGTCAGCCGATACTGCCACCAAATTAAATTAGTAAATTTATGCCAATTCCAAATGCCAAAACTTTGATACTACTAGACCACGACGAATTATACAAACTTTGAAAATTAATCGCATTGCTAATATATATAATACCAGATACCGTTTTATTTATTCTAAACTGCTGAGATCTGGAATGCACTAGCAAGAATGGTAGTCTGTCCACTTCAGTTTTATTATATCGGATGTAGTCTAAAGCTCTGTTTCCGTGGTGCGGGTATTCGTGGAGAAACATATACGAAGCCATAGAGAATTTTTTTAATAGTCCGATTGCAGAATTGCCAAACATAAGGGTAAATCCATGATTAAGTTGGGTCTAGTCGACGCAATGTGGATTCATATTCATTGTGATCTAACCCGCGACGATCGGCGCGCTGTGGTCGTAGCAAAATACGCACCGTGGGAACGAGAAAGCCTGGTTCAATACTCGTCGATCGGTTTTATCCCCTTTTGTCAATGTCAGTATGAAGAATTAGCCCCATTCAATCCGGGCACAGAAGGACCAGTTTAGGTTTAAGGTGGTTTGGTACACGGTCCAACTGCGAGCGGGTGATTGGAAGTTTGCGATATTTTCAAACTAGTAATCGATTTGGCGGTTAGATGTAACGGTTTTTTGAAAAAAGTTATATTTTCACTGGAGAGGGAAAATTAAAAAGTAATTCTGTGCTGAAAAATAACGAAATAATATTTTTTTGTACAACAATGATGAGAATTCCACTCCGCAATTAAAACAAAATAGCATTTTTAGTAGGCGAGTTTTTTTTTCAGAAAAATATGTGTTGTGAACTCGGCATATATTTACATCTTTGTAAGCTTAAACTATAGAATTTTTATACCGTAAATAAACACATTTCCAGAGCGAGAGAGATCATTAACGCATTTATGTAAATACTAGCTGACCCGTGCGACTTCGTCTGCACCAAATCGGTTATTACCGGTTTCGATTGTACTTTTAAACGCGAAAAATCTAAATACATCTCAAAACCCGATTGCAGCGATACCTACTGTTTCAAATTGTGAATCCCAACTATCCAGGGACTCGCTCAAACATATACCCAGTTGGTATGTGAGAAATATTTTAAAATATGCTTTGAACCAGTTCGCAGCATCACCTACCAGGTCCAATTAAGATAACAAATAACCTACATATATTGCCGATAAATGTCTTCCCAGTACGTTGTCCCAGTAACTTCTGTCCCAATAAGCCTACAACCCGTTCGTAACATCATCTACCGGGTTCAATTAAAATAAAAACTAACCTACGTATATTGGCAGTAATGTAAAAAAAGCTTGAGAGGTCCATGGACCTCCAGTTGGAACGTAGTTCCTTTCCCTTTTTTGTAGGCGTTTACTATACGCTCAGTATAGTTTACATTATAAAATATCAAGTTGATAGAGTTAAATTGTAATTTAAACGTTTAAATATATTCATAAAATAAATAATGATAAATTAAACACTGAATGACATCATAACTATTTTCAACTTGTATTAAAACTTTTTCACAGTTCATTGTATTAAAGAAAAACATAAATATTAAAAAGATATGAGCAACATGTGTCATCTGTCACTTGCCTGTGACTATTTGTCTAAGAGCTAGGCAACGGTTTCGACAGCGAATTGGCTGCCGGTAAACCTTTACAGGCAAAAATATTGAACTTTATATAATTTTAGAATGTTTTGTTTTTCACTAACTTTTAAACGCTACTAAAACGTGAATTTATTATTGCCAGACATTTTTGATATTAACAATAATGTGCCCGATGCAATTTTTTGTAAATAAAGAAGTATGTTCAAACCATGTTAAGATATCTGTAATTTTATTGAAGTTATATTTCTTTTGGCGCGTTAGGGAAAAATGATGAGAGTAAATTTTTACGATGAACGCGCACACCGTAACAAAAAAATGATGAGAGTAAATTTTTACGTTGCGCGCACACACCGTCACGAAAAACCGACACCCTGAAGTTAGCTATAGTCAACATTTTGTTTCTTTGTATTTGTTGTTTGTATTTCTTTATATTAAAACTTTCATTGTATTAAATACCTTTTTTTTATTGTTAGTGTCGTTTTTTCTACAAACGTAGAATAAGGCGCAAGATAAAATTTTTGAAAAGATTTTTACTTGTTACGCCAAAGAAGTATAACTTCTAATGCGTGTACATAAGTACACACACACACTTTTTTTTAATATTATTTTATTTCAACATAAAAAAGGGTAAATTAAAAATATAATGTATTTTTTTATGTCATAGGAGGCAAACGGACAGGTGGGTCACCTGGTGTTAAGTAATAACTACCGTCCATAGACACTTGCAACACCAGGAGAGTCGTAAGTGCCTTGCCAACCTGTGTTGGAGGGGGAGGAAGCGGAAGGGGAGAGGAGGAAGGGGAAGAGAGGTGGGCCTCTCCGGTGCTCTCACTAATCGAACGAAACGCACTAATGCAAGCATTGTTACTTCCCGTCGGCTTTTTGTTAGAGGGTGGTACTACCCCGGGCGAGCCGACCCATTCATCCTGAAACCAGTAATAGCTTCAGCGTGGCTCTACCCCCTACCAAAACCTATGTATAGAATAACTTAGTTATAACTCTAGCTTAGCGCAACACTGGCTGTATAATAAAGATAGCCATAATTGTGGAAGAGCCTGGTTAACAAAATGAAATATGTTCTTTGCAAGGGAAAAAATAAAATGGTTTGAAATGAATTATTTTGTTTATAAAGAATATCACCAGGCACATTATTGTCAATAACAAAATTGTCTGGCAGTGAAAAATTCATGTTTTTAATAACGTATAAACGTTAAACTTATAAAAGTTACTGACAAAAAATGTTCCTTAAATTATTTATAAATCAAAATGTTGATCTGTAAAGGTGTAATTCGCATTAAAAAATACAACGTTAACCGGCTACCAGGTATCCTGAATCGTGTTTGGAAGGGCATAATATATCTTCATATTAAAGAACCAACTTTTCTCAAATTCTCGTTCTTCCAACGTTGCTGGCTCTTATACTAAGGTGTCGCAAAAAAGTCTAGTTACATTAACTAATTTCTTTTCTTTCGTTATCCTGGAGAACCCCTTGCGTTTTATGGGTCAAAAAGTATCCTAAATGTAACCTTGTAATGTACAGATTTGGCTTTGTTACAGTTTTATTATAGTATAGATAAATAAATAAATCTTGTCACCTTTGTTTAGCAAACATTTTTTTATACAATGAAATAAATGTAACAACATAAGTGACAGTTTCGTCTACATAAATGTTTCATAAGTGGTCGATAATTACGTACAGAAATGTCATGTAGGCGTAGCTCAGTTGTAACGTACGGGGCTTTAAATGTTTCGACGGGGCCGACGGTTCGAATCACGGTGGTCGTTTTTTTTGGTATATTTTTTTTTGAAGTAGCATATGGAAATATAGCTTAATTTTTTAGCTAATCTGTCTGCTATATATAGCACAAAGAAAATTTACCAAAATTCGTCAAGAATATCATGAACTACATTTTTTTTACTTTCGTCCGTTATCCTGGAGAATCCCTTGCGTTTTATAAGATAAAAAGTATCCTAGATGTAACCTTGTGATATTGGTTATAACTGTGCCAAATTTCATCTAAATTGGTTCAGTACTTTCAGAGTGATTCGTGTTTAAAGGTATAGACAAACAGGCAGATCCTGGAGAATCCATTGCGTTTTATGGGACAAAAAGTATCCTAAATGTAATCTCGTAACATTAGTTATCACTGTGCCAAGTTTCGTCAAAATCGGTTCAGTACTTTCCGAGTGATGCGCGTTCACAGGGACAGACAGACAGACAGACAGACAGACAGACAGACAGACAGACAGACAAAAATTTTAAAACGGTTAGTTTTGGCTTCTATATCGATAACAAAGCCTACCCCGATCAAAATTTTCAAAAAATATTTAATGTACAGATTTGACCTTGCTACAGTTTTATTATAATATAGATTATAACTCTGATTATAAAATACACGGTACTGATATAAGTAACTATAAGAAATATATTTATTTCCATGTCTGTCACAGTCTATTTTGAAGGTTTAGCCAAGCTCTCAACTAAGTAGCGTTTGATGCTTGAATTGACAATATGTAGGACAATCAGCAATTTAAGACAACTACATCTGCGTATTATCCGCTACGCGCTCCGTATATCGCGACGCTGTCAAAAGGACCGCAGCTCAAGAAAGCGTAATAAATTCGCGGTAATTCTTGTCCGAGATATATTGCATCCATTTTATGGGTGGTGGCAAGTGATTTTGAATAGTTCGAGATATTCCGCTCGATTTATCGTTTTGGGCTTGAACATAGATTAGAATAATAAAGATGCTTTAGCCCGTACAGATGGTCAGAATACAATGCAGTGTCTTATATAAACACAATACGTGGCTGTGTCTAGATCAGTCCAGGTACATTTATCCAGGTATTCAATATTCATAGTTATGTGAAAAGTCATGTAAGCACTGGGAACCTTTTATTATTGTGATTTGAGACTAACCAATTTCTATAATTTTTAAAATTTATAATCACTGTCAACGCAGTTAGGTGGTGGCTTAAACAAATCCCATATAACGTACAACTGTTGCAAATGGAGCCGACCACATAACTGAGCTGATATAGATATTCACAGCTCGGGTTCTATCCGATAACGGTCGGTTCTCTGTCTTGGGTGGTTTACTGGTTCTTTCAAGTTTCTGATTTATCTGACTAAGGATAATGTTTTATAGACTGTGAATTTTACGAATGTTAGTGGTACTTCCAGAGATTAGGAAGTTCAAATAAAAAATAATAATTTCGACTTTATAATGTTATACATACACTTTTTTATTATAGCTGTGCATGCAATGGTGTCTACTATTGATCTCAGAAATCACTCTTTTTTTAAGAAAAACTTTTCAGGATATATTTTATTTCTCGGTTTAATTATATATCGAGGAATTTACATGAACAGAAAATCCAAAATTTCATATTTCAAGACTCAGCGGTTTAAAGTATGTCTTATATATTTTATCTTAAGACTTTATATAGAATAGGGTACAACAAATAGAATGAAATTATATTGGGAGGAATTAGGCAATGATAGTGGACACTGCTTTGACCAAAATGATTTAGCCGGACGGAATGACAGTTATGGTGTGTCTCTCGGTAGTCACCATTGGTTTTGGATTGTATTGTGCTCACCATCAGGCACAGTGCAGTCACTTTGCTGTGCTACAATAAAAAAAAATGAGTTCGAAAGTTACGATAAGCTAAAGTTCTTGATGTCGGAAAACATGTGCATGAATCCAAAGCTTCTTTTAAAGTCCATCTTGTTAACTATCACGCTCAATGTTCAAATCTTTCACCAAGGATCTTATAGATGTATTTAGAGAGTGTATTTAAGAGCCAGATCTAATCATCAAGTGAGATTGCGGTCAAACGCCAACTGTATATGATATAAAAAGTTCCAAATGTCTTATTTTCTTATTTCATATTTATTACTACACTTCGTCTACATTCGATTTAGTTTTAGCTCTAAAGGTTCATACAGAGTACGCCAAGATAACTGCCAGAAAGCAGGATTTTTTCGATTTATTCTACCACACTTATATATATTATTTCAAAGGAGTGAATTTAGCTAAAAATGTTAAGAGACGTTTTTTGTAGGAAATTAAATTCCCTTCAAGAATCTGTATTGAATTGATTCCGAATACTAATTTTTTAAGTGAATGACAAAATCCTAAAGTTAAAAATCAAATTCTGAAATCATACCAATTTTCAAGGCGTGGTTATGAGAAAACGGTTCGTCTGACAAAAAATTTCAATCAGTCTTTTTTTGTAGACAATTAAATTCTCTTAAAAAAATGTCTCTCAGTCAATTTCATTTACCTCGACGGTTTAGGAGTTCTGAGACAAAAACCCGCTCCGGAAAATAAATCAAAAGTTGCGATGATAGACCTCTTAATATAAATATCAAGGGCTCAAATTCTCACAACATTGTTTTTTTGTCACACAAATATTATTTTCGATATAGTTAAAAAAAATTGTTGATTTTTTTTGGCCCATTTTAATATATATAATTATATTGATTCATACAAACGATATCTTTATAAATGAATTACTCCGATGTTTAAGCTGTATTACTGTAAAGTTTTACCAAAATCCGTTAAGTAGTTTTTGCGTGAAAGAACTATGAACATTTATCCGTCTTCAAAAATGTGCACTTTAGGATATTCGAATCCGAGTTGTTGAAGATATAACTGTTCATCAAACTCTAATTCTATCTTCATGTTCCATTCCATATAACGCTCAAGTTCTTTCTCAGTGCCAATCGGACAGAATACCTGAGTTATACGTTAGTATTTTTTGACAACTAGTGCTTGTTCTAGCTCTTCGTTGGCTATAAATCTGACAAACTGTTCATAGTTAACCACTTCGGCGGCGTTGAAATGTTAATTTTCCAATTCAGCCGGAACTTTCTCGTTGATCCCGTGAAACGGTCAACCGAGTTCGCGTTGAGATTAATTCGCTTTAGTAATTAGTTAGTTAGTTAGTTCATGTATTATTACAACCGCCTCTGTGGTTCGGTCAGGATATTTGTCATAAGATTTGGTGCTACTTAGTGAAACGACGTCGTTTCTAATTTCTACTAAGTTGACGAAAATACTTTTAATAAATTTATAATTTTCAATCACCGTTTCTTGTTTATTAATAGTTAGAGTTCGCCTTTGTTTTGTCTTATATCTCGATTCAGTTTAGAAACTAAGTTTTGATCTGAATCTGTGAGCTGTCTTTTAGTTTTGTTGATTGTTTATCTGTTTTATCGATTTTAAATTACATATATTAAATTTCATCATTTTAGCCTCTTTAGAATACTGTAATGATTTGTAGTCCAGGTAATACTATAAACAAATAACAGATACTTTAATTTTATTTATAAGTATGGTATATAACCCTAGTAGAAAATATCCAAGTTTCGCTAGATTAAATCTAGTGACTGGCCAACGATCAAATTTAGTAACTGACCAGCGAAACTAGGTAAAAACTAGAAATTGCGCCACCTATAACTGAATAGTAGTATTTATAAATAGATTAGTATAGAATAGTACCATTGGTCACACCGATGTTCTACCTATGCTGCTAGTATGTGTGTATATTTATTTCCTCACTTTAACCTGTATGTAAAATTATCTTCAGTTTAAATCAAAGAACAGTGTGAATAATAAAAAATAAATGTGCATGTTAATTTGTATAAAATATGTAACACTTTATAAAAAATCTAGCTGCGCCCGCGACTCCGTCCGCGTGGAACCTAATGTAAAAAAACATTGACGAATAAAATCTTCTGAATGTTTTTTTTTTTCGAACTGACTACTATATTGTCCTATCAAGGTCTTAGCAGCTTCACTGCACAATTCGCGACCTAACTGAGCTAACCTAAGCTAGCTATTCATACATATATGAGTTGTTGAAACATATATCTGTACCAAGTAAACATACCTCAACAACTCTTATATATATTTCGTATCAGATAATTTTCTAAACTATTTCAGTTTTATAAGGAAAAATATAAACCCCTTCCACTTGCATGTGTAAGCGTGTATGCGTGTACGTGTGTGGAGGTAATGTGTGTAATGTGGTCGCAGTGATGTAAGATTTTGTGTCACTGTATCGCGTGAGCAGCGTACTCAAGGGTTCCACGCCAAGGGAACAGACCTAGGCTTGAGCAGCTGCCGAGGGGAGCCTAGTCTGGTGTGCGGGAGCGAAATTTACCCCCAGACCACGGCGGCGTGATCTGTGGTTACGCGGGCGTGGGTGTGAACGCGCTCTGTTTGGAGAGACAGGCTGGTACTGATCGTTCACTTCCGTTATTTCATCGGGAGGGTCGGTAATAATATGCCGCGGACGTCTTTTACAACGCTTAGCGTTCGGTACGGGTTCGTATTTTGCGGTGGATACTACTAACGGGCTGGGTCTTCTGAACGTGTTAAGTCCATTTAATTATCTACTTTTCTCTCGTACTTAAGTCGCGTCGTCATTAAAGTTAAAATAACTTTTGATAGAGTGGCTAGTAAGACTAAGTTACTCTCGAGGATATGCTTTATAATTTTCTTCGTTTTATTATGAAGCCAGTACTTTAGCAGTGATGTGTGTTCATACAAACAGAGATACATTTCTAAAAATGATTGAAATGTATTCTATTATTTATTCCTAGATACCGGCAACAATTTTTTTCACGAAAATCGAATAATTACAGATACATTAAATTTATATTATTATTATATGTATAGATAGATGAACGAAGTAAAAAAAAATCAATAAGTATCAATAAGCAACTAATTAATATCTAATTAAAAGACTTTGAACTAATTGAATGCTTAAACGAAATCTTTAGAGCTAACGATTGTGATAATCCATAAAAAATATTACAAAGTTGTGGGAACCGTTTTGAGTTACGCTTAAGACTGGAATGGTTTAGAAAAACTTTGCAATACTTATTTTTAAGTTAAAGAAATGTTTTTATGACAATATACGAGTATATTAATAACATTATTTATTGTACAGTTTATAGTTTCTTAATAAAAATTTCAAAGCATTTGAATATTGTCTAAAAAAATATTGTCTTACCCGTCATATTTTATTTGATATCGAGTAAAACTGGCCAGTTACTTGACAGTTACCAGATATTATACTAGCCCGTTCCTAGCTTAAGTCTAGTTAAACTGGTTTAGTTCTAGGTCTAGTTACTGGCCAAAAACTCGATTTCATTTCTACTATTAATTTGTTATTTTAGCTGGATATATCAGACATACAGTTTTCCTAACATTAATTGTCTTTTTTAGCCAAGATGTGGGTATATGCCAAGGCAGAATGCTGCCTTATAACATTTATTATTTTACTGACACCTTTCATTTTGATACAATGGTTCATATTTCAATTCATGTTGTCAATATTTTGATTGAAAGTATAGATATAGTGTTTATTTCTTACGAGGTTTAACTTACTTGGTGTATAACCTTCTACAATATTAAGTTTTATGAATTTTGTAACAGGCAATCCCCTTTGTCTCTGAACTGGTTTGTAAGGTGTAGAACCACGGTGAAGGTATTACTGGTTTCAGCATGAATGGGTCGGCTCGTCCAGGCTAGTATCACCCGACCCAAAGAAACACCCACGTGAAGTAACAGTGTTCGCATTGTTGCGTTTCGTTCGGTCAGTGAGAGCGCCGGATACACACCTCTCCTAACCCTCCCCGCTTCCCTACTCCCCATTCTCCCAAACACAGGCTATCAACGCACTTGCGACTTTCCTGGTGTTGCAAATGCCTATGGACGGTGATCACTTAACATCAGGTGACCCACCTGTTCGTTTGTCTCCTATGATATAATATCCACCAGGAGCACGCAGTTACTTTCCCGAGGTAATATTAAAAAAATATGGGAAAGTGCAATAAACAACCAATCTCATCTTTGATTCGAATTAGCAATGAAGTAAAAAAAATTAAACTAATATTATTGTAGCATAACTCCTATCTACAAAATTTAATATATCAAAAGCTACAAAATTATACAGTAACTAAATCGCACACACGTGTCTTGTACTGGTGGAATCAAATTATCGCTCACCGGACACTAGTTGGAACAGTAAGCGGTGAGCAGGATCTCGGCAAGCGAGTGTCACCGCGTTGAGCGTTAATTAGTTTAGTTCGCCCACACTCTAGACCGCTAACCGGACTCTCTGCATGTAAGAGGGAGTTTAGAACTTCTACGTGTCAGTGAAAATACAGCATTATTTTATATTTATGGTATCAAGTCTACATAAAAGAAAAAAGGAAGGCCGAAAAGAGGTGGCATGATATTTTAAAGAAAGGTGAGGTTGGGAATGGTCTAGAATAGCGTACAGAAAGAACGAATGGAGAAGTCTTATAGGAGGCGTACTCCGATGAGACGTGTGCTACAATTGAAAATAGAGAATACGATAATTGAGAAATAAATAGTAGGAGATAGGTCTTAAGTAAAAAACTGTAATAGTAGTTACAGTATAGATTCCATAGCAAGTAAAAGACTTTTTATTTTATTTACTAGCTTCTGCTTGCGGCTTCGTTTGCGTGAAATAATTTGGGCTAATGCTAACGCAAAACAATCCCTATTTTGAAACATTCTTCATTGGTGGTCCGCTGTTATTACTCTTAGCGTTACGTTATATATCTTATAGCCTTTCTCGATAAATGAACTATTTAACTTTGAAATAATTCAAATCGGACCAGTAGTTCGTGAGGTTACCACGTTCAAGCGAACAAACTACTGCTTTATAATATTAAAAGTATAAAGTATAGATTGTAATACTTATCGAGGTGTATAGGAGGATGTAAATGCTGAGAAAACATGAAAGAAGATTACATGTGGCAGAGGTGTGATTGTTAAGATGGATGTGTTATGTAACCATAATGAATAAGATTAGGAAAGAGTATAGGCAATTCGAAAGTGACAAAGCCATTATCACATGGTATGGGCATGTCATGAGGAGAGATGAAATCTATGTAAAACATAAAGGATGTATCTAGACAGACGTGAGAGGACATCAAAACTTAAAAAGGTATGAACAGATTGTGTGAAGAATGACATGTGTACAAAAGACGTGAATACTAAGAAGAGAGTTTTGGGCCGTGTTCGATGTAGCATGATGATAAAATTAAACATTGACTTTGCAACCGAGACTTTTAATATTGGACTTGTCTGTCGAGGAAAAATTATATCTGTGTGACATCGAATATGTCGTTCATTTTCAAAGCGGCCAGAGACATTATAAATGGCCAGCAAGCTACAATAGTAGAAGTGAAAGGCATGTCAGGTCGACTCTACTTACGTGGGATAAGATAAGACGATTATGATGTTTGCATTTTGGGAACTCACGATAATGATTTCTCAGAGTTTGAGATAACAACATCGTGAGATGCCGTGGTGAATACGCCCATACTTTCCTTCCTCAAAAGGCTCCTCCTTCTATATGATCCTGCAATGGTTTTTTTACGGGCTGATATGAAAGACCACCGTGAATTTGATTATTAAAGAGATTAATTCTTCATAATTACAAACTTTTTGATTGAATGACTAACAATGCTTTAATAATCTTCGATTAACTTATTAATATTTGTCAAATTTGTGTGTCAGTGATACTCACGTGAAAATACTATGTAGAGATTATTTCATAAACACAATATAATTAACATGAACAAATTTAATTACACATTATACGCAGAATTCCAAACACGGCAACACTAATTTGCTTAATAAATGAAAATGTCAATGTACCTATGGAATCAAATTACAGTCCAGATATTCCGGTTAAAATAGGCAATGCGGTTGGTGTTACCAGCATTATTAAAATTTTCGCAACGTCCATTTGTATTAATTGACGATTGATTTTAAAATTAAATTATTTGGGTATATACAGTTTTGAGGAGAATATGAAATAATTTACTAAAAATATTAGGATATGGAATATTAGTTAACATAAATACTGCGTCTAACTGATGGGATGGATATACAAACTAGATACATTACTCTCTTTAATTTGCAATAGTAACAATTGCTAATTGATTGTCATTCACCATTGGTTTAGATCCTACAGTGCTTCCGCGAACAAATTATAATTCGAAATCAATTAATATATAGATAAAATAGATTGATATACATGAAATATTTAGGTGGTAGAGCTATTACTGGTTTCAGCATGAATGGGTCGGTTCGACCGGGGTATTACCACCCTCTCACAGAAAACCGACGTGAAGTAACAGTGTTTGCATTGTTGCGTTTCGTTCGGTCAGTGAGAGCGCCGGAAACCCACCTACCCACCCCTTCCCCTTCCTTCTTCCCTCCCTCTCCCCTGCCCCAACACAGGCTAGCAACGCACTTGCGACTCTCCTCATGTTGCAAGTGTCTATGGACGGTGGTGATCACTTAACATCAGGTGACCCATCTGTTCGTTTGCCTCCTATAATAGGTAATAAAGGTGGCTCATTTCGCGTTACGGTATTTCTAAAAAGTATAGGAAAAAACCTTACACGAATGTATGTGTCAAAATAATTTAGAAATTCCAAGGATGGTAACCCTAAATCTGATATGTCCGAATTAGTGTGCGTTGATTCGGAACCGAACCGATTTGTACATGAGATTAAACTAAACAATACTCTTGTTATTAATGACGAAATCTCGATTAATTTTATACAAATCGATTAGTGTTGGCTGAGAGTTATAATTGGGTTATATTCCTGCTATATTACATAATACCGTCATATTGCATTAATATATAGTAGATATATAAAACACTTATAAATGAGTAGTCCGGTGAAGCTGTTAAGACCTTGCTTGGTGAATAGTGTAGTCAATCCGAAAAAAAAAAACTTATAAATGAGCAATATCGAATAAGTTAAAACATTTCTAAAATCCAAACCAGATCGCTCAAGACAATCACAAGGCTGCCAATTTAATTCGGCAACATATTGGTTGAGTTTTTTTTATATTTTGTAGTTTGAGCAATATCTCAGCTGAAATTAAATAATGATATATTCTAAGGTGGGTAACATGCTAAAGATACAAGAAAACTGATCCTTAATTCCAGTTGCCAGAACATACCTATAGGAGCTTTTCGACATATTTTAAATTTGATATTTATAGCTTATCAGTCGGGCTTTGGAAAAAGTCCTATTATCGTACTATGGTATCAGGATCTTTTTTTTATCGAAAGTATTTTTACCTACGATGATGGCCGCGATGTTCCAACACGCTACTATTATCACAACTAGTTATCTGTCAGATTACAATATAATCGATATTTGGAAGTTTTTAATTTACATCGGAATAGAACAAAATACTAGCTTAAATCAGCCGGGTATTGGAAAGTTACAATAAGCCTATTAAAATATTTGACCCTTTCATAATTGAAATCAAGTAGACGGGATCTGCATAAACTGCGTGATTCAATTAATACAATAAAAACTACAATGTCTGGTCAGAACAGCAATTGTTAAAGGAGAGATTTTTGTAAAACTTGTAAAATGTGCTGAAGATGACAGAATTTAGGCCATTGCCCAGGTAACTGTGATCCTTTCCGAACTATACTTAAACCATGCCAACTCAGTCCCTCGACTTAACAATCTATCATTCACTGATGTCACTTAGGATTAAGAATTTCTTAGTGTTTGTTTTACGCTTATTATAATATATAATATAATATGAGCTTATTTCAAGGCAGCTTAAAGAGTTTTTACTGGATGTTTGCAATATAAATCTAAATCTCATTGAGAGTTTTTGTTGATCTTTGAACGAATACGATGGTTACGATTGTCAATGGTCTATTACTTAGTAATAATTTTTTAAGCGAAATCCAATTAATTCTATACTCCAATCTAAATTTTTGCTATGTATCCCAAGGACTTAAAGTAAGAACACGAAAACTCGAGTGCCTTAAACTGAATAAAATTCATTTTAACTCGAGCGGTTTCAATTGGGTACCCTTGAAACGAAAAAAACACAGGTTCAACCGACTGTAGCAAATAACAGTACTTTGATATTCAGAAATACAAATTTTGAATTGCCAATAGCAATACAAGTGTGGAGTGGAGCACCGTTTGAAGTCGATCAAAGCGACCCCTTTTATAAAGCCAATGCGCAATATTTGGCAAAGCGAGTATTTGTGCGTGTTTAGGATATTATGTATTTCGAAAAAGTGACGTACACCTGGTTTTATTGTACTCTTTGTTCGACCTACAGTAAATAAATATTCGGATGTCAAATCTTTTCCAGTCAAAATACTTTAAAAAAATCATTGTACCGTACGCCATTATTAAAGCCTTATCTTAAGATTTTAAGAGCATTTAAAACCATTAGCCGTTGTTAAATAGCGTCCTCCTATTGTCTAACTCAAGTCCAAATCAAATCGTTATTAGAAATTAAGATTTAAGTTGTTCCCTCACACAAATGTACATATCTTTCTAATCATCAAGGAGTGCTTGGCAATAAATCATCGGACATCGCTTTTATGCCTGCTTGAAGACCTATAGGCTACTCAAGTAACTCAGTGGCTAATAACAAAAAGCAACAAAATAAGAAAAGACCAATCATGATATTTTTTTCATTATGTACTTGATGACTGTAATTGTAACAGATTTCTAGCACTCTCGCCTATTTCTGGACCTGCTAATCTTAGAACTCGACGCACCTAAATGTATAACTATTGTAGCTTATTATTTATGTTCTATTTGTAAACATAGGTTTTATAATTGGAAAACGCATTTAAAATTAATATTACAATTATTCGTTAAATACTCAACAGATAATCATGAAATATTTCGAGTACATTCTCAGGAGTAGACAAAGGAACATGAATTTTATTCAGAAAAAAATATTATGTTCCCATGGGATAAGTATGTAAAGCTATATAAACAATTTCATGTAAATATTAGTAATTATTCTATGTAATTTTTGTATGTTTTTTGGAAGGGTTTTTTTGGTACCCGTTTTAAAATGTTTATATATCTCTTTATGAAATCTTACTGGTATATCGGAGAATTAACAAACGCGTGGTGATCAATTCTGTCTCCAGCGATTCACCTGAGTCGATTGACAGGAGACGAATAGCTCAGGCAATCCCTGTTGACGTTCCGAATAATCCTTTATATCCTAAATTGTCAGGCGGATCGCTTTAACGGAGCAATTGCATTGGTATTTTGGAGCGCGTTTCTAGATTTGTGTAGATTCAGCTGTCGGATTTAGCGGGTAATATTTATTCAGCGGAACGGATTGATGGATTGCGAACCGAGTTATATTGAATACGTCGTGATTGCATCAATATAATTTGGTGTGAAAATAAGTTGCTTGGGATGAGGCCTTTGTCTAGCATTGGGACATTTAATAGCAGTGATTATAAATAGAGGTTTTAGTGTTTCATCACAATCTTACATCATATTAAAGTACTACATGATCTCCCACGTTGAGTCTAGAAGAGGACTGATTCTCAAGTGGATCTAACGGAACAGACCTGGAAATTGTGGTGACAAGTTTTCAATTTAAGAGTGGTTTAGAAGCGATGATAGCTTGTTTGGATACCGCGTCGATGGATGTAGTCGAATCTTTCAGTGAAGGAACACATCGTGGTGAAACCACAGGTGGTAGGACTTTTTCTAAGTTTGCATGGATACCTATCACTCACAAGTTGAATATCTGTCACCAAGTATCTGTTGGTGTGTTCTGGCAGCTGAAAAATTTATTTATAGGAACCAAAATACCTGTAGAAAGACTTTATCTAAAAAAAAAATGTAATTCCAGTTGTTTTTGTTATATCAACCCTTACAGTATACAGGAAAGATTGGAATGCATGCGAAACATGTGACTTCGTTAAACGCTATTTCCTTCGCTTTCATTTGCCACAAACAGTAAATAAGAAAAAAAACTGTGCTCGTGTTCGTTTTGGTCAGTATTAGACAAAATGCCTGATACAAAATACATACGGGTTGGTGAGACACACATGTACACAGGTAAAATGAACACGGGTTTAACAAGAGTTTTAATAAGCAGTGCCTAAAATTTTAGATCTACTTGAACACATGCTTATAGTACTTTATTACCGAAGCGTGTTGATTGAAAGCCAGCCCCTCTAAGTTTTAGTGTGTTTACCATCCTAGACTGCATCGTCATATAATATCAGATGAGATTGTGGTGAAATGCTAAAAACCACAAAGTATAAAAAAAGACGTGGCCTTGTTGACACTAAAATAGCATCATCTGATTTATTCTCAATATTTTGGTAGGCAGAGTTAAATAAAACCATTGTTAAAATAAAACCATTTATGTACCCGAAAATAAATGTTAGAATGATTAAAGACCAGCCGAAAAACCCTAAAAGTCTATTCTAAATTTCAGGGTCTACTGAGCCCATTTCAAACAACTTTATAAATGTCAATCGACCGTCGCTAGGAAGGGTTAATCCCTGGGGCCAACAAAGGACATATTAAGACGTATTCACGCTTTCGTCCGACGCAAATCTTTAGCGATAATAAATCACAGGAGCTTTGCGACTTGCTGTGTTGGACCAATATTTGTGCTATGCAAATATCGTTTTGTGTATTGTAAGTAGTCTTTATAGTTGGCGTTTTAGTGTAACCCCGACGTTTGTCCAAATGCTTTACGGATATATGTGTCCAGTTTTCTAGACTTAACTATGATAGCGTTTGAAGTTTTTCTTAATAAAGAAAATAATGGTTTAAAAAAAAAAGGAAAAACAAAACTATCTTCCTTTAATATGCAGCTACTCGTTGCTGGAATAATATCCCACCTCCATGTTGATATAGGAAAAATAAGAAAAGTTCTAAACATATATTGCAGCAGTGTTTGTTACAAGTTCAAAACCAATAATAATAATAGCATTAATTTTATGAGTGGTTTCAATTTAGTAGACGTACAATTTAAACTGACCTATGTATGTATTTGTATATTTATATATGTATTTGCTTGTATTATTATGTATTATGTTTGTATTATTATTATTATTTTTTATTCTCAGGCTTATGGTGGCCATTGTGCAATCAAAGTAGTGAATAGCTTTTTGGACAGGCACATTTGTAATATTTGTATCTTTTTTTTTCTTTTCGATGTTTACTTTTTGTTGTTGTTAGCTGTTTACATGTATAAGTTATGTTATATTTATTGTCAATACACTGACTACACGTCCGTACATTACTTAGGGTCTCCATTGAAAATGCAGTACCATCCAGTTGTGCTGCAGCACTTTGCTGAATGGAGGTGCCTTTGTTGGATATTCTAATAAGCTATGTATATGTTCATCTTGTTGTTATGATGTTATCCAGCAATAAAGACATTTTCTTTCTTTCTTTTTCTTTCTTTACTATCGATTTATCGAGTAATGTGTTATTTACGCTTTCTTTCAATAATTTGTTCCCCATTTTTGAGAATTATTTCTATTTTACAGTATATTCATTGTTATATACTCGCTTTACTAAAACAAGAACCTATATTTCAATAGATTTACTTGAAATGGTGACCCTTTTAGTTCCAAATGTTACCTAGTAAGATTACAGAATGAATTAACATGACAATAAAAATCATCTGAAAAGATTTTTTCAAAGGAAAAAGGATTGTCTTCAAAGGAGTCGTACTCAAAAGGGTAAAATAATATTTTATTCACTTCATTTTATATTACATCTTGTTTTAATTCTTTTAGAATATTTGTGTCGTTACATTTTAAAATAAGATAAATTTTAGCCGTTCCTAATATTTTTCGTTATATTTCAAGATCTTTAAATTTTGTACATGAAGGTCATAAAAAAACTAAAAACCTTATGAACGCCAAAGTTTGTACTTCGTTCTCGGTGCACAAAAACTGGAATTATTCAAAAAATTAAACATGTTATATGACCGATTAAACTTGAATTTAGGTCATTTCGAAATGTGACGACTTATTTAGAATAAAATAACCAAACTGAAATAGTACTCATTATATCTTCTATTCTATATTAAATACTAAGAATAAAAATTGAACGTGTCTGTACTTTTACATTTTTCTAAAAGAATTGTTGCAGGTGTCTAAGAATAAGTAATAAAATATATTTAAATCAATTTTAGAAATGTCTGTCTGTCTGTATGTGTACACATCACTGCTAAAATACTGCGTTCATGATAAAACCACACCAAGAAAATTATAAAGCATACCTTCGGGTAACATTTAGACTTTGTTTCATTAAAATCGGTTCTGAATTTACTTTATCTACTTTTCTCTCCAACTTAAGTCGCGTCTTCATTAAAAGTACAGTAACTTTTGATAGACAGAACCGATTTTAATGTAATATTAAGTCCATTTGGACTTAATACATTCAGATGACTTTATTAATCGCTGCTTTTTTACATACGATTTCACGCAGACGAAATCGCGGGCACAGCTATCATAATTACTTCAATGGAAGTCATTTCTAAAACGGAATACGTAAGTAGGTTAAACGGTTTTTTGTAGTTGTTCGAATCGTCGCCATGTCACGTCTCTGTGACTCCTCTCAACGTGACAACGTAGCGTGACCGAGTGAAACATTGTTATTGTCTTTCAGCTGTCAGCGAGCCGCTGCGGGCGCGAGCGATTGCGTTTCGACTTCTAGAGTGACTTAATTAAGCTGTCCAACGTTTTATTATTGCATAGGCTATTACAGTATTTCTTGATTTTTACTAAGATTATTAAATAACAAGTAATTTACTGTACCATTTTAGCTATTAAAACCTTATTTACATGATGTGCTTTGAAAATGCTTAAAATATATTATTGGGCCTACTTTTTGTAATTTTTGGCAATTAATCTTCTAGATTATTATTGTCATTGTCGAGTAGATAACGATGTTACAAGTGTCTTGCGAAAATTTCATTGTTCTAACAAAATGGTGGCCCTGTTGTTAGAAATTTCTAAGGAGTTTTCGTGGCATCACAGAATTTATGCTCCGTGGTATTATTTCCCATCCACTGCACTTATGAATAATAATCAAACTATATTTCGTAAATAGCCACCAATATTATAAAATATAGAGTCAAATGACACAATATTATGATTTAGGTATAAAAGTTAAAGGTGGTAGAGCCACGCTCAAGCTATTACTGGTTTCAGCATGAATGGGTCGGCTCGTCCGGGGTAGTACCATCCTCTCAGAGAAAACCGACGTGAAGTAGCAGTGCTCGCATTGTTGCGTTTCGTTCGGTCAGTGAAAGCGCCGGAGACCCACCTACTCTCCCTTTCCCCTTCCTTCTTCCCTTCCTCTCCCCCGCCCCAATACAAGCTGGCAACGCACTTGCGACTCTCCTCATGTTGCAAGTGTCTATGGACGGTGGTGATCACTTGACATTAGGTGACCCATCGGTTCGTTTGCGCCCTATAATATAATGTAAAAAAAAAAAGAAAGTCACTACATGGCAGACTAAGATACCGCCATAAACTCAATTAGGCATGTTTAATTTGTATGCCACTGTTATTACTGAAACCATAATATTGATTTAATGTCCATACTAATGACTAGCTACTATTGAATCTACAACTGATCCGTACTGTTCACCTAAAGTTTTTAAAAGGCTGGCGACGGTTAGTGCCAAAATATTATCGAATGGGCTATATAATTGGATCGTTAATTTTCAAGATCTATACGAAGATATAGAGTTTGTTTGGTTGAACGTGCTAATCTCAGGAACCGCTGGACCGATTTGAAAAATTCAGTGTTCGATAGCTTATTTATCGAGAAAGGTTATAATAATAGGTTATATATCATCACGCTACGAGCAATAGAAGCAGAGCACCAATGAATAATTATTCAAAATCGTTTTTTTAGAGCTTCCGCTGCATGTTAGCGTTAGCTCAAAGTAACTATTCCACGCAAACGAAGTCGCGGACAGAAGCTAGTTCATAAAATAGATCATTAAAAAATTCCAAAGAGAACACGCTTATATCATTATTTTGAGTTTACACTCCTGTCGTCAGCCCTTAAGACTGTCGCAACTTTTATTGTCGGTATGTAGTCATTATATGAATGTAAATAACGCTATTCCAGTGTATTATATTCCCGTTTTATCACAATCTGATAACACAGAACCCAATGGCTGTCTTAATTTCCCTGCTGTCATTTGCACGGCTTGCCGGCGTGCCGCGGCGTAACAGGGATGCAAATTCCGGTTGGTTCTGTTATATCAACCCTTACAGTATGCAGGAAACATTGGAATGCATGCGAAACATGTGACTTGGTTAAACGCTATTTCCTTCGCTTTCAGTTGCCACAAACCATAGAAACAGTAAATAAGAAAAAAAAAACTGTGCTCGTGTTCGTTTGGGTCAGTATTAGACAAAATGCCAGATATGAAATACATACGGGTGGGTGAGAAACACATGTACACATGTAAAATGAACACGGGTTTAACACGAGTTTTACTAAGCAGTGCCTAAAATTTTATATCTACTTCAACACATGCTTATAGTACTTTATTACAGAAGTGTACTACAGCGTGTTCAAGTGGTCTCTAGCTACACCTCTGGTTTAAGTTTTTTATGCAAACAAATCTGAATAGCATTCATTCAATTCGATTTCATCATCCAAAAACGTTCCATTACCCACAGATGTTTTGCAAATAATTTCAATTCACGAATAATATTTCTGTTCAGATCTTCACTAAGAAAATTTATTTATTATAAGTTTAATTGGTTATCAATTTTGTAACATTTTAGTTAAAAGAAAATGATGTAATGTTAAAATAAGCAATTTATAAGAGTTATACATTACATTAAAGTGCGTATAGTGGAACAACAGTATAATGTCAAATTTCAATAGTGTCATATAGTAGTAGTTATGATTTACTTGTGAATCTCTAATTTTTTTTTATTTCTTCCAAATTTATTATACTCACAAAATCATAATTTATTATCGAATGTCTTTTGCAAATAGAAAAAACAATAAATCATAACAATAACATAAGAACTGTCAACTTAGACAAGTATTAGAAAACATTGAAATTTAAATATTGCCCATCTGTAAACAAGAGTTAAGACACTCTTTTGTGCTTGAACTTTTTTAAAGTAACAGTTCAATGCGTATTTAACTTTTTTATAATAACACGGTTGATTTCTATAACAACACTAAGTAAAAATAATAATAATATAAAACGTGAAATTCTTGTTAATTTTTTATCTAAAAAAAAACCACCCGTCGTTACTAATGTAGATCGTAGAAGTAATCTACTTCGGGCCGGCCGTATTTATTAGGGCACATTTCAATTAAACGACGTTCTCAATGGACGCTTTATTTAGTGAGACCCCTCTGGAAATGTTTATTTAGTTTATAATGTGCTTCTAGGGACCGATGGGCGTTTAGTTATGGCGAAAGTTGAGTGAATTAATTTTGTTTCACGATCGGTGGTAATTTTAAATGCCTTCCGGTGAGTCTAATAACTTGTTAATGTAACGGTTTATGGAGCTTCGTGGTCGGAATAGTTTGTTTTCCGGATGAATTAAATAAAAAAAATAACTCAGAGCATTAAAATTCTACTCTAACTTAGAAAAAATAAAGGTTAAGAATTAACCGAAATTGCAATAGGGATGTATTTATCTTCGAGTTGTAAGAAAATTTGTTCGAATATACACTTCAAAGTCCAATTTTAATCGCTTATATGAGATTCTTAATTTTTTAAAGATTTTTAATCCGTATTCACCGTGGATCATAAGTCTTTTTAATTTCATCTTATGATATTCAAATTTTACATGTTTCCAATATGAACGTCTATTAAACAACTTTAAATCTTATGAACGGCTCAAATTGGATTTGGGTCATTTTGACATTTTTTTTCGAACTGACTACGCTATTGGCCAAGCAAGGTCTTAACAGCTTCACCGGACTACGTTTGACATGTAACGACTCATATTCTATATAAATCAATGTATCTTTGTCGTACTTGTAACTAGAAAACTTCTGAACCCATTTAAGTCCTTGTAAAAAGTGTTCGAGAAGAAGTTAGACATATTCAATAAATAATATACCAATTAACTGGAATATTTGTTAGTCGAGAACTACAATGTATCGCTAAACATGATGACAAATACATCATCATCAACCTATAAGAGATCCACTGCAGAGACAGAAGCCTCTACTCGAAGGAAGGTATGGGCATAATCACCACGCCATCCTACGACATACTGGCGATTTCAAACTAAGAAATCCACAGTTTCTTCAGCGTCAGCCGATAGTGTTACCGATTTACATTAGTAAATGTAATATAAATAGATTATATGTAATAATTCGTTGGTACATACCAGGGTTCGCACCTGCGGATATCGGGTTGATATTCCGGTGAAATCTCTAGACAACCAGGACTTCCTATCGAACTTAACTATCGAAGTTTAATCATGTATTCGGTGTTTGTGATTGCCCTATCTCTCATATTCATATATCCTTGTATTCGACAGAGCGTGAAAATTAAGTTGTCTGAAACTCATAACCGATCGGCGTAAACACTAAGATTATAACATAATCTAAAGTTGAAAACTATTACGAATCCAATCAAGATCTCAATTTACAAACAGAATATTAACCAGTTTCATTTTAGGCTTACGATTGCTTAATTTTAAACATTGAAATATTAAGTCAGTATTTAGTGATTCACTAAGTATATAGTAGATAATTAAGCTAGTTGATTCTTGTCTACTTTGCTGGGTTTCACCAGACTAGGCCCCCTTCGGCAGCGGCTTAAGCCTAGGTTCGTTCCTTCGGTGTGGAGCCCTTGAGTACGCTGCTCGCGCGATACAGTGACACAAAATCTTACAACACTGCGACAACATTACACATATCACCTCCACACACGTGCACACACACATGAAAGTGGAACGGTTTTTATTTTGATTTTTATATTGTATTGAACTGAAACAGTTTAGAAAAATTATCCAATACAAAATACATATAAGAGTTGTTGAGGTATGTATGTTTGGTACACATATATGTTTCAATAACTCATATAAGTATGAATATGTAGCGAAGCTTAGGTTAGCTCAGATAGATCGCGAATTACATGAATCAGACAACAACCCAAGCCAAGGTGAACCGCGCACCTTTGAGTTAGTTATCAAAATAAAATCGGCTGAGTGCCTTCAGCGCTCGCCTTAGTGGTCCGGTGAAGCTGTTAAGACATTGCTAGGTCAATAGCGTAGTCAGTTTAAAAAAAAATTAAATTGTTGGGTATTCAAATATGGCAAGGAGTTAATTAAATCAAAAACATAAATAGCCTAGAACCATCTATTAAACATTGTCAATCGAACGATATAGTTTGATACGTTCTGTAATTTGATAGTGTGCTTGGACACCGCGTCGATGAACGTTGATGCGAATCCTAGCAACTGACTCGGAGATTCCGGTGAAAGAAAACATCGTGGTGGCTCTAGCTACCATGCTCAAACTGAAGATCCATCGCCTAGTACCTGTGGGTATGTTCCGGCAACTGCATTTGAGAGCCAGTCACTTCTAGGTTTAGTGTGTTTAGCATCTTAGTTCTTTAGCATCTCATCGTCATTTAAGGTCATTTTGTAAAGTATAAATAGAGAGGGAGACAAAAAGACATGAATGAAATATAAATATAACCCCGTCTCATGTAAGTCTCCATGTCACACACGATCTTTCTTGTAACACTCAGAGCTTGATAATATTGGAAACGATTCGTTCCGTGTATAGTACGAGGAGTACACAGTTACGTATATCTAATGTACACAAACCGCACGACATTATTCGTGTATTCCAGATCTCTCAGGGCGATGGCGCTTTTGTTGGTTGAATAGTGCGGTGCGATTAACAAACGTCAGCGGAATGTGTTTATACGATTCTGTTTTTTTCTTAATAGCTTCATAGTTTAATGTCTTACGGCATTTTGGTATGGGGGGCAGCAGCTGAGGTAGACACCGTAGAACTTAGTACAAAAACAAAAATGAACTTGCGTTTATTTTAGTTGTACTTAAAAGTGTATAAAATATTTAACCTTATTGAACACATGTTTAAAGTACTTTATAGTAAAATACTATATAGTGTCTGTATCTAAATAGGGGTAAGGCACTGTTTGGTGGTCAAACATTTTTTAACCAACTGTTCAACGTGTATTTAAGTTTTTTGTAATGACTTCATATTCCTAGTACAAAAACGGGTATTTGGAGCAATTTATAATATGAAACCTTTCGAATCATTAAAAGCTATAAATTTTCATGAATCCGGTATCTCAACCCTACTCTTGCACTACATTCTTGATAATCTTATATATGTCCGCAAGAAAGTTTGATAAGCTGGATTTATTAAAAGACCGACGTTATATAAATACAAGGTATGATGACAAACTGATCACTCCAGGTTTCATGCTTACTAAAACCCGTAACCATTTTTTATGTAATAGTGTTAGATTTTATAACGAAGTCCCAAAACACATTACCGATTTGCCAGATAGTAAGTTCAAGCACCATGTCAAGCGGGCTTTAATGTATACATCTGGAAATGACGTCTCTCTCTGTGTATCCGCCAAAAACGATTGTACCTGTATATGTACATCTATAAAAATATGTTGTGCTATGTTATTTATAATGAAATGATAAACCAGATCAAGTTTCTTGCCGGTTCTTCTCGATGACTGGGTTGTCTGTTCGAACCGGTGGCAGTTTTAACGTTTATAAGTGCCTTCTCAGTGCCTAAATTAAATAAAGTTCTTATTTTTTATTTTGTTTTCATAAATATATATATTAGGTGAAAATATCTTATAGCTATCCTTTACAGTAGTCCGGTGAAGCTGTTAAGGCGTTAAGGCGGAATATTTACGTCCGTACACAAATATTTTTTGACAATAAACGTGACATTTCAGCCTGACAAGCGGTGCGTAATCTGTACCATTTTCTTTTATTCTATACGTTCCGATTTGGCCATCCTGAGAAGCGGGGCGTGCTCTGTACCGGCCGGAATACAGTTGTAACTGAATCTCTCAAACAAGATACTTAATTTTCAGAATTTTCTCCGGTCTCATGAAATGTTATGGAAAGTATGGAAAAATTATCTGGTTTCAGAAAAGTATTCTGTGTTCTACTCCTATTCCCCTAGGGAATTCTCCGTCTTAAGTGTGTTATTCACTCCTGTTCTCTTAGACTGACTAGACAATTATTTTCGCAGACATATGAGAGATCATATAAAATCAAAATATACTTTATCCAATTTAGGCCCTCAGAAGGCGCTTATGAAAGCTACCACCATGCCACTATAAGGATAATTACCTTTATATACACCATTGTTTTTGATAAATAGCAGGCTGTAAACCATTTCTTTTTAATAATCACTAAATATTATAAAACCAAGTCCTGTGCCACGTCTGTCTGTCTGTCTGTTCGCGATGAACTCAAAAAACTGAACGGATTGTCATGCGGTTTTTATCAGTAGATAAAGTGATTTATACCATTAGAGAAAGGTTTAGGTATTTAATTTGTCAAGGTTTTTTTTTTATGTCATAAGTGGCAAACGAACTGGTGGGTCACCTGATGTTAAGTGATCACCACCGTCCATGGACACTAACAACACCAGAGGAGTCGCAAGTGCGTTGCCACCCTTTGGAGGGAAGGGATTAGGGGAGGCAGAGGGAGAGGAGGAGAGGGGAGGGGAGGTGGGCCTCCGGCGCTCTCACTGACCTAACGAAACGCAACAATGCGAGCACTGCTACTTCACGTCGGTTTTCTATGAGAGGGTGGTACTACTCCGGACGAGCAGTAATAGTTTCAGCGTGGCTCTACCACCATAAAATTAAAATTAAAATTTTATTATCAGGGCGTAATAACGTACGCCCGGCCCGCTAGTGTTTTAATAGTTTCCGCGTTATATCGCATCTCTTATACCTTGACCCGTTTGCATTAGAATGCTTACCGTGCTCTCTATTTGCTGTCGGAGAGCGAGCGTTACTCAGCCGTTGAATCTAATTATTCGTCGAAGTATTAATTCGATTTCAGCAACGTAGACTATTCGTTACTCGTCGTGGAATACATTTAAAGAAATAGGTTTCACCGCGTAATCTGGCCCTTCCTTAGTATATCTGTATTAATAAAGATCAATTGGCGAATGTATGTAAAAGTGAAAAAAAAGTAGTATATCTCCATTTAAAAAGTGAGTGAGTGCGACAGAAGATTTACAAGATTTTTTTTGGCATTCAAACTATGTTATATTAGAAGATAACTGCGATGATTTCAATGAACTAACAAGATGGTGGCCGGCTTGCCACCATTTGCACAATAACCATTGACATATAAAAACCCAAGATGCACAGTCTCGAATAAAAGTAGCGCACAAAAACCGGCCTCAAAAAAATCTCCAATATACGTACGTGGTTATAGTTATGCGATAAACTTATGATTTTGCAAATTCAACCTTACCTGGTTGATTTAAAGTTGTTTTTACAAGAACGCAAGTGACGCGAGAATATTTGAAATGACTGCATTATGCATTATGCATACTGCAAAATTATGCACTCAGAAATATTGACAGATTGACATTCAGTTGTCCATTACCATCTTATTTAATTACGTTATCGTATTGTAATGGGAATATTTTGGTGTCTTTTTCTTTGTTAGTAAACCCGTGCAAAGCCGGGGTGAGCAGCTAGTTTTATATAGAAACTAGCGGGCCTGGCGGATGCTGTTCTGCCTTAATAATAAAAAAAGAATCGAAAAGTAACCGCAGTACTACCTACCGATTTCATTTGTGAATATAAACCATTCTTGAATCGACTTCAACACACAAAAAATGTAAACAAAATTTTTCCAGCCGTTTGGGAGGAGTTCAGTCACATACACACGAACAGAACAATTATATATATGAAGGCTATAACTGACTACATCTGATCGTAATAGCTGTACCGCGCCTTAGGAATTCGCGGGGAGGTGGAAAGTGGGAAGAAAATAGCATCCACTCACATGAGATTCATAGTGTATTAACATAAATTTTACGATATGAAACCATAATTTTTTGAAGTTGTACATTTACAAATATCGTTTTATCCAATCCCTGTTTTTGTCCAATATGGTTTTTAGATGAGTACAAATAAATAATCAATATCAATGAAATTAATCTTCAATTCTTGGAAATATAAAATCTGAACGTACAACGTACGATCTATCTTTAGATATTTTATCTCAGATGTGTCTGAGACAAACATTCCTTTCGCCCCCCCGTCTCGCCGCTCGTGTACCTATGACGCGGTACAGCGGTTGCGTTCAAGCCATAGATAGAAAACATTTTAATTCTGAATAGAACAAAGTCGAAAGAAGAAAGGTCTTTAGATAGAAGTTTTATGTACTAGCTAATGCTATCGACATTGCTTACGTGAAAATGACTTTGTTGTTTCATGGTATACGAATTACCTATGAGCTGTATTTTTTAAAATAGTAATATTCAGTCCCTCTAACACTTTTATCAGTTTTAACATATCTCTGTTAAATTTTATCTCTTTTATACTTAGCATACAAATATCTGTAGAGAGTCTCAGCAAAAAAAAACAAACAAGCTTAAATTATATTTATATCTATAGATTATTACAGAGTTCGGATGGGAACGCGATAAACAAAAACTCAATTACCGGTGTTCCAGGTTTAACAAATTGTATTTATTCATGTTTACTCCCCGTGGCAGTAGGGCCGCTATAATTTGTAATATCAGATAGTATCTATTATTGGACCCGAAATAAATAATTGTTCCACATAATGGCGTGTGGTATACTGATACTACGATATCGTAGTATAAAGCTACAGTGCAAAGGTGTCGAATAATTTAGGATACCTCGATTGAAAACAAAGGTTTAAATTCCATCGCTGTCTTGTTTTGCGTTCTACTTAGTCGTATAAAATATATTTGTTTGTTATTCATTTATATATGTTGGGGCGAAGATAAAATGGCGTCTATGTAGAACTATGGCGTCATCGATAGTGATGTCATGGTTATGATTTCATCAATCAATTCACCAAGGCGAATATAATAAAAACGGTAGTTGATACAAAAATATAAAATATAGTAACGAATTATCTGTAGATGTGAATAGCGTAAATGTCTGAGCGAGGATGCCCAGTATCTCGTCGTTGGTCGCCTTTTAAGGGACTCGACCAAAGCTTACAGACAGGTGATAGTAATCAAGATGGACAATCGATACCTCCTACAAATGGTGATTCAAAACTGGGTAAATAGTAGCCAGTCAATAGTAACTCCCCCGATGTAATCAGTAGTACGGATGACGGTTAATAGTCACTCACTTGGTATAGTCAGTAGAACGGACGTAGGTCAATAGTAACTCTCCTATATATATTATCATAGAAAATGTAGTATTCTTCGTATTAGAAATGTGAACCAGCTTTAACGCATCCTGTTTTTATATGGGCGTCAAGCAGTCATTATATAATTACAGTAACAAAACAACTTATTTCTTCTAAGTCTATCAAAACATAATAACCGTCAAAGGAAAAAAGCGTTTTCAAGTGAACAAAATCACGGGTAACTGTTACTGATATACTAATGTTATTTAAATTAATATTTATCCTTTCCATAAGCGTATACGATGTAAACAGTGTTAACGATATCTATTTCTTTCTGTCATGTCGTTAAACCATATGTATTCCAACGTTGTTATTGTTGATCGAAAATTCCAACAGAGACAATGCAAGACAATTGAGGACGTGAAATATCACATTTTGTGCTGTGAAATTTAACTGTCCGTTCCACACGTTGCTACTTCTACGCGGTGCATTATGTTTATTTTGATTGTTTTCCCATTGCATAAATTTACTTCTTTATTATGTTTTTGAACTTTTGTGGCACAACAGCAGTAAATTCTATTATTGGGCCGAAAAGTTTCACATTCCATTCCCCACACAAGACTGACTTTTTTTTTATATGGGTCTTAAATATCTATATACATATGAGATATCAGCTATTTAATTATAATAGTATAAATCTTGCTTAGTTTAGAGTAAAATGGCTAGATTTGTGAAATTTTCTACTCATATTTATAATAACTGATGTTCTCGAATTCATTCCTTCAAAAATACAGTAGAATAGACATTCCAGTATTTAAGCTATTATGATGGAACTAGCCATTTTTTCTGTCTTAATAGCCATCATCACTATCTATTTCCGGTTTTATGTCATCTTTCTTAAATATTGTCATTACTGCTTAGCAATGTAAAAGCGTATTGATATGTAGCCTAGATTATTAAAAGTCTCGTTAAAATCAATTTTGCTGTTTTAGACACTAGTCCCGACAAATAACAAAATAATGTTATTTCCATTTACACACTTAATTGTAAGTACTTCGGGAAAGACGGAAATTTCAAAAAACCAATACACAACCTTTCGCAATATATATAACAGGTAATAAACATAACTCAATATGGATTGTATTTCGGTCATAGTACAGCATATGGTGCGGGAGGCCCCGAGATCTCATTTCCTCAATAAATTTACCGGCGATCGAGACGGGTTGAGTTAATGCGTGTGGGGACTTGCCATATCATTTACGAATAAAATATTATGTCGGTTTACGATGAAAATAAATCTATATAAATCGGATATATAGTTATTTTTATATAATTTATTAGCTGACCGAGCCCCGTGTTGCTATGGCTAAGTTATAATGAAAAATAAATTCAAAATAAAAATAAGGCTCCGTCTATGACATATCTATAACAGTCGGTCCTACATTTATTTATCAATAAACTAATTTAAAGCGCCATCTATTTCAGACTGATAAAACTTACAGTTAACAACAATAATCAACATTTACAATTATTCAATTTATAATTAAAAATATTGGGGCCTTAATCAAAATATAAATTATCATATCTCTCAAGTTGGACCAAATTATACATAAATGCCAACTTTAATTAAGATCGGTTGAGTAGTTTCGGAGTTCATCGTGGACAAACATCATGACACTGGATTTATATACATTTAGATATTTCGTGATTTGTTATATCATGTGTGATATATTTGTTTAACACGTGCACTTTACTTTAGAGTTATAAATAACGTTAACTGAATTAAAGCCTAAGATCATTGAGAATAAGATTGAATTTCGCTTACACAGATTCCTTCTTCTAGCTGTCAGCATATATATTTTTTTATCTTTTTCATATGTAGACTTACAATCGCATGATATAATTATGAATATTGCAGTATAACCCGTGTGAGTTTTATTTACGTTAGGGCGATATTTAACGGACGCTGCCCATGAGTTTAACCGGTGTGGTTTATCATTTGTTATCATTTCTTGTTATATTATTAGCAATTCGGTTTTGAATTGGTGCCATGTAATTAATAATGATTTAGACAAATGTACTATTTGAGTATAATAGCTTCGTTTGCTGAAGTAATTCGTAAATCTTGTTACGCAACCAACGTTATTTTTTGTCACGTTTTATTTTCAATCTGTGATATCTTTGACGATATACATTGAAATTATACGCTGTGAAGGACAGTTTTGATCTACATAATCTATCATGGCCTATGTAACATATTTAATTAAAAAGAATTATTAGTATCTTGGTAAATTAGCTTCGCAAATAACTTTTTTTTCTCCTCATAATACGTAAATAACAAAAATGGTTATTATTGGTTATCTTTATGATATAGATATATACACGATCAAAGACGTTTCGATAGGCCTTTTTTTAGATATATATTTCGGTAGTGCATTAATAATATATCTCATAAGGCTTAGCGAGCGTTACCAGTTTAAGAGTCCAGAAACTTCTTCTTACGACCTCATTACAATGCACCGACTTTTCCTTAGTATACATTATCATAATATCCATATATTATACATATAAATCTTCGAAAAATAATTCTTTAAATGCTATTGAAAACTGTATTAAAAACCGATGCGTAGTCTAAAAATCACGAAAATAAAACTTACGACATCGTATTGTAGTTTCTTATTTGACGTCTCTAAGCGTTGTAGAAAAAATACTATAGTTGAGATTGTGTTAAATTTACTTATTATTAATTTGTGAAACTAGGATAAAATCTTACTTATCTATATATTATACTATCTAAGTGTATAAATCACGAACGCGGTACTGTAAAAAATACATAAGAGGCACCTTTAAGCAATAACTCATTAGTAGGGCTGCCAGAAGCATCGTTTCCGTTTATTTTTGTTATACATAACACTAAGTATATATAATAGGGTAATTCCTATGTTTTTATTGTATTTTTGGAACTAAATGCGGCATATTTCGAACTACCGATATATTTTGGTATCTCGTCAGCTGAATCTGAAACACGACAACTAAAAGATTATCACTGAGACTGATGTAGCCGGATGCTACATTTTCGTATCACAAACTTATTCTTAATATGTTTTCTAAAGGTTTTTCTTCGTCATCGTATCAGGCAACCCTACTCGTTATCCGGAACTTATTGCTGAAAATGGTTCCGAATGATCGGGAATGGCCCTCTAATGGGCCTACAGAGATGGTCGCGCTGCCTATCGGACTTATAATGCGGTCATATACCACTGAGTCTTTTATCTCTGGCCTCGTTCAGGCTATTGAATTTTTTTTTCAATAAACTCTCCAAATAAATTATTGCTTTGTGTGTAATAACAACAGACGTATCCATTTTATTTTTGAAATCGTTTTTTTTTTGTGAAAACACGACTTCTTCGAAATCTGAATCATATAATTTAAATTAACATTGTGTTTCATTAGCAGCCTGTACGAGACCCACTGCAGGGCCATAGGCCTCTTCCCGAAGGAAGATATGGGCGTATTCACGGCGCCAGACCATGAAGTATTGGCGATTTCCAACTCTGAGAAATCCACAGTTCTATATTTTAGCACATACAATGGTACTACAAGAATATTTTTCAAGTTCAGGTATCCTTACGATGTTTTTCTTCACCATTAGCCAATAGCGTTAACAAGTTAAATTTAAATTAGTAAATATACGGGAATGCCGGGGTCCGAATCTGCGGACATCTTGTTTATATAATTGAAGCTTTGATTTAAATAAAATTCGTATTTATAAACTACTAGCCGACCCGTGCCCACATCGTTGGGCGGTAATAGGCATTATCAAGCTACAACTTTTCTCTAGAACTCAATCATATATATCTCATAATTAAGGCAGCGTTCGTAAGAAACGTTTTCGTTCGACCATTTTTTCCGACTCCCCAGATATTACTCCCTACAACTTCACAAACTTTACCTCTTTATAATATAAGTATAGGTTATAGATAATATAATTAGTTAATAGCTTCTGCCCGCGACTTCGCACGCATGGAATAGTTATTTTGGGCTAAGACGCAGCGAAAGCTCTCAAAAGGATAAATACCCCGATTTTAAAACATTTTTCATTGTTGCTTCGCTCCTATTGGTCTTAGCGTGATGATATGCAGCCTATGGCACTTATAAATAACGTGGCTTTATATTGGTAAAAGAATTTACAAAATCGGTTAAGTAGTTCTTGAGATTACCCCCTACAACCTCACAACGTCACCAACTTTACCTCTTTATAATATTAGTATATAGATTATAGCCCCTGCCCGCGACTTTGTCCGCGTAGTAATAGTTACTACTCTGGGCTAACGCTGACACACAGCATAAGCTCTCAAAAAGAAAAAAACATCTCAATTTTGAAACATTTTTTGAAATTTTTTGACTTTAATGAAACAAAAACTAAATGTTAATCGAGGATTTTTTTTCTCGAACTGTCTATGCAATTGACCTGGCAAGGTCTTTACAACTTCACCGGACTACTATCAAGGATATCCATTATTATGAGGTTTTATAGTGAACGCAGTACTTTAGCAATGATGCGTGTCGAAACAAACCGACAGACAGACAAACTTTTCTAGACACGTTAGATATATATTCTCATTGTCTGTATAGAAGATGAATCTGTTAATCATAAAATTAATTTAAGTAGTCACGCGCCGGCACACCTGCTCGCTGCCCGGTCACGTTTCACGGCGGGTACAGCTCGGGCCAGAAACTCCTGATTAGCGGCAGTTAGCGGGCGCGTAGGGAAATCATTCCGGGGTACTCCCGGGTCGCTACAAACTTTAACGGACGTTGGACGTTAACGAGCCGTTAAAATTTTTGGTTATCGCGTCTCTCCCGCGGCGGGTGACCTGATTGTTTTTCGGGTTAAAACTTTAGTATAAACGGAGGGTTCGCCGTAATTGTTTAGAATTTCACACGTTTAGAATGACCACTATTGTGGTAATGTGGCTTTCGCCGCGGTTGATCTTGAAATCAGTACTTTTTCTCTGTATAATTAATATCTTGTGTCCTTTTTATGAACCTCTGACAACGTATGCACAGATAGAATTACTCGCAGATAACATGTGATCACCACCTGGTTGGTGAGTTTTGGGTGATTACGTACTTGAACGATCCACTTTATACAGTTTCTAGCTATAGTGTAATATCTCGTAGGATATATAGTATGAAATTGAAATAATCTAGACTATATAATTGATTTCAAAAGTGATATAAAAATCTCTCTAAGTCGTACTTCTGTTTATAATATGAAACTTCTTTATCTTGAATTCTATTCGAAATTGTAATAAAATTCGATATACCGAAGTTCTCCTATGTTGTTTATACCTTCCATTGAACACTCGTAACATTGCATACCGTATCATTGTATCATGCAAAATCATTATTCATAGCATACATAAGTGAAGTGGATGGGAAATAATATCACGGAGCATGAAGGAGGTCTTTCTAGCCTCATAACACGGAAAATGTGGGAATACCCTTTCAGACCAAAAAACCAGATGAGTTCGTCAAACATCGTCGCATAACATAATCAAATCAATCTCGCCCAAATTGAAATCAAATATCCCGCGTCTCTAGGATCCGAATTTAATTTCCCGATCTGGTAAGCGCTTGGATTCGA
This sequence comes from Antheraea pernyi, assembly GCA_015888305.1. Classification (NCBI taxonomy): domain Eukaryota; kingdom Metazoa; phylum Arthropoda; class Insecta; order Lepidoptera; family Saturniidae; genus Antheraea; species Antheraea pernyi. The sequence goes on along the minus strand of MU158724.1, from coordinate 1,421,642 downwards.
TAGAATTGGATTAAGTAAAACCATGGTAAGCATTTAACAGGAATTCTAGTTACACTAATGAAATTCTTTGTTACTATTTGTCAAGTCTTTTTTTATTAACGCTTTCTTAATACGTTTTAACTTTTGACGATAATTGCACGTGATATTATCAATGTTCTTACAAGACGGTAGACCCCTTATAAGAACTTTCCAGGGAGTTTTTATGGAATCTCAGAATTCATGCTGCGTGATATTATTTCCCATCCAATTCACTAGTGTACACACTAACCGAACTATATCCCGTAAAATAGCATCAATATTACAAATCATACACTCAAATAACACAAGATTATAAAAAAAAAAAACAAAATATACTACATGACAGGCTAAGATCGCGCCTAATACTCTCCTTGTTATGTTAAATGACGGTGTGGTCCAAAATGGTAACATATAGATCTAAACTGGTTCTCAAGTGGAATTGCTGGAACACCTACAAATGCTTGAGGAGAGATTATCAACTAGAATGCCATAATTTTCCAGTTGGACGTTAGAAGAAGTCGTGTTATGGTTTCATAACGATATTTTCCCTCCTCAAAAGTTCAAGCCATTTTGTCCAATGACAATAGTATAAAAACAGTGAACGTTTTTAATTTCATTGATACAAAATACTCCCGGCACGTTTGAATCGATGGCTCTCCTCGCGTACCGGGCATTAAATAAATTACTTCAGGAATAAAAACCAAAAAAAAATGCTAGAGTCGATAGCACTTTGGTTAATGAAACCGACTGTGGTGTTAGATACAGAGAATATAAAACCTACGTACTACGTGCTGATAACTTTAGGATTAATGGTGTTAAAAACGTTTTTTTTTGTTACAATAATATAGATTCTAATATCACCTTTGAGAGTATAGAAGAGCTTAATGTATGATTAATAATAATCACTGGGGTAGACGACAAATCGTGCAATGTAGACGTGGGTATTATAATGAAGAATACTTGTGTTGATTGTATTAACTTGAATCTATTTAAGAGTAAGCGAGACAGATGTACCAGATCTTGTCTCGAAGTTTGATTTCAAATATATATAACTCTAACGTTATCAATTCAACGTAACGTCATTGAGCTATATATATATATTAAGAATCTGGAAAAAAGGCATAACCACTTTCTTTGCATGTTAGTTTCTACTCTTGATTTACACTTAATTTAAAAAAATAATTAATCTTACTACGCTAAAGGTGTAAGCTACACATTTATCGATTATTCTCCGGTTTGCGTTTCGGTTAGATGCGCCACTTTTTCTTATTGATACAGTATATTGATACAGACCCTTTCAATCACAATATGTAACGAAGCTGATGAGGAAATTGTTCATCTATTTCTCTGTAACTATGACCTGATATTTTGTTAAGGTATCGTAATTTGGTAAATTTAAATTACCTGTAAAATTACCAATTTTGTAGGGACTATTTTTAAAGACTATAATTCGTATTTGGTTATAGGAAGAAAGGAAAATCGAATTTTATTTTCTGTAAAATCTTATTGGCTAGCACTTAGGAATTTACATACGTCAAATAATGTGAACTGATTTAGAAAGGTCACTTTAAATCATGGCCAAGTAAAACGTTATTTAAAGGTACTTTGCTTTATTTGAATATTTGAGTAATATTTAAATAATCATTTCATTCTTTATAGGTTAATAGTTTATAGGTTAGGTTTAGTATTTGATCACAATATTTTCTGATATCAACAGGAGAAAGCGAAAATGTCGTAACTTGCATTTTTGGCTAAATCACTTTTAATCATATTCTTGTATAAAATAAATACCACTTCGAATAGTGTGGGTCTCGCTTTCCTATGACTAAATTTTTCATTGATACGACCTTAGTTTTTTGCCTAGTTTTAGCACTATACATAAAAAAAATTGTTAATTTTTTAAATAGTTCTTTGGCTCTGTTGTAGTGTTGGATTTTTCAAGTTACGACAATTCCGCTTTCTTCCGTCGCTATGGAACTTGATGAGCCAAGAAGCCGAGATTCTATGGAAGTTTGTGTTGAAGTGTCTTCGGTGAATATTTTAAGATTAGGGTACGACGGGACTGACATGTTCTATGTGGACCTAAGTCCCTAAATTAAATAAAGGTAAAAATAAGAATCTTTACGACGTGATCTAAATAGTAAACACAACAAAATCTAGAGAGTACAGCTCTCATGTGCAGCTCCTAAGCTGTAAGGAGCGAACAACCAGATGCTAGGCGACAGATTTTCAACTTGAGGGTGGTAGCTAGCCAGACGGACTTAGAAAAAGCCCTACCATCATGCTATGATCTCATCACGATGTTACCCTTCACCGGAAGCTCCGACTCAGTTGCTAGGATGTATCCGAATACGATATCAACTAAGCCATCGTTGCTTTAAAATTGAAATCGCCCAAAGTAATCTATATTCAATCGGATAACATTACCTATTTAAATATAATTATAGCGTTGATCGTCTATAAACCGTACCTCACAATCGAGAAACTTCAACTCATTACACTTGATCCGGATTCCGGGTATTGGAAAAATAAAATTATTTTCGGCAAATCGTATTACGTCCTCAATTTGTCTGAAAGGTCTTCTAATACACAATGATCCGGTAATGCCCAGTGATGTCTCTCCCATTGAGAGCTTAATTACTTTCTCTGTTATTCGTATTTCTGTCGTATTTTAAGACCTTTTGTGTTTTTAAATAGTTTTCTACCTTTTCCATCGCATTTATATATATATATATA
>MU158724.1:1378463-1418863 GCA_015888305.1 Antheraea pernyi | reverse complement strand
TATATATATAAATAAAGTTTGCTTACTAGTATATGTTTTATCGATTTTGTAGTTTCCACCTAAAAGTATATTGAGAAATAGAAATATAAAGGAAGAGAATGTGATATGTGTCCCTTACCCTTGATACGTTGCATGACAATTATATAAAAAGACCACAAATATTCGTCAGTCATGATTTAGGTGTAAGTCAGAGAGTCGTGGTAATTTCAAAGTTCTTTAAATGTTTTAACATTAATGATCACATGCTTTATAAAATTATAACAAACTCCTTGTCCAGGCCAAAATATGGAAGAGATATATATATACGAAGATTACTCGTTGTTATCTTCTCTACTCTCTCTCTTCTCTTACTTTATTTCTGCAAGCATTTAAACTAAGCAGATTACTCTTTACGAGTATATGGTCGTTAAAACAAACCTTAAAGGTTAATAACTCACAGCTTAAATCGAAATTACTAGAAATATAATATTTTTATAGCACTTACTAAAATAACAAAAATTAGCACTAAGAAACCGTTTTGCAAGTTCAACCCTTGAAAATGATTATAAATTTGTGCATATTTCTACTGAAGTAAGGTGTAAGAGAAGTTGAATCAACCACATTTAATTACTAAAGTTATTTTATAAACGAAAAAATGCGATCTAAAACTATAAAAGGCAGTTGTTTAACTTAAGGGTATGGGTAACTAGTCAGACAAAATGCTTTATGCTTTCTTTCTTTTTATGCTTTCTATGATTACATAACAATGTTCTTCACCTTATGTTTAAACTTATTGCAAGATCCGAAGTTTCGTCAATCGCTTACATGTGCGCTTACATGTGTCCTGATTTGAGAACGTCAAAAATGAAGCGAACCCTATAATGCGTTAACTAAGCCCCAAAGGATATGTGAAACTAAGTAAAATTTATTAAAACCATGATATATTTTGTACACTATATAAAAAAATAAATTAACAAATTGTAAAAAATAAAGCAAAACGTGTAGGAACATGGAAAAGTCGAATGAGGGAATTTGCAAAAATTGTTCTGGGAATTTGGGATTTGACGCACTGACATCGGTGTAACCTACATGGAATTCGTCTACATTTAACAGAGAATTTTGACGGAATGTCATTGGGTTGAGGTTATTCGTGAATTTACAGTGCCCTAACTGGTAAATCAAAACAGCAATCTGTTATGATTAATATTGTTAGAAACTTACCTACTAACTGCTAACTCTAAAAAATGTATATAGCCAGGGTATATATTTCCTGGACTCCATTAAAAAAAGGTCAGAAAGTTACTGAAAGGTATTTTCAGTTTCATAATTTTAGATATTATAAAAAGGGAACATTGTTTATAGTGTGGCCGAAACTTTTGGCGTTCGAGTTGTAAGGGCCTTTACAAAACAACAGGAAGACAATGGTTATGCTATATATATGCTAATAGCGAATAAAATTAATTCATTTATAACAGGGTCAAAGTGAATATATATTTTTTCTTCTTTTTAGATTCCCACCTCGCCGGCTAGCATAGGTGGGAATGCCAGATTTATACTGACTAAGCCCTCTCGATGTTATTGTCACACCATTCGTCGGGTGGGTAGGAAATGTCTCAGCACTACTTCTACTAGACCCGGCAGGTATTGGCTTCTCAGCTAGGCCACAACTTCAACGAAGTTATTAATTTAATGATCTTTCTAAAACAGTTTACATTTTTAGAATGTGTGTATGTGAATTCCTAAATGATTGTCCATAAGATTGTACCCAACTTACAAATTCTATCTTCCTATTTTCCTATAATCAAATACAAATTATACAGAAGTTAATCGATAAAATTAAGCTTTGTAAATAGTAAATAGAAAATTGGTAATTATGAATATTCAAAATTATTAACAGATTTCCATAAGGATGTCGGCAATGTCTATGATAAACCATTAGAAGTAGCATTTCATAGCTTGGACCAATGAAAAGTTAGGACACATAAACCATAAAGTATGAAGATTTGTTACTAGCACGTCTCAACAATGATTCAGAATCAATTCCAATTCTGTAACAGATGGATACAGCGTCGGAGATTGGCTTATCACTACAACAAAGGACCGGCGAGGCTCAACAATGGATTATACGCGTAAAGAAACTGCGCTCATTACTGAAGAAAGGCCAGCAGGGTACCGTTTTATTTTGAACTGGGATGCTTCATTAGTGTTGTGTAAGTAGGGATGCCAGGTAACTTTAAATTCTTTTTGATTAAAATTGAGTAATATGTCTAAAAATCTTTAGGTATTTGTACCCATTAAGACAGTCATGAAATATAACTTTAGTTTTTAAACAAATACTGGTAAAAAACCCACATTGGATTACGCTAAATTGTGTTGATAGTCATATATACAATTATACGACACAAAACATAACTGAACCTTGCTACCCATTTATTCATACCTTGAATTAAACTGCAAAAATTTATTTTCGTTTGTTGTCTAGACTAACTTCTAATATGGCTGAATCGATTTTGACGATATCTTTATTGACAAATAAAGGACTTTTTAAAATATTCCTTCAGTTATATATCATTAAACTTTCTCACAGGAGCTAAGCATTAGTAATTAAACTTAAAATCGATGAAATTGTTGTTAAAGTTAAGCAATTATGAAAAATTACAAATAAAATTTTAAAACTAGTCTACAAAAGAATGAATATAGTCACCTTATTTTATCTAATAAAGCAGGCCCACTTCCCTTCCTCCTACCCGACCCTCTCCACTCTCCCCTCAAACACAAGCTGGCTACGCACTTGCGACTCCTCTGGTGTTGCAAGCGTCTATGGACGGTGGTGTTCACTTAACATCAGGTGCCCCACCTGTTCGTTTGCCTCCTATGATATAAAAAAAAATGCAAATAGAGTATACCAATTATGATGCAATCATAAAAGGCAGTAGCTATTTTTGTAATATTCTTCGCTACTTCTGAGTTTATCAATAATGTATATTGATGTTTTAAAGCTCTAAAAATTGTTTACTACCTTGTTTGTATCAACTGACTAATCCTTAGAACTTTTTTTTTTTATCGGAGCTCTGCAAAGTGACTTTACTGTGCCTGATGGTGAGCACAGTATAATCTAAAAACAATGGCGACTACCGAGAGACATACTATCCCTCACTGGTCGCCGCTGTCATGTCGGCCTGCAAAAATGTCTCTTCACGTTACGCTTGAAGGACCCCATATTATAGGAGGGAGAGAACACACTGGCCGGAAGATTGTTCCACAGCTTCACTGTACGGCAGAGATAAGAAGTTGCGAACTTTTTAGTTCATGCCCAGATAGGATTTACCGTAAAAGTATGGCTCCGGAACCCAGCGCGCGTGGTTCGGGTATGAAAAGGAGAGGAAGGGATTAAATTGAATAGCTCTTCAGAACACTCGCCATGATACAGACGGTAGAACACGCTCAGTGAGGCAATGTCTCTGCGCAACTGAAGCGGCTCTATAAATTTATTACTATCACTTAGATTTGAAAGTTCTATTTGTAATATTAAGGTCCGTATATTGAGAAAGATTTTAAGGTAGTTAGCCATCACGCTGCAACATATTGAGCCGAGTAATTACCGTAAAGATGAAGGTCACAAAGTATGAAGGTCAGAAATGGTAACCGAGATGGAAACATCTAATAAAGCGGGCGAGTAAATGTACCAAGTAAATGCGAGTAAAACCACGGAGCATATATAGTTTATTGTATTCAGGTGATTAAAAATGAAACTCTACTATATTTGTCCTTTCATTCGTATTTTAAGTTGTGTCTACTGGATTTTTTTTCACATTCTATACGTGACCAACTATTTATCTTTACTTATATAATTCTCTATGAACTTCTCGTAAACAGCTGGGCAGATTTTAATGAAATTCTGTGTGTTTTCAGATGCATTCAAGAAAGGTATAGACTCACAATTAGGGCCAGTAGGTGCCGCTGCGGCTGACTGTTAGGATTTTTTTTATTATCAAGGCTAGACGGTTGCCGCGCTCGCTAGTATTTTTATAAAATATAAACATACCTAAATAATATAGGTGTTGAGTCTTTTAGATTTGCAGTTTATGTACTGATATTCTAAAACTTCAATGGTGTTTTAAAAGCGGGAACGTGTTGCGATACTCCGCAACAGTTCCAACAGAAAATACGATTAGAAATTGGACAACATAATTATTCAAACTCTTGTCGTTCCTAAATTTTTCGCGTGACTACCGCGTCAGTATAGATTTTGATAATGAAAAAAAAAAGAAAAAGATACACTAAGTTCACACGCCGTATAAGCGTAGCTTAGTACTCTTATTATTTTTTAAGATAATGAGATTAATACACTATGGAGGTGGTAAACATTAGTATTCAGCATTATTTTAATATATGTTAACAGCGTTAATAATACACAACACAGATTTTTTTTTAATAGTGTGCGATAGTCACTACAATCCAATAGTAAAACATTTGCTATACTATTTCAACGTTTCTCTTTGTATATATTTCGAGTACATTACGAATTTTATTATATCACTCTTTCACAGCCTAAAACATATATATATATACCTATATATATATATATTATATATACTGCGTTTCGTTCGGTAAGTGAGAGCGCCGGATCCGCATCCCATGAGTGCGGCGCTGAGACGGACACCACGCAGCAGAATCTTTCTGAATGTGCGCCGTGAGACGATCAGCGCCGCGCGCTAATTGCGGCGGTGGGGACGATCTCTCGCTGCCGAGTATTGTTTTGGCCATGCGCGGCGAGGACGTGTGGAGTGCTGCTGCCTCCTTCTACAAGGAGGTCATCTCGCAGAAGGAGGCGGCAGAGAGGGCCCGCGAGGAAAACATTTGGAGTCGCCACCTTCGTCAAAGGAGAGCACATAAAAGGGGGAGGCGATACATTCACCTCCTCCCACTACCGTAGCCGAGCCTGAGGGGATGATGGGTCGGGGGGCCCATCTCCTCACTGCACTGGTGATGCTGACGAGGGGAGGCGATGGGCTATGTAGCCAGACGGCCTCTCTATAGTATGACGAAGCCAGACTGCCGCAGGGGAGGTTTTTCAGGAAAACAGCAGCTCCCTAACCGCCCCTACCATGTGGCTGACGGTACACGGCTTTAGTCCGTGAGAGTCGGACATAACACACTCTCTCCCCCGAGAAGGTGGCGTATCCGTTAGGGATTTCCCCACGTTAATAAAAAAAAGTGAGAGAGCCGGTTAAACGACCTCCCCCTCACCCCCTTCTTCAAACACAAGCCGGTATCGCACTTGCAATTCCCCTGGTGTTGCACTAGTCTATGTCACAGTGTCTATGAACGGTGGTGATCACTTACCATCAGGTGCCCCGCCTGTTTGTTTGTTCTATTATATATAAAAAATAATAATATTTATAACTATCTCTTTTTCATTATGGATTTATGTTTCATAAAATTCAATTCGAATCGTCCTAAAAGAAGTTTCATATATAGGTAAAAAAATCCTTAAAATCGGTTGAGTAGTTTTAGAGTTAATCATTTACAAATAAAATCTTTCCTCTATTTAATAGTAGTTTAGGTAAACTAAAATAACAACCCTAGATCTTCAGTATTTCACAAGAAGGGTAAGGTTGACAGTTCATCTTAGACTAGACACGTCCCAACCTTGATAATTGATAGATAGAAATCTATTGAAGGAGGGGTTAGAACACGTTTAGTTAAGAAGTTATTATTGATTTCGAGTAATAATGGTTATATTAAACAGAAACTCCACTAAGCTTTTTAATTACCCTTGACTAAGTCAATAAGCGTCTATTGATACTGTTTTAGATATCTTAATAACGCATTTTGACCTGAATTTAGTAACGGATACTTAAATTTAATATTAAATTACTGCTAGAATTCATATTTATTTGGCTCAATTGTTAATTGCGTGTCCCTGATTGGACTAGCAAACAAGCAATTATAGTAAAGATGTGTTTTGTAAATTATTCAGTAAAGGTTTAAAGTGATTCCTAAGACGTTTATTGATTTTAAAAAATATTTAGGACCTGTAAAAACACTTGTGAGGGTTAACACGTACCGCGCCACGTGTACCACCGGTGGTACATGGTAAACTTGATAATCACGCCACATGTACCGCCGGCGTAACACGTTTAATTTGCATTTCACGCCACGTATACCACCGATGGTACATGTTAAACTCGATATTTACGCCACGTGTACCACTGGTGGTACACGTTAAACTCGATCTTTACTCCACGTGTGCCACCGGTGGTACATGTTAAACTTGATCATCACGCCACATGTACCACCGGCGGTACACGTGGAGTAAAGATCGACGACAGTACACGTTAAACTTGATCTTTACACAAAGTGTACCACTGGTGAAGTTCTTCAAGATTATGGTTTGCTTGCTATATTGCCATTTTTATGTACAGAAAACTAACCAAGTTTGGACTATTCCCGAAGACTGCACTTTCAGTTTTTTTTTTCAGGATTCGTGGTTTAAGTTTTTCTCAAGAATACAATGTAATATTAAATAGTAGGCATTTACTATACAGTCAGTATAGTTTACATTATAAAATATCAAGTTGATAGACTTCAATTGTAATTTAAACGATAAAATATATTCATAAAATAAATAATGACAAATTAAACACTGAATGACATCATAACTATTTTCAATTTGTATTAAAACTTTTTACACTACATTGTATTAAAGAAAAATATAAATATTAAAAAGATATAAGCAAGATGCGTCAACTGTCATTTGCCTGTGACTATTTGTCTGAGAGCTAGGCAACGGTTTCGACAGCGATTTGGCTGCGGTTAACCTTTACAGGCAAAAATATTGAACTTTATAAAATTTTTGAATGTTTTGTTTTTCACTAACTTTTAAACGCTACTAAAACATGAAATTATTATTGCCAGACATTTTTGTTCTTAACAATAATGTTCCCGATGCTAATTTTGTAAATAAAAAAGAATTTTCAAACCATGTTAAGATAACTGTAATTTTATTGAAGTTATACTTCTTTTGTCGCGTTAAGGAAAAATGATGAGAGTAAATTTTTACGCTGATGTACGCACACCGTCACAAAAACCGACACCCTTAAGTTATTACGATGCGCACTTACACCGTCACGAAAAACCAACACCCAGAAGTTAGCTATAGTCAACATTTTGTTTCTTTGTATTTGTTGTTTGTATTTCTTTATATTAAAACATTCAATGTATTAAATAACTTTTTTCTATTATTAGTGTCGTTTTTTCTACAAACGTAGAATAAGGCGCAAGATAAAATCTTTGAAAAGAATTTAACTTGTTACGCCAAAGAAGTATAACTTCTAACGCGTGTACATAAGTACACACATACTTTTTTTTAAATATTATTTTATTTCAACATAAAAGAGGGTAAATTAAAAATCATATGTATATTTTTTATGTCATATGTGGAAAATGGACAGGTGGGTCACCTGATGTTAAGTGATCACCACAGTCCATAGACACTTGCAACACCAGGGTAGTCGCAAGTGCGTTGCCAGCCTGTGTTGGATGGGGAAGAAGGGAAGCGGAAGGGGAGAGGAGGATGAGGAAGAGAGTTGGGCCGGTGCTCTCATTGACCGAATGAAACGTAGCAATGCAAGCATTGTTACTTTACATCGGTTTTCTGTGAGACGGTGGTACTACCCCAGGCGAGCCGACCCATTCATCCTGAAACCAGTAACAGCTTCAGCGTGGCTCTACCACCTACCAAGACCTATATATAGAATAACTTGGCTATAGCTATAGCTTAGCGCAACACTGCCTGTATGGAAAAGATAGCCATAATTATGGAAGCGCCTGTTATAGACGCATGAATTCATGGTGGCATCAGTCCAAAGTCATAGGTCTACGTTTATCGTTGTTTTCCATTGTTTACGGTGAAATCTCAATATCATAATGGTTAATAAAATGAAATATGTTCTTAGCAATGGAAAAAATAAAATGGTTTGAAATGAATTATTTTGTTTATAAAGAATATCATCGGGCACATTATTGTCAATAACAAAATTGTCTAGCAGTGATAAATTCATGTTTTTAATAACGTTTTAAAGTTACTGAAAAAAAAATGTTCCTAAAATTATTTATAAATCAACATTTTGACCTGTAAAGGTGTGATGCACATTAAAATACACAACGTTAACCGGCTACCGTGTATCCTAAATCCTGGTTTGGAAGGGCATAATATATCTTCATATTAAAGAACCAACTTTTCTAAAATTCTTGTTCTTCCAATTGCCATGTCAAGCGGGTTTCGATGTCAACAGGTTATTATAAGGTGGATCAATATGTGAACGAAGATGATGTTTGGAATTGACACTCCTTTCTGTACATTAATGTATTTAAAATATATGTATGTTAAAAAGAAAAACCCGATCGAGTTTCTTTGCCGGTTCTTCCCGATTACTGGGTTGTTTTCCAAACCGGTGGTAGTTTTGACGTTCATATGCGCCTTCTTAACTGAATAAATTGAATTTGATTTTATCCACCAGCTTATTATTCTAATTTTGGTTTAAGTCCAGAGTAATAAGTTACAGCGAACTAAGAAATTGTAAAGATATATCGACGTAAAAAGTTTTATTTACTCAGGGCCAAATCTGTTCATTAAATATTTTTTGAAAATTTTGATCGGGGTAGGCTTAGTTATCGATATAGAAGCCAAAAATAAAAAAAATATTTAATGAACAGATTTGGCCCTGAGTAAATAAAACTTTTTACGTCGATATATCTTTACAATTTCTTAGTTCGCTGTAACTTATTACTCTGGACTTAAACCAAAATTAGAATAATAAGCTGGTGGATAAAATCAAATTCAATTTATTCAGTTAAGAAGGCGCATATGAACGTCAAAACTACCACCGGTTTGGAAAACAACCCAGTAATCGGGAAGAACCGGCAAAGAAACTCGATCGGGTTTTTCTTTTTAACATACATATATTTTAAATACATTAATGTACAGAAAGGAGTGTCAATTCCAAACATCATCTTCGTTCACATATTGATCCACCTTATAATAACCTGTTGACATCGAAACCCGCTTGACATGGCAAATAAACTTATAGTCCGGCAATGGTAAATCTTTCGAAGCTAAACCTAACAGTGACCTCAACTCTTAACCTTTTCGTCAAATCTCTTTTAATTTCATTATATGCAAGCTTCCCCACCCCCCATAATTTTTTTTTTTTTAAATAATGAGGAGGTGAAAAAATTAAGTTCTAAACGGAACCTATTGGGCCAAACCAATAAGACACTTTTCGATGCAGTACCAGAAAATTATAAAGTACCGAGGTATACGGTAATAGGAAGACCGAAAAAATGTATGGAATGATTAGATTAGATGCCAGCAAATGACGAGAGCGCACGAGTAAAGCATTATGAAACCACAGTGAACATTTTTGAGTTTTCATGTTTTTTAAGTTTTTTCAAAATAAGTCAAAAATACAACAACAAAAATTTATTTAAAAAAAGTAGATATTTAAATGACATTTCTTCTACTGATCTATAAAAACGATTAAACAATGAATATCTATCAATATTAAAACAACAATTATCTATTCAAATTTTAAAATGCGAGACGGTAAAAACGATATTATTTCAATATTTTTTTCCACTACAATGCCTTAAAAACAAAAAGGTTATGAAACTTGGTTCGCAGATTATTTTAAAAATAACCGTTATCTTAGGTCACATCATACAGTGGAGATCCTATTTAGGCGGGCTAAGGAATAACGTCATGTTCTTACCGATGGGATATTCGAACAATAAAAAGGCAATATATTATTTTAAAATTTAAAATTATTATGTTAAATCATACTTTGAAAATTTCGAGTCTGTGTGAATCACGAGCGTACGTTCTAAAAATATTTACCTTTGACTTGTTTAATAAGAAAACTCTATCAAGCTCTTGTTTATACGTGTGTTTATTTAAATTAATAAACATTTCATTAAAACACGCCGCTTCGGATTTCGGTTTCAACCTTTTGTCGAGTTTGAGGGCAAAATAATTCATTCCCAGTGAAATTAATTCTAATTCTGTATTTACGAATGAGTTCTGGGTGTTGCCTTACGCTTATTTTCTCATTACCAAGGGAAAATAAATGATTAATGTAGTAACGTGGATTTTAAATCTAAAAGCAGATACTTTAATGTTTCTAGAATTTATGTATTACAACTTTATGTCGAGCCTACGTAAAATATGTCACGTTGCTCAGAATAACGTGATTAATTTATCTGAATATCTGAAAAATATATAATGAAGAAAATACGATTATTTTATAATATGAATTATGTTGATAAATCTCTAACATTATAAATGAGAAAGTAACTTTGTCTGTCTAAATGTTTGTTTGTTGCCTTTTAGCAACTGAAACTCTAATGAGATTATAATCATTTCTGCTATAGAGGTAGCTCGGGATTAGGCCGTAGTCTGTTTTATAGTGAATACGTTTAAACAAATGCTGACCAAATCACAGGAAACAAACTATTTACGTTACAAAATTTATAAGCAATGGATCTATTTACTGACTTAAGCTTAAGGTATTTAAATAATATAATATATAATTCAAGGTCGGTATTTAAAACTAAATTAATTTGAAAATTTATTTTTAGATTGCAACATCAGTTGCTAAAAAAATGACTTTTAATTATTTTGAAAACCCTTTCAGTGTTTAAGCTCTATAGACAATTGTATACACGTTTAGCTTGTACACGTCGTTAACTAATTACATAAGCTAATATTGTACACGGTTAACTTGAATGTTTAATTACAATATCATAAAATTAATCTTCCCCCCAAGTAACACACGAACCAGCCCGTTTTCAATGCCAACAATCTTTAAAAGTGCAAATCATGCCAAACAGACGCACGGCGGCTTTTATTTCCAATGATTAATGTCTGTCGAGCGTACCGCGGTGTACCACAGCGGGCACATTTCGTCGACGTCCTATAATTCTACGCGGCGTGTTATTTTTTAACCGCCGCCAAAGCTTTCACGTTGCTCATAATTGCGTGGCCGGAGTGCTTGGCGCACCGACGCCGACGCGACGTGACTCATAGATTCTGTAAACGTTTCGATTATAAATAATGTTAGTAAATTATAAATTTGACGTGAACTCAGATTTATTTTCTCAATTCGCTATTAGTACATTTGAACACTTCACACGCATATCATACGAAAAATATATATACTTACGATATTTTTTGACATTGAGCTACAAACATAAAATTAAATATATATAAAAAGTCGAGGCAGTAATAAAGACTTCCGATAGAAGCGAAAACTCAAAACAATTAAATAAATGTGTTTTTTTTTAATATTTTTATATGAATTGTAGTGTGAATGAGAATATTTAAAATTTAGAATTGAATGACACGATGCGAAATTATATATCTATCTCCAGCCAAAAATACAGCTCAACACGCGTAAAGACGTTTTCACTTAAAAATTGTATAATATGTCATTTTCATTCTTGTGTTTGTGTGAAATTTTGCGATAATTTCAAGTTTATTTCTTTTACTATTCCTTCTTATTACATTTTTATTTTTCTTCTTATTTTACATAAAAGAAAAAAAGGAACTACAGTCTCAGACAAAATCGAATTGAAGCAACTATGGTCATTTATTGCTGAGACAAAAAAATAAAAACAAAATAGCCAGTTTTATTAAAACTTAGCCAAGCCGTTTCTAATCAGCGCTGAGTAAATGGACAATCTGTAACTACAAAGTTCTGATAGTCTAACCAACTAGCATTAGCGAGTGATCTGTTCAAATCCGCGTACGTTTACTTTGTGAACTCCATCATTTTGCTTGTTTTCGCTTGGAAATTTCAATGCATACATGAATTTCGCATATTAATCTTTTCACCGGTAGACATTTAGCTAACGAACCTCTTGGACAATACTCTGAGGTTTTGTTATTTATTTTTTCCTTATCCTAATTGTATTAACGTAATTGTTATAACATTATTTTCCAGAGTTTAAGAAAGTCAAAATTAATTGTCAATAATTTTATCCATTTCATAGTTTCAAAAATTAGTAAAATTACAGGTACAACCATACCATGTTGCCATTTGCTCATAGTTCGACAGCCTATTGACTGCATAGAGGCGAAACTTTATATTTATTAATACCTATCTCATGTTGATATACTTTTCAAAATCAAAAATACTGTATTCAGTTTATGCCCTGAGAAGGCACTCATAAGCGTCAAACTACTACCGGTTCGAAAAACAACGCAGTCATCGAGAAGAACCGGCAAAGGCCTCGATCTGGTTTACCTTTTCATTATTTAATATTAAACCTACAACATCAATTTTTCTCTTTTCAAAATCTATCCACTAGGTATATGTTGTTATTACTTTGAAAAAAGGTTTTTTTATGATCATATTTGTCTGTCACGTATAACCTAAAGTTTGAACGAATTAAAAACAGAATCACGCGCGTGTTATGTGGGAATAAACAAAATAAAAAAAATACTATCCACCCTTTGTAAATTCAAAACCAGACAGATTGTACGGGCTCGCCGGCAGTCCGTTAGTTCATCACGTATGTAATAATCTAGTTTATCCGATGCCCTATTTACGGAGTGCAGTGTTGAACACGCCACACCGGCCGCCTGCGAGCCTCATGAATACATAAACAGCACACTTTGTTTTGAATTTCTACATTTCATTAAAATTTTGAACTTTCATAATTAATTTCTGTATTTCATTATTCACTAATTTACTCTATATATTGTAAAATAAAAATGAGTGCATGTAACCGTCACACGTGATTGAAGTAAAATTTCTTTGGCGTTATAAGAGATAGCGATTATGTTAAAAACAAATACATCATATGAGAATTTAATAAGGCATTAATTTGTAACGAACCCAACTGCGCACATTATGGGGAAAAAATATTGATACAATTAACACCATCTATATATATCATGTAATGGAACTATTTAGGTACATAAAAAAAGAGGAAAAAAAATATTGTCAAGGATTTTAAAATATTGAATAGGTTTCTAAATAAATGCTAACATTCATCATAAATAAAATAATTTTAAAGATTAATATTTAATCAAATATTGAACCATAAGTAAAATATAAGTGTTCAATTAACGACTAAGGAACTCTGACAAAAGGCGTGATTGAAGATTAATAATAAAAAACGAAGGTGTAGTATGATGTAACGCAATGTGTTTAATAGGGAAGCGACATTGGAATTAAAAAAATAGAAACAAAGGGAGATAAAACCCAAAGGATTATAAAAGGACAGATTGAGAAAAGGTGATGTACACATGAGAGCCACGTCTGTAGTATAATGAAGTGGAAGTTCGTTTGAAAAAAAAAGCATTAGAACAAAATAGGGACACTAAACAAAAGGAGTAAACGAGAGGCACTGAAAAATGGGTGTTACTCGTGGACACCGTTTTAAAGTCGAATGGATCGGTGGTTTCTTCACGCGCGCTGCAAAGCAGTGTGCGGGGATACCATACCATGGTTAAACCCTCTTGTGGTAGCTTCTCTCGCCTCCCGCCTCGACGGGTGTGTCTATTATTTGTTATTCACCTGTCTTTCTGATGAACGTGGCTTCTTTCGCGCCATCTGGCGGTAGGTATGGTGACAGGCATCTATTTGTTTGTAGCTGTCAACTGAGAGTCCTGGCCATCGATTTTGTGAGGGTACTTGCAGGGCTCTTAGGCACTTCTCGATTGTGTCGGGAGTGTTTGCGGCTGTCAGGGCTTTCATAAAGGCGTTGCGGATTATCTGGGTGGGGTCCTACGTCGATTTTGGCTGCTGGGTAGCCTCCTTCGCTTCGTGGACTCCTCCGTTGCATTTTGGCGCTCTTTTCTTAGGGGATCTGCAGCCGGGGTCGTTGGCGGGGGCCATGAGGAATATTTTTAGACTATTCATTAATGTACTACTAATTTTTGAAACTATGAAATGGATAAAATTATTGACAATTAATTTTGACTTTCTTAAACTCTGGAAAATAATGTTATAACAATTACGTTAATACAATTAGGATAAGGAAAAAATAAATAACAAAACCTCAGAGTATTGTCCAAGAGGTTCGTTAGCTAAATGTCTACCGGTGAAAAGATTAATATGCGAAATTCATGTATGCATTGAAATTTCCAAGCGAAAACAAGCAAAATGATGGAGTTCACAAAGTAAACGTACGCGGATTTGAACAGATCACTCGCTAATGCTAGTTGGTTAGACTATCCACCCTTTGTAAATTCAAAACCAGACAGATTGTACGGGCTCGCCGGCAGTCCGTTAGTTCATCACGTATGTAATAATCTAGTTTATCCGATGCCCTATTTACGGAGTGCAGTGTTGAACACGCCACACCGGCCGCCTGCGAGCCTCATGAATACATAAACAGCACACTTTGTTTTGAATTTCTACATTTCATTAAAATTTTGAACTTTCATAATTAATTTCTGTATTTCATTATTCACTAATTTACTCTATATATTGTAAAATAAAAATGAGTGCATGTAACCGTCACACGTGATTGAAGTAAAATTTCTTTGGCGTTATAAGAGATAGCGATTATGTTAAAAACAAATACATCATATGAGAATTTAATAAGGCATTAATTTGTAACGAACCCAACTGCGCACATTATGGGGAAAAAATATTGATACAATTAACACCATCTATATATATCATGTAATGGAACTATTTAGGTACATAAAAAAAGAGGAAAAAAAATATTGTCAAGGATTTTAAAATATTGAATAGGTTTCTAAATAAATGCTAACATTCATCATAAATAAAATAATTTTAAAGATTAATATTTAATCAAATATTGAACCATAAGTAAAATATAAGTGTTCAATTAACGACTAAGGAACTCTGACAAAAGGCGTGATTGAAGATTAATAATAAAAAACGAAGGTGTAGTATGATGTAACGCAATGTGTTTAATAGGGAAGCGACATTGGAATTAAAAAAATAGAAACAAAGGGAGATAAAACCCAAAGGATTATAAAAGGACAGATTGAGAAAAGGTGATGTACACATGAGAGCCACGTCTGTAGTATAATGAAGTGGAAGTTCGTTTGAAAAAAAAAGCATTAGAACAAAATAGGGACACTAAACAAAAGGAGTAAACGAGAGGCACTGAAAAATGGGTGTTACTCGTGGACACCGTTTTAAAGTCGAATGGATCGGTGGTTTCTTCACGCGCGCTGCAAAGCAGTGTGCGGGGATACCATACCATGGTTAAACCCTCTTGTGGTAGCTTCTCTCGCCCCCCGCCTCGACGGGTGTGTCTATTATTTGTTATTCACCTGTCTTTCTGATGAACGTGGCTTCTTTCGCGCCATCTGGCGGTAGGTATGGTGACAGGCATCTATTTGTTTGTAGCTGTCAACTGAGAGTCCTGGCCATCGATTTTGTGAGGGTACTTGCAGGGCTCTTAGGCACTTCTCGATTGTGTCGGGAGTGTTTGCGGCTGTCAGGGCTTTCATAAAGGCGTTGCGGATTATCTGGGTGGGGTCCTACGTCGATTTTGGCTGCTGGGTAGCCTCCTTCGCTTCGTGGACTCCTCCGTTGCATTTTGGCGCTCTTTTCTTAGGGGATCTGCAGCCGGGGTCGTTGGCGGGGGCCATGAGGAATATTTTTAGACTATTCATTAATGTACTACTAATTTTTGAAACTATGAAATGGATAAAATTATTGACAATTAATTTTGACTTTCTTAAACTCTGGAAAATAATGTTATAACAATTACGTTAATACAATTAGGATAAGGAAAAAATAAATAACAAAACCTCAGAGTATTGTCCAAGAGGTTCGTTAGCTAAATGTCTACCGGTGAAAAGATTAATATGCGAAATTCATGTATGCATTGAAATTTCCAAGCGAAAACAAGCAAAATGATGGAGTGTCGAATGGATCGGTGGTTTCTTCACGCGCGCTGCAAAGCAGTGTGCGGGGATACCATACCATGGTTAAACCCTCTTGTGGTAGCTTCTCTCGCCTCCCGCCTCGACGGGTGTGTCTATTATTTGTTATTCACCTGTCTTTCTGATGAACGTGGCTTCTTTCGCGCCATCTGGCGGTAGGTATGGTGACAGGCATCTATTTGTTTGTAGCTGTCAACTGAGAGTCCTGGCCATCGATTTTGTGAGGGTACTTGCAGGGCTCTTAGGCACTTCTCGATTGTGTCGGGAGTGTTTGCGGCTGTCAGGGCTTTCATAAAGGCGTTGCGGATTATCTGGGTGGGGTCCTACGTCGATTTTGGCTGCTGGGTAGCCTCCTTCGCTTCGTGGACTCCTCCGTTGCATTTTGGCGCTCTTTTCTTAGGGGATCTGCAGCCGGGGTCGTTGGCGGGGGCCATGAGGCTCCCCGCCGCCGACTCCTCTACCGTTGTAGGCACTGCGCTCCGGTGCTCCTCTTGTCGCCTGGGGTCACCCATCCGGGCGACGGTTTCCGCTCGGCGACTACGCACCTCGCGGCGGAACACGGGGCACAGGCGGGCGTTGTTTGATGTATGCGCCCCTCCGCAATTCGCGCAGGACGCAGGCTCTTCTCGTGGGCGGTCACAGTTGGTCGTGAAGTGCGGACCGCCGCACCTCACGCTGGCTATCGGGCGATGGCATTGGTGGGAGGAGTGCCTGAAGAGTTGGCACCGATGGCACTGTGCCGGGCCCCTCCTCCCCCGCCAGGCTTCTATTCTATTCTTCTTCATTAATAAAATCTCGTCAACATTGTATATGGCCAGAAGGAGGCCTGGTGTTCTCTGCAGGGACCAGTGAAAGATGCACCCTGGTCTTCCACTTCTTCCCTGAATGAGTCGGGTGTACTCCGGGTTGAAGCCTTTCTCGCGGAGGGCTTCGGTAATCTTGCCAAGCTCTGTATCCACAGGTAGGCCGCGGATCGCGACCTTGAGACTTCTCTCCGTGGGGGGCGAGTAGGTGAACCAACTCACCCCTTCCACTTGTTTTAGGTACTCAATGACGACATTACGTTCGTCAAGATTGTCCGGAAGGAAGCGAACCCCGCGTCCATGTGCGCGCGCGTCCGTTGTCCGTCCCAGCAGATCATCCAGTCGTCTGAGATGCTCTGGCCAGTCGGGCAGGCTCTCCACGACGATCGGCGGGCAGCGTTGTCGAAGCGCAGAGCTTGATGATCCCGCGGCGCTTCCGTCTGGTACTGGTTTTCTCGATTGAGTTTGCATCTGGGCCGTCGATGTCGATGGTGACGCCGCTATCACAGCGTATGATCGACATTTAGACATTTAGATCGTAAATTACGGCGTATCATGGTTACTTGGAGGAGAAGTAGGTACAATACCTGTGTTAAGCATTATAGTCAGTAATTTGTTAGTGCATTGTGTTTGTGAAAATTACGAGACTGTAAGTAATTTATAATATACTAGATTATAATCGTACACGTTAATGTCTATTTATAGGATTCAAACAAAACCTGTTATGCAAATAAACACAAAGACATATACTACTATACATTAACTAAGGGTCTGTAGTTCTGATTTTATTAGAATGAAAGATTTTTTGACTTTGGTAAAGCTGTAACTGAAACTAATGTTGTAATATACATCACGCAGTAAGGTAAATCAAAATGTAGATAAAAATACATTCATTACAAATAACAAATACCGCGTTCAGCTATGTATACTACGTTGTTGAATTCCAATGGGGTTTTCAAGCAACGTCAGGATGTCTAATTTGTCACGAAACGGCATTTATGCTATAATAAAAATTGTAGAAAGGTCGTATCTGGGGATGCGAAGATGGTCCCACCTCCACGTGGTGCATCCTGGGCAGTGGTCAGCAGCTTTTCTAAGTGAAATCTGCTGGCCACTGGCGAAGAGGACCATACCAATCCAAGGTGTTATGGGAACCGTGCTGAGGGATGCGTGGCTAAAGGTGAGTTTAGTCGCTAACGGTACCTCTCCGATACCAGGGCACCTCGGAGAGTAATCTATGCCCTTCCACCGATATGCGGGGCTCTGTCGGTGTGTGACCTTTCTTCCCTAGCTACTCGTGGGAACAAGATGGATGAAGACAATGAAAAAATCCTTTTAGATTTAAATTCCCTTGTTTACGCCCTGGACGAGTCCAGGGACGATATCTCACCTGGGACGGGGGGAGGTAATGCCTCCCCGACGCCCGGATCTAACACCCCTACAGCTGAGAGGACGAATCTCGGGACGGAAGTTACCTCGGTAACCACACCGCCCAGGGAGTCGAACTCTGAGCATAAGGGTAAGAGACGAAAAATGTCGGGAACAGCAAGGAGGAGGTTCCGGAAGCTAGTGCGATCGGACATCAGCCCTGATGAGGCGCCGAAAGCCCTGGACCTGGACCGAAATCCCATTTTTAGGCTGAAAATCAGGAGATACCTCTTCAGACCGAATTCGCTTTACCGCCTTCGGTCCTCCGGGGTTTTCAAATGGGATTTCGGTCCAGGTCCAGGGCTTTCGGCGCCTCATCAGGGCTGATGTCCGATCGCACTAGCTTCCGGAACCTCCTCCTTGCTGTTCCCGACATTTTTCGTCTCTTACCCTTATGCTCAGAGTTCGACTCCCTGGGCGGTGTGGTTACCGAGGTAACTTCCGTCCCGAGATTCGTCCTCTCAGCTGTAGGGGTGTTAGATCCGGGCGTCGGGGAGGCATTACCTCCCCCCGTCCCTTTCAGTAATTGATATTCTCGATTCGGTTTCATATTACATTTCGTTGGTCAGCCCTTTTTGGGTCTAGATATCGCCTACTTTTATATAATTTTGTTATAAACATTAGAAAGAGTTGCAGTCATGTCCACCAGTTATTTGGCTGCATAATACCTATCGTGTAGTTTTATTGTTTTGGCAACGTACTGTGTTCCTATATTAACTGAAATAAGATGTAGGATGTAAATATTAACAGTCGTCTTTTGTTTATGTATTTTTGACTTATAATATATCTATTAATCTCATTGGCAGGTAACATTAAATCATAAGTAGTCAAAAATAGTAAGAGACCCTTAATCAAGAAAGGCACCCGTATCCCGAATGCAACCATCTGAACACTAACCACTTGCTTGCTTGACCACAGATTCTCTCCTTGAGAATGATGAAAACTAGCTTGAGAACAAATTTAAAATACTGTATTACCTCGCTAATGGAATTATGTATTTGTTGTCTTTTTTAAAAATACTTTATAGATTTTAGCGTTTTATCCCGAAACCTCAACCTAAACCCTTAGCCTTGAGGCCTAGAGGTTCTCAAGTGCGGCTGCCGGAACAAGCCAACAAGTGCTTGACAACATATTTTCAAGTTGAGAGTGGTAGCTAGCCAAGCGACAGACTTATAGAAAGCCATAGCACAATGCTGTGGTTTCATCGCGATGTTCTTCTTCACCGAAAGCTTCAGCTGAGTTGCTAGGAGTCAAACCTACATCCATCGACGCAGTGTCCGAACCTATAAGCCATTTTCGCAATAAAGTAAACAAAATAGTTTTGCTTTGCCTTTTAGGTACATGCAATAAGCCTGCACGGTTAGTGGCTGAGAATCATACAGTCTGTAAGGGTGGGAATGCCGCACGGTCGAACAATGGGAAGGGGTGCGCGGCTCGAGGTGTGGGAGGCGGACCGGACTGCGCGACATTGCTTTATTAATTTATTACAATAGTTCGTTTTTGCGAAAATCAGCTGATTTTAAGTGTATATCAGTTTTGCGTTTCTCGAGATAATTAGGTCAAATATTAAGCACCTATTTTTTTTTATTTAGAACAAGAATCGACTAATGATTATCCTGTAAAAATATTGCCGGCGACTAAACAGTCGCTCGGTATAAATAAAGTACAAGAAAGTTTCAGTGTTCGATTAATAAATTATAATTGACCTTTGTAGTTGTAATTAGTATTTTCCATTTCATTGCTGAGAAAGTGCACATGTTTGAAGTTATTGCGACAGCATAACTAGCATTGTAAACATACAAACTGTTCCTCTCAACAATAAAAAAAAATCATGTTTACCCGTTCTCGCATATTACACGCATAGAAGTATTTTTAAACTCCAAAGTATTTAATATATATAGTACTGTTCAACACACGTCAGTTTATATGTCCTCTACAGTAAGATTCGCAGAAATTCGATCTCAAGCCTTATGCAGAATAGAGCCAATTATAGAAGTAGTTCTAATCAATTAGACATAGCTATTTACTTTTTAATTAGTACAAATTTAGATTTAAAAAAAAACAGAATTCTAGGCCACAAGATATATGAATTAAAAATCTCATCGATGAGTGTAGGCATTGAATGTTTAATAATGTTTTTTTTTAAATAATATATTTGCAAAGTTAGATATGGTTGAACTGTGTGAAATCAAATTCAAAATATTTTAACCAATTTGGAATCTAAGAAGGCGCTTATGAACGTTAAAACTACTTAAACTAAACTATCACTGGTCAAGGAAAACAAGCCAGTCATCGTGAAGGATCGGCGGAAGACAAACAAATTGCACTATGTGCATTTGTAGATACTGAGGGTGCTTTTGACAACACGCCAATCAAAGCCTTGATCCAGTGATTAAAAGAGTAGATACTACTATCACTAGGTGGATTGAAGCAATGCTCTCAAATCGCACAGTCAAATTGACACTACATGGCACAAATCATGAGGTGGTAACCACAAGAGGATGCCCCCAAGGTGGTGTGCTTTCACCACTATTATGGACCTTGGTGGTTGACCAGCTCCTGCATAAGATGGACGAACTGAGGATAGACACCTAGGGCTACGCCAATGACCTGGTGATAGTTGTCCGAGGTTTCTGCCAAAGTACTATCTCGTACCTTATGCAGAAAACTCTATCTGCCATCCACAAATGGTACAACAATAACGAGTTAAAGGTCAACGCAGACAATACAGTATTAGTACCATTTACAAAGAAAAGGCGTCTTGACAAATTAGTACAACCCACACTAAACGGCAAGACAATTGTCTTTTCAACAGAGACCAAGTACTTGGGAGTAATTATAGACCAAAAATTAACTTGGAATAAACAAATTGATGCTTCAATTCAGAAAGCAAAAATAGCAATGGGTATATGCGGACGACTGGCTGGTAAACGCTGGGGTTTAAACCCTAGGCTGGTCATTTGGCTTTATACCGCAATAGTCAGGCCCACAATAACATACGCCTGTGTGCTCTGGAGCGGTAAAACTAGCCAGTTGACTGTTAGAACCCATTTAGCTACGATACAAAGGACAGCGTCTATCTTAGCGACGGGAGCTATGTCGACATCCCCTGGAGCGGCTCTGGAAGCTATGTTGAATTTTTTGCCTCTTCATCTACATGTAGAAAAGGTGGCCAGGTCAACAATGCACAGAATGTACGTACAGGGAAGAACGCAGTGGCTATCCTTGTCCCTGAGATCATTACTGGACTCAGTGATAGAAACACCAGTTACCACAATAGGCTACCCGATTTCCACGTTATTTCACTGTTAGTCCAGGAGTCCCGTGTGGGTTGTCTACTGTGTAGAATTTTGTGAGATTAGTTTCGGGTAATGTTATATCTGATATCATACCGAAAACTGGTGTTTCTATCACTGAGTCCAGTAATGATCTCAGGGACAAGGATAGCCACTGCGTTCTTCCCTGTACGTACATTCTGTGCATTGTTGCGGGTAGCCTATTGTGGTACACTGATGGGTCCAAGATGGGACCTAACGTAGGCTGTGGTATTTATGGGGAGCGACCCAAAATTAGGCATCACACTAATCTTGGTTGTTTCGCCTCCATTTTTCAAGCAGAAGTGTACGCTATATTAGAGTGTGCCCATACTAATCTGCAAAGGGTAGTCCGGTGAAGCTGTGAAGACCCTGTCAGGTCAATAGCGTAGTCAGTTCGAGAAAAAAAAAACTAATCTGCAAAAATACTACATTAACCATACAATTTACATCCACTAAGACAGTCAAGCCGCCTTAAACAGTCTGGGTCAAAATAACAGACTAATTCTGCGATGGGTTCCGGGGCATGCAGGCATTCCTGGCAACGAAGCCGCCGATGAGCTTGCAAGGGCAGGTGCTATGGGAATACACATTGGTCCTGAACCATTTTGTGGAATACCCAAAAGCCTAGCTCTCTTGACCCTTAGAAACCATTACAATCAAGAAGCCAAAAGATTCTGGCATAACTTGCCAGGACAAAACCATTCCAAAGAACTTATCAGGGCATTTAATCAGCGATATGCTGGCAAGGCCCTGGCACTCGGTAGGAATCAATTACGGGTTTTAGTGAGAGCACTCACTGGACACTGCTGCCTTAAAAAGCACTTGTACAACATCGGTGTCCAGAGCACAAGAGAGTGCAGATTTTGTGATGGTGCGGATGAGTGAATGTGATCCACTGAAGCCTACACGAAACCGGATTCTGGGAAAGCATGTATTGCCTCCGGATTAGGTACAGATGCTCTCAGACAAAAAAGTCCTGCAGTTTTTAAATACTATATGACTAGGCGGAGAGCTTTAGTAATATGGGGCGATCACAATAGATCAACACTGGTCGCAGTGATACAGGATTAAAGACCTGCATAGCCCCTTTTCCAGAATAAAAATAATAAGGTCGTATCTGTATATTGAAAATATTTGTCAAAAACTGATTGCGAGTGATATAAGGAATATAACAGAATAACGTAAGATTATTTGTAACAATTCTGTCTGTTTGAAGATGATGGTGATTCATGAGAATTGATTGAAGGTTCTAAACTGTTACATGAATTTTCGTAACAGTTTCACCTATAACTTAAACTTAGTTTAGGCCACATAAGCTTTATGTCAACAAAATTGGCTAACTGAATGAATAGGTAGCGCGAATATCAATATTTTTTATTTAATTTGGTTAATTTAATAGTTTAGTTATTTTTCACATTTTAGTGCCTTATTAGTTTTTCCCATCGAAGGCGGTTAATTTAAAAAAAAAAATTAATCTTCGATTTTTAGTGCCCATAAATATATCTGGTTTCTAATGGGTATAATAAATCGGCACCAATTTCACGAAAATACGAAGTGGGTGAAAATCGAATAAACGATATTTCACTGCCTTAGGGGTTGTATATATATATATATATCAAATTTATATGGGACCACCTCTGAAAATAAGCAATTCAAATAAAAAAAGAATCATTATAATCGGTTCATAATTGACGGAGATATCGATTAACATATACAATACATACAACCGAACGTAGTAACTTCCTCCTTTTTCGAAGTCGGTTAAAAATAAAAATGTTCTCTATTTTTTTTAAAGTTATAAGCCCGAAAACATTAATCCATTCCAGACAAAAAATATATAAATTATAAAAGTTAAAAAAAATAGCACAAAAGAGCGATAAAACCACACAATGTTAAAAGTTTCAGTAATAACAATAAATTACATGCGAAATCTAAATCGAAGTGAAATAAATGGTAAGAACCTAGCCGACCATTTATCTGAAACGTTTAACTGACGTATAAGATAAAACCTCACAAATGTTCTCGATTCTTTCGAAAAAAAAATATGCTGCGACATACGATTCTCACTGACGTGACATTATTAATCAAGGAACGCTATTAAAGTAAGAAATTACACGCCAATCATTTCAACATCGTATATCAAAGGAAAGTAATAACGGTAAACAAGTTACGGATATTACGGTGTGAATTATGAAACACGTGTTCTTCTGACTGGCGGGACATTTGTCACGCTCGCGATAATCTGTCCGTCCGGCTTAGTCCGTCCTTCCGTCCGTTCAGAATTATATGATCACGTGCTTACGTAATAATTTTTTACATGCCCTTTGTGTACCGTAATGAGATTTTTATCGTTGTCTCTGTGTATGGAAATTGGATTTCTGTTATTCGAAACGAGTTTGCGAAGTTTTGTCTCTGATTGTAAGTTTGTTATTTCTTTAAACAAGATTCTGTGTACGCGTTACTGTTGGAAATATTTTAACTTAATATATGTAAATTGAATTTACTTGACGTTAGAAAACTGATTGAAGTACATATTGTGCCTCTTTGAAGTGGACTAAAGTGTATACGTGAGTATTAAAATTGGCTACTCATAGACTTTTAGAAAAAGGGTTATATATGCACGGCCGTAGCTAGGGGAGGGCATTGTCATTGTGGGGAAATGGCAATGCCCTACCCTAAAAATAACAAAAACTAAGATAAATTATTATATTTAAAATGTTTGTTCATAGTTTGAGAAAAAAAAATTATAGACATAGGTATCTAAACTTTCCCGTATATACCACAGTTTGTGACATTCGAGGGCAGATCAATTGTGATAAAAAAAAATCCGCCATACCTCTAACCACTGCTGTCCTAACTCAAATTCGACTCTAGCTGTAACCCTGTATACATGCCATAACTAATATAAAAAGTGTTTTGACATTTCTACATTGGATAAATTGTAAGGATTGTCATTTTTAAAACCTGTATTTTTTTTTATGTCAAAAGGCGGCAAACGAACAGATGGGTCACCTGATGTTAAGTGATCACCACCGTCCATAGACACTGGAAGTCGCATGTGCATTGTCAGCCTGTGTTTGGGGGGAAAGATAGGGAAAGTAGAAAGGGGAAGGGAAAGGGGGAAAGGAGATGGGCCTCCGGCGCTCTCACTGACCGAACGAAAGGCAACAATGCAAGTATAGTTACTTCACGTCGGTGTTCTGTGAGAGGGTGGTACTCCCCCGAGCAAGCCGACCCATTCATACTACATTCATAGCTACAGCGTGGCTCTACCACCTTCAAAAATGCATGTATTTATGAGATCGTTTGTTTTTAGAAATAGTCAGTGTATGCATTCTCATCTAATACTGATATTAACTGATGACAAAAGTTAGCCATGAAAAGTAACCCAAGACGAAGATGCTTTACTATAAAAGATTAATCAATTATGTTGCTGCTTATAAAGATTCCATCAGAAATAGATGTAATACGAACGTAGTGGAACTTTAATTCTATTTATTTAATTTTGGTGTCATATGGTTGTTATAGAGTAGATCAATATGTGAACAATGACGATGTCTGGAATCGAAAACGATTGTATCTTTAATGCGTTATTAAAAATATATACCCGATCGAATTTCTAGCCGGTTCTTCTCGATGATTAGGTTATTTTTCAGGTTCAGGTTTTGTTAACAAACCTTCAATGTGTGAAGTGTAAAATAGTTGCTTTTTCTTGAATATTTAGTTTTGATTCTTAATAAAATTGCGAGCAAGTCTTTTAATGCAGATGTAATTCAAGATTATTTTAGAGGTTCATCTACCATTTATATGTTTAATTCTTTACAATTTATATTAAAATCAATATTTGGTTGAAGAAGGCGTTACTTTGCGGAAATCCATCATTAAATATTATACTGAATGTTACTTTGCACTTCCGCCTGGAATTGATTGAAAACTAATACGTGTCACCGCAACAAAAAGCGAATATTTACTAAAACGGTAAAAAGAAAGAATTAAAACCTTGTTCTTTGGTTGAACCTGACAGCAGTTTACTACCCGTAAATCCCGCTTTTTGTTGGAGCGACAATTAGTAGTGAGTATGTAGTAAAATCAATGATGAATCAATATACGGAAGAAAACAATTGACTATCAAAAATTCTCAATCTCCAAGGAATACTAATTTTATACTAAACTGGAAACCTATTAAAGCCGCTTCCTAATGACGCGCTTTGCTAATACGTGCATCTCTGTACGGGTAGGGTGACAATAATTTAATTCAATACTTAAGTGAATGGAAGTAAAGATAAAATAGAATGACATTTAAATCTCGTTACAAACATCTATCGACGCACATTCAATCCCTTAGATAAAATAGTAGGTTAAAAGAAAAGATAAGAATCACAGATTAAAATATAGTGAGAAAGAGGAAAGCTTAGTAATGGTATAGAATACCACAATGTGGTATTTGAATACCACAGAAAACTATAGATTTTGGTGAATGAATACAAAACAGTGATTAAAATTTTAATGAAGTATTTTCCTAAGGTTTCTCTGTATATAAACATATTCAATAATTTTAAGAGCTATCGTGAAGCATCCAATTTACTATGGTATTTTAATTCGAGCTTACTTAGCTTGACATATCCGCAATAAAATCAGTTGCCATCAGAAAATAGCCTTTAGCAAAAAAATATCCGTGAGCTAATTTAGTGGCAAGCTTTTTCGAACGGCCAAATATCATTTATATTGGATTCGTAATATTTTAAAAACAAGCTTTTGCTTGCTTTTTCGCTTATGTTATTGTAGATTTTACCTATCCCTCGGGAATATATATTTTTTTATCAATTTCCTTTTTTTGTACCCTCGCAATATGCATGCAACATTTCATTGAAGATCGGTTGAGTAGTTATGGCGTTAAAGGGTAAGAAACAAACAAACTCACACTCGCGTTCATAGTATTAGTAAGGACTAGCGGTGCCCACGACTCCGTCCACGTAGAACACATTCAGCGTATTACATGTGTTAAAAAAATAATGATTAATAAAGTCATCTGAATGTATTAAGTCCATATACCTATTTACTTTTCTCTCGTACTTAAGTAGCGTCGTCATTAAAATTACAATCACTTTTGATAGAGTGAACCGATTTTAATGAAACCAATACTAAATGTTACTCGAGGAAATGCTTTATGATTTTTATTGTGAACTTAGTGCTTTAGCAGTGATGTGTGTTCAAACAAACATACATACAGATAGACAGACAGACATTTCTAAAAATAATTAAAAAGTATATTATTACTTATTCCAAGATATCTGCAACATTTTTTTTTCACAAAACGTTGGATTTACATTCTTATTATATATATAGAATGCCATACGCCATACATTATATGAACGTAATAAAAATATATTTATGCGCCCAAATATCTAGTTGATAATATTCGAATATACAACTTTATAAAATCAAATGTCATTTTCTGCCTCATCTCATGACGTCATCGGTAAAGGAAAGTTAACTGTTAATTAACAAAATATCCCAGAAATTCCATGACACATGGACACATGACACGAGATGTATAATAGTGTAGAAATGTTTTGTCCACAAGGAGATTACTGCGTAAGAGGATCAGAGGGGATAGGAGCGTCCTCGCAGTTCCCACACAGAATATTATTTGCGAAATTAGTTTCGGTACTCCATTGGTTGCTTTTGGAGTTCACTTGTAACGCCGATCAAATCCTGAATTTTAATTTTTGTTACTTCCATTTTTTTGCCATGTTGTTAGAACACATTAAATTAACGAGAGTGATTATTTTTAATCAATTATAATATGCATTATACTTTTAACCATATAAAAATTCACTTTGGGATATACATCACCCTTCAAACGAACTGTCAAAATATAAAGTATTCTTATAGATCAGAAGCGGTTAGTATTTGAAAAAAAAACAAAACTCTAATTAACGTAGGAAGTTATATTCCTTACAAATGATTTTACTTCACAAGAATATCAAATAACAAAAATGGATATATATACACAGTATTGAAAGTACTGAAACTAAAAATAATTATTAAGCACTACTGAAACGTCCGTCACGTCCGAGAGTCAAGCACAGAATGAATCAAAACGTTTTCTTTTTTCTTTTCTTTTTCTAGAACTGACTACGCTATTGTCCTGGTGGGGTCTTCACAGCTTCACCGGACTACTAAGGTTGGCGCTTAAGGCACACAACCGATTTTTGGTTTTAGGTAACATACACAAGGATGCACGCACACCTCGGCTTGGGCTGTTACCGAAAAAAGACGCGTCTGTCCTAGTTAACTATTCTAGCTATTCATACATATATACATTTGTGAACCATGCAATGAAAATTGCATGATTCACCAATGAATACGTGTTTATCTGAATGAATCAAAACGTTTTCTTTTTTTTTTTTCCGAACTGACTATGCTATTGACCTGGCAAGGTCTTTACAGCTTCACCGGACTACGAAACGTTTTCTACCCGCTCCGTTTTATTTATACCCTTTCACTCGGTCCGGCTTGCTGGGTAGGTGTATTATCTAAGAGTATTATTGGAAATCATGTTACAACACGAAGAAGGATAGAATCAAATTAGTGTAATCAAAGCTTTTCAAAGTGAACAGTATATTGACTCATCGGAACGTTACTCGAGCCAATTAATTTTCTAATTTGTTGAAATAATACATGTTAAATTGAGTCGGGCCACAAACGGCCTACATCAATCTCATATTATCGCTTAGGTTATGAATAAGATTTATTAATAACAAGCCGTGCCCTTAGCTCCATACACGTATGTTATTACTGTTTGTTACAGTAGGTAATTGAGTTGTAATAAATAGATATAATAATATTGACAGTCTGTAATTAGAGCCATTATTGGGTCAGATACCCCTCCCACGATTTTTTTTTAATGTCATAACTGGCAAACGAACTTGTGGGTCACCTGATATTAAGTGATCACCACCGTCCATAGACACTAACAACACCGGAGGAGTCGAAAGTGCGTTGCCAGCCAGTGTTTGGGGGAAAGGGAGTGAGAGGAGAGGGGAAGGGAGGTGGTCCTCCGGCGCTCTCACTGACCGAACGCAACGCAACAATACAAGCACTGTTACGTCACGTCGGTTTTCTGTGAGAGGGTGGTACTACCCCGGACGAGCCGACCCATTCATGCTGAAACCAATAATAGCTTCAGCGTGGCTCTACCACTCTTAATTTCAAAAAGCATTTTGTAAGCCAGGCTTCTAGGCTTAGCGTATTCACTATATTAGACACTCTGTCATTTAAAATTGGGTGAGATTGCAGTCAAACAAAGAATGTAAAATAAGTCGCGGCAGTCTTAAGGAATGGAAATTAAACTGTGTTATCTTTTGAATTTTTAAATTAATTGTAGTGTGAATTATTAAAATATCATAATTTGTAAATTGAAATTATTATCATTGGTGTCTTTTTCACATGTATTGGCACTCCGGATAATAATTATATAATTTTTATACAGTTTAGTCATTCATCAAATACATGTTGAGCTGCACAATCTTCTTATTCTTCTTCTTATCCCACCTAAGTAGGGTCAGTGCAACATGTTTGTCATGTTGTGGCATATGATTTGGCTTAATTTTTACGATCGGCCGCCTGCCTGACATCAACCCTCCTTGGGATTATTTTGTTGTACCACTATATGTTTATGGTTATTAAGTTACGAAGTCTGATAGGATCTTTTAGCTTTACAAATTTTTTTAGGCTTTAGCTTTGGTAGGCTATTTATATTTTCTGTTTGAGCAAACTTTAGACTTCCCGACGACAAAATTTTCGGTTTTTTTTCAGGATTCAGGACCTTGGCCTATCGAGAACTGCAGTAAGTTCTATTTTAGAACGAGTATCAAAGGCTGCACTAACAGGTTCCTACTAAATTTGGCTAGGCAGGGCGGGAAACTCTAGCAGTGAAGATGAGCGTTTATGCGTATCTCAAAGGGGGCCTCCTTAAACCTACACCTGGGTCACAAGTCCTGGGAACTGCTCTGAGTTTCTCCCTCTGCCACACGATGGACCCGGCACCCGCACGGTGAATCCATGGAATGCTAAGAAGTTCGTCTCTCTTCCAGAGTTTTCTCGGTATTTTCAACTACGCATTCTATTGTGCCACTGTTTTCGTACACACTTCTCAGGTGAATGAGTTGCGAAATCTCAATAGAAAATATTAATATTAGGTTTACATACACAGGCCGCTATACAACGCATCACTAGGCTGACGCAATATGGTTGTTCACGCTTACTAGCATGTCGCGACGCGAAATTATAAATTTATCGCTTGTTAACAAAATACTGCTAACGCGCCTACAGGAGTTATCACTTCAAATATTAGTTGTAGCGTGAAAGACTAACAAATCATCTATCTTTCTCATTTGTAATATTAATACGATGGAGACAATATAAAAGTAATCTTCTCTAGGAATAAAACATACATTTGAAGCCTATATTTAGCTATTTTTGTTATCGTACGGATGTTGCGAAATAACTGATTAAGGGCCAGTTGCTTATGGTGATTTTTTGAAACCCACATCTATACATATAACAAGAATGTAATTCTAACATTTGTGTAATTTTTAGATGTTTGTTAAAATATTATTGCAGGTGTCTTGTAATAAGTAATAAAATACATTTCAATCACTTCTAGAAATGTCTGTCTGTCTTTTTGTTTGAACACGCATCACTGCTAAAGAACTGCACTCAGAATAAAACCTCACAAAGAAAGCATAAAGCATATCCTCGAGTAACATTTAGTCTTAGTTTCTTTAAAATCGGTTCAATCTATCAAAAGTTATTGTAATTCTAATAACGACACGACTTAAGTACGAGAAAAAAGTAAATAAATAAAGCGATTTAATACATTAAGATGGATTTATTAATCAGTGTTTTTTTTACATTAGGTTCCAAGCAGACAGAGTTGCGGCCATAGCTAGTTTAATATAATATACGTAAATATCTTTCTATAAGACTAATTTTATCACAGGACGCCGTTTATGCTAAGTCATGCACGCTTAAAACCAAACGGTGGGATCCAAGCAGCCATGGAGACGGTCGAACGTTCCAGAAACAGCCAGTCATTCCGTACACTCGTATGTACTTCTATTTGTGATTAATGTTTTAATGCTAACGCACTGTAAGGTTCTTATTATACGGGGTGATGACAAAGCAACATACATTGGTAGGCAATATACGAACAGCGCCTTTTAAGTAATATCCACCATTCCCCGTAAAATACGAAAACTTACAAAGCCAAATAACCATGAAGACATTATTGTTTATTTATGATTGTGAAAAATGGTGAATTGTGGAAAAATTTCTTTTTTTTTCTATCTTTTTTTTTAGCACGGCAAAGTGACTGTACTGTACCTGATGGTAAGCACAGTACAATCCAAAAACAATGGCGACCACCGAGAGACGCACTATCCTATCGCCGGTCGCCGCTGTCATGCCGGCCTGTGAAAAGCTGGATATGCACAGGCTGATCCTGAAACGCCACCCGCAGAAGCGAATCACTATTTATTTATTTTATTTATTTCGTCCATAAGCCATTTTTAAATATAAGCAAAAAAATTGCGAATATGTTTATGGTATAAATATACTTTGGGTTCGGATTCAGCGGTTGGAGATACATGAAAATCATACTTGGTCTAGTTCCACATTTTTTATAACATTTTTTTTATAACCAAAATACATAAGTTTTGCTATTTTTGTGCATATCGGTGAATATGTGGCTTCAAATGTATATATCACTTTTTTGTGTGCCGGTGTAATTAAATGTATGTAAGCACAAACTTTGATAATATGCATTTTGTGAACGATTTGCATAAATTTATAGTACAATTTTTTTTAACATGAATTCATTTTTGGGATGCTTTTAGTGTTACATTAAAACTGAGCTTACCAGAAAAGCAGTGCATATCTATGGTGATTCTGTATCGTTTATCTGATCAAATACATTAAACTATTCTCTAGAGCCTTAGTTTCCAAAGTGGTCTAGGTGGAACCCCAGGGGTCCACGGGAGACTCGTGGGGTCTACATTAGCGTGACAAAAAAGTCGGGTTCACAATTCGTAAGCGTGGGTCCACGAAAATTTATATCCTTTTGATAGTGAAAAACTAAAATGTTGGTTTGACTTCACCTATCAATGTAGGCAGATAATATTCGACTGTTACTTGTAAAAAATTGCATATTCCATATTCAGTATGCATCGCAAATTTCCATAGTTAGATGTAATCTTCACATTTTTTGTCGAGTTTTAGGAATACGGTAGAAATGTAGCTGCAGGTGGTCTACTGGAACTAACAAAATTTTAAAAGTGGTGTATGAGAATAACAGTCTGGAAACCTTTACTCTAGAGCGTAAGATTTCAATAAATATTTTGAGTTTGAAGTAACGTGCAACAAAGTAAAGCTGTTCGTATGAAGATTCTATCATAAATGCTTATTCACTTCTATTAGCACCATGTCTTGCGGTTTTAATGTCTAAAAAGGCTATTATAGCATGGATCAATATGTGAACGTTGGTGACGTCTGGAAATTACGTCAGTTTGCATCCACCAAAACGAGTATAGCTATCTATGTTTGTAGAAACACGTATCATGAAAAGATAAGCCAGAGCAAGATTCTTGCCACTTCTCTTCGATGACTGGGTGGTTTTCCTAACTGGTGGTAGCTTTGACGGTTATAAGGCGCTTATGGCCTAAATTGAGTACAGTATTTTTGATTTCATTTGAATTAACCGATCTCGAGTGGAGTTAACACAACGTTTGACGTTCATAACATAACTAAGGAGGCGATAAATCTTACTAACATAGTCATTAAAACTGGTACCCATGAAAACGTAATCTTCTGGAGGTCTGAACCGCCACCGCGTTACCGCGCGCTCGTTATTACGTATTTATTTAACAGTTTAAAACTCATAAATTAACGTTGAGCCACCACCAGCGTATGAATTACAAACGAATTACAGTTAATTACAGAACTACAGTTGATTACAAGCATGGCAGAATTGTAATTACAGTCGGCAGCGCGCTCAAGTTTAAGATTGTCGCGACCGATACAGTGCTTTGGCGTGATGAAACTGTGATGCCTTCTCTTGCTGGAATTAACGTATAACGTTGCTATTAAACTGTATTTCTAATATAACATATATTACTTGTATTCGGTGGCTTTAATTTTGAAGTGAATTTTCTTTTGCGACGGTGTGAATTAGATTTTATGAAACGAATGTGTTTAACGAAAAAAAGATAGGTATTAATGTATGTATAGGTTTTAGGCTGTGAGAGAATGAGATCTAATTCATAATCTATATTAATATTATAAACCTAGAGGGTTTGGATGTTTGATTGAACGCGCCAATCTCAAGAACTACTGGTCCGATTTGAAAAATTATTTCAGTGTTTAGATAGTTCATTTATAGAGGAATGCCATAGAAAAAAAACATGCCAAAATATATAATGGAAGTATGAATCATCTCTCTGAAGTATGCCAAAAACTTTCCCGTCATTAGTTTTTCTTTGTACCGAATTACTCGAAAATTGGAAAGGCCTGTGTGTCTGTCACGCGTCGCTGTGACCCGTTTCCGTCACAGCGGACGTTTGCCCGGGACGAAATAATCCCGACCCTTATCGGGTTGGGCCACGGCGAGGCATAAATATGGCCTCGTCTCGGACACTTTGAGGTCCGTGAAGCAATCTTGAAGGACGTCAAACTTTGGTTTAACTTTGTAATAATATATACATGAAAACTTCAGTTTTATAGCTGTGCCCATTGTATCGTGTTAACTCTGGCCATCATTATTCGTTATTGTTATTGAGAATGACAATGGTTAGCCGGTGTTATCGCAATACGTGAACAACACTATGCGACAACCAATAGGTGTGAAAGAGAGAACTGATTCACACTGATACTAATTAAACGATCAACCAAAAGTCCTTTCATTATCGTACCATTCCTACAAATTACAATATAATATGATATAGCAAACTACCCAACAGCAGAATAATTGATAACGGTTAATAACAACAGATTTGTAAAGCTTAGACGTTATTAATTATTATTACATAAAGGTTATTGTTATCTATAGCTCAGTTTACACTCGCATACACTCATACACTCGTGTTCAAAGGTATATATAAGTAATAGAACGCAAATGCTGAACTCTTCGACTAATGGATCCTATCAATCATGATATGGTTCTGAACTAAAAACACTGGTTTTACGACTAGTTCTCAGGTTAAAGGTGACTAAGTGAACAAAATAGCTACTCACAGAGATTCCCTGCGCTATAAGGTTCAAAATGAAATGATTCAACAAAAAACTCATTTTATACTTACGGTTCTTATGAGTTCAAATATATTACTATACTGAAACACTTTTAAAGGAGCATAAATAATGGGTTTATTTTCGTAACAAAATCACAGTACTTTATAAAGAACGGATGTGTTGTACATGTCAACGACAAATCTGTTAGTGCTACAATAAATTTCCTCGTGGTCCAATATTATAGGCGTGGCGGTTTTATTTTTCATTTTAATAATACCTCAACTATATATAAGTAATTCATAGATATATTTTTGTTATATTATATTATTATTACATTTTAAAATTTGAAATATAAAAAAAACTAAAAATGAATTCTGTAAAATAATATTCTAACTTGCTTGAGTCAGCAACAAGTTTAAATCAACAAGGCGAACTTTTAAGTATGATATTGTTGCTCAAAAACGATATCAAAAATAAGACACGAACCTAATTTTCTCTATAATATTATTTATATTCACACCTATAATACTACTTATATATTAAAGCGAAAAACGATTGTGAAATATAATTCCCACATTAAAAAAATCATAAAGCCAATAATAATTAAAATTTTATAGATTTTTAAATTACTATCCATTACTTATATGTCGTCAGTTGACAAATTCTATATACTTTGCATGTCGAGGTCATCGGTGACGTAACTATAACCAGTAAGCCTGCCCCTACAAATGCCCCTAAAAATCGCTTAACGCGGCTAAAGCAATTTTATTTTAAAAATATGTTAATACATAGAGGAGGAAAAGGTATTTATTGAATTCATTTATATTGTCCTATTTATATATGGATAGACAAGAAATATTATAAATGTATATTTTTATAAACTAACACTGAGAAACAACTATTCTTAATTTGTTACGTAAACGAGTTTTAGTAATCCGCTATCGCTTCCACTCGTGACTTATCCCACAAGTATACCATAAGTTTACAAATGTTTAACATTTTTTATCGACGGTAGAAGCAAAAGAAATACTCCCCTAATGTAAATGGACTTGAAATGAATGAATAATTCCCGTACGTTCCTTAGAAAGAGTTTGTACGCTGTCGTCTACAGAAATAAAGCCTTTAAAATGTAAAGAGTCTATGAATTCGTAAGTGGCTGTTCAGAATTGTTTCAAGTTGGAATGTACTGTTAGAAAATATTTCATTTTTAAGCTTTTAATAATTTTGAGCCGTAAGAGGTTTTTAATACCTTAATCGTAGCAACTAATAAACTAAATAAAATAATTCGTAACAGCTGTGACGAGCATAGCCGTGTCTTGTTGTGGGATTAGTAATAAAGCATAATGCTAGGGTATATGTACCCAACCTAATAGCTACTACTATGCAAGTGGCGATAAATTTATCCCAGAGACTTCTTCAGGGTCACCCATAACTGCTGACAACAATCCAATACCATATAACATCACGGGCAAAACAAATCGCAACATCTTCTGACCGCTCTGAATACAGTTAGCGCAAAACATAAACGTAAGTATCAATACGTATAACATCCATATAACTTTATATTTACATATACATCCATGCTCTATTATGACCTTAACCGTTGTAATGTCTTGTGGTTATTAGGAATTGAAATCTGACGGCATTTTGTAACACAGGAGTTGCTGAACGATTGTCATCTGTACTTAATGAGTGAATAGATGTGTCTACGACAGTAATCTTCGTAGATCCCGAGGTAGATCTGATTTTAAATAGTTATTATATCAATTCAAATTAAAAAAACGCGTCAGTTGTTCTTAAAATGCATAAATTAAACAATCTAACTCCGAAGATAGTCTAAAAGACTGTAGAGCAAATTACAGTGGCGAATGTTACAATTGCAGAAATGGTTATGGGATATTGAATTATTAAAATGACATCATAATTAACTCGGTAACTCGTTCATTGGAATATCCTCGCTGTCGCATTACCGCAGCTCCGACGAGTAATTATACAAATTACGGACCAATTAGGTAGAGTTAAAATTAAAAATGAATTTTTTCGCTGGTTTATACATTTTTTTTATCTTAGCACCGCCGTAATTTATCTCGGTCTCGGAAAACGGGATTGGCTTGTAATTAAGCAGGCAGTTTTTAATTTAAAGCGTTGTAATAAGGGATTATGAGAAATGATTTTCTGCTGTAATCCTTTGTCCAAGATGTAACTCTTTTATCGATGCATCAATCCACCCCGATATACCCTTAAGTCAAGGCTTAAGTATACTTCAAGGCAGCAAAAGTTTTGTAACTAACAACGTAAGTTCACGCTACGTTTTTCTGCAACGCCCAGCTTCCCCTCAGTAGTCTTGGTGAACGTCGTAGCAGAATTTAAATGAATTCTAATAACTTTTACGTTAGTTTTTCATCGTTCGGATAATTTAAAAAAATAAGGATGCTCATTTCCGACGACTTTCACGGTACTATTGATAGTTTTATCGGTTCAGTGGTAGATTTGCGGAGTTATCACTAAGTATACATAGCTGGGTATACTGAGTACTAAGCTATGATAATAGAAAAGATATGTGTGCACGTAACTAGTGATGTTAAAACACCGAATTGGTACTCTAGTGGGTATATAGCACACCGATAGCCACTTGGCATAATCCTAGGCAACTGTAACACAACTCGACGAGAATTTTAGTTCCGATATCGTTTACTAACAGATTGAAGACAAACCTTAATAATTATGTTAGACTATCATGTGTAGCCGTGCTTGCAATAGCTCCTTATAACAAAGCGGAATGGACCGGGGATATTTGGTATAAAAATAAACGTGTTACTGATGCTACCTTAGTCGAACTTCACGCAAATTTTGACATTTGTAATTAAATCTGTACAAGCAAATAAAATCATTTCAGATAATTTGCGAGTTATTAAGACGAAACAAGCATTATTTTAATACTTCTGTGTGTTTGTATGTGTTACTTTATTTAATAATTTTGACGATTTTGTTGTTTCTTGTATTAGCAAGTCTAGAACATTTTGACGATCTTACAGGATATTTAGTGAAACGCGATATTCAGTCATATTCCATAACATATATAGAGAGAGCGTAGGGGAACAATATATTTTACAATAATGATGTTTAATGTATTCGCAGTGTGATTGAGGCTTATAATGGAATTAACCGTTTCCACGTTACCGCATAATGTTACCGTGTTGTTAATTGTTTATTAAATATTAATTAACGGGTATTGTCTCTACAATTATACTGTACATATGATGTGATTAATCACTACATATTATTAAACAAAGTTCTCTACCATGTATGTTTGTCTGTTCGCGATAAACTTAAAAAAACTACTGAACGGATTTTCACGCGGTTTCCACCAATAGATAAAGTGATTCATGAGGAAGGTTTAGGTATATAATTTGTCAGTTTTTTTTATTATCAAGGTGGGAACCGTCCACCGGGCTAGCCGGTATATCGTCATTAATTTTTGTAGTTTTATTATTCTATATTTCTTTTGAGGCTTTACAAACAAGTGTTTGACTTATTTTAGTTTGATTTCCTCTTGTAGATCTTCTTGTGTCTCTTAAAATATACATTCCACGTATTTTTTATGTGTAATATTTATGTGTAACTATTTTGTATGTTTCTATAAGGTCACGTCTTTCTTCGAGAGTATTCAGGTTAATATTTGCAAATTTATTCGTTACAAAGTTATTAGTTGCAAATAAATACGGATATATATAGCATAAATAATAAAAACGCATCACTGACCGATAAATCACCGCCGTAAAACGGATGGATGACAAACGTCTCGTTTCCTATGTGTATCACACCGGAGACTCCATTGCACGTGTGGAAGGCTGCAGAAGCACCAGGATAGTCTTTCACCGTACCGTGGTAGTAGCAATGTTCAATTTCCTGCGAAAGAAGAAACAAAATAATTTCAGTTTCTCGCACAAACTTCTTAAAATTTTATTTTTTTAATTATACTAGCGGGCCCGGCGTACATTGTTCCACCTTGATAATTAAAAAAAACGTTGACATATATAATTTTATCTACTGGTGAAAATCGCATAAAAATCCGTTCAGTAGTTTTTGAAATTAGCCAAAACAGACAGACGAGGCAGAGGACTTTGATTTGTAATATGTAATTATTACAGCAAAATCACGATCCATCTCTTCATCATCACGATCATCAAATCCATCATTAGATGTCGCTCTGGTGATGGTTAGGATATATACAGGTTGATCACAAAACAACATAAACTAAAAACATGTGAGTAACATTCCAGGCGGTCACAGACCCTGCTTGATTATTAAACAGCATAACGGTAAAAGTCTACTTCATAGAAAAAATGGGTGTGTACTTATGAACACGTGATAAAAGCGAAAAGTTACATATTAAAAGTGTGCGATAATCACTACGATTTAACAGAAAATAATGTGCTAGAGATTTCAACGTTTCTCGCTCTCTCTCTTTCTTTGTATATATTTTGAGTACATTAACAATATAGTATACAGCATGGAGTCTAGTCTCCATAGTGTGCAGAGTCCGTGTATGGGTCCGTATACGACGGTATAGTAATGGGGACGC
This sequence comes from Antheraea pernyi, assembly GCA_015888305.1. Classification (NCBI taxonomy): domain Eukaryota; kingdom Metazoa; phylum Arthropoda; class Insecta; order Lepidoptera; family Saturniidae; genus Antheraea; species Antheraea pernyi. The sequence continues at coordinate 1,380,523 of MU158724.1, read as the reverse complement.
AGACCGCTACCTACGCAGGGACAGGGAAACTATATAGAAACGCATTCTATGTTATTCTCTCACAGCCTAAAACCTATATAAACATGTATTGGTTAATATTGGTTTCATAAAATCCAATTCAAACAAAAAATTGAGACAAAAGAATTAATTTTGATCAACCTGATAAAGTGTCTACCAGGCTCTTTGTGATGTGTCTATTGAAGTTTCAGAATCGATAGGGATATTTTTAAAATATAGGGCATTTGGTTCAAAATTCATAATCACGTTCGTCAAACAAAAGTCCGGACTTTTCCACAGTGAATTCTTAATGCAGCTTCTATATTCCCAGAGTAAATACGATATCGATTTGCGGCATGAAATGAGGAAATCGTGAGACAAGTACGCAATATTATTATAGTGAATATAAACTCATAAACTATTTCTTTTATGCAGCTTAACTTGACCACTTTGAACGTACTTTTTATTGCACGATGATTTGCTTAGAGAGAAACATTATAATCAACTCAAATCTAAATGAAATTGTATAAAACTATTCTGCTAAATTAAATGCTATTGTCAATTAAAGTAAAACTCGTCCCTAACTCGTGAAAATAATACTCGAATAATGACTTAGATGCAATGAAAACCGTTTATAGGAGTCCAGGCTGACTTGGGGAACACGGTAGTTAAACTTGTAGTGCGTAAAATAGATTTATTTGTTTTAACTCCATAGATGGTATTTATAGTTACAAGACACATCTCAATTGTATGGAGATGTTCGATATATTTAAACGTTCCAGCCAGTCTGCCAAAAAGGATGACATACTTGAGTCATTGAGAGCTACACGTACCTTCTACTTTTAAAACTGATTTCCTAATAGTCCTTCCTCAATAATATTGCAAAAAATAACGACGGAATACAAAGATCCGTAAAAGGTCCGCTGAAGCCAAAGAATATCAGAAATAGAACCGAAAGACGACATCATATTCACAAAACTATGAGAAGTCCGCTAATTAATTGCTTACGATACATCTCAGGTTTCATTTTGTGACATATACAATTCAGAATGAATGAATGGGGGCCATTTCGATATCTCGCCGAGAGCCTGACGGTCTTCTCATGATATAAAAGATGAAAAAAGAGCTCGGTCTAATTGCAAGAGGAGCTTTTAGGGTGGGGCCACGAAAATAACGTTCCTTGGCGTAATTTTTGAGTATGTTTAAATTTTAGAAACCTGAGTGAGATTTACTATTAAAATAAATTCTTTATTTTGTAATATATGGAATCGTTTATCACATTCTCATTAAAGGTTATATTTAGGTCAATTTTCTTATAAAATAAATTTCAATTGCACCTATAAAAATGTATTTATATATATTTTATTTATTTATTTAGGTTACCAACAGAGTCCATATCAATACATTGTTATTAAATTTGAGTGTACAGTTCAACGTTATAGCTAGATATGACCCTACTTACATACAACAACGGCATGCGTATCAAATATTATTAGTGTATAATGTAATTGAAATAATTGAGAAATCTATATTATAATAAAACTGTAGCAGGGTCAAATCTGTACATTGAATATTTTTTGAAAATTTTAATAGGGGTAGGCTTTGTTGTCGATGTAGAAGCCAAAAATAACCCTTTTAAAATTTTTGTCTGTCTGTCTGTCTGTCCCTGTGAACGCGCATCACTCTGAAAGTACTGAACCGATTTTGACGAACCTTGGCACAGTGATAACTTATGTTAGGAGATTACATTTAGGATATTTTTTTTCTCATAAAACGCAAGGGATTCTCCAGGATCTGCCTGTTTGTCTGTCCCTTTAAACACGTATTACTCTGAAAGTACTGAACCAATTTAGACGAAATTTGGCACAGTAATAACCAATATTACAAGGTTACATCTAGGATACTTTTTATCTCATAAAACACAAGGGATTCTCCAGGATAACGGACGAAAGTAAAAAAAATGTAGTTCATGATATTCTTGACGAATTTTGGTAAATTTTCTTTGTGCTATATATAGCAGACAGATTAGCTAAAAAATTAAGCTATATTTCCATATGCTACTT
>MU158724.1:1266584-1376559 GCA_015888305.1 Antheraea pernyi | reverse complement strand
GGACCATGAATGCTGAGATGCCACAAAAACTCAATGGAAAGTTCTAACAAGATGGCCACCATCTTGTTAGTTCATTGTAATTATATCAAGAAACTTGTAATATCGATACTCACTTGACAACGGCAGTAATAGTCTACTAGAAGACTGGTTGCCAAAAATGTAATGGAAGAAGACCATTGAGTTTTTGTGGCATCTCAGCATTCATGGTCCGTGGTATTATTTTCCATTCACTTACTTTATGCACAATAAACAGACTATATTACATAAAACACCGCTAATTTTACACAATATAGAGTCAAATAACACAAGATTATGAATAAAAAATAAAATCCACTACATGACAGAGCAAGATCCCGCCGATAGTCGGTTCTACAATTTTCTGTCAACAAATTAATTGAAAGCGCCATCTGTTCGAGACTGATCAAACTTTCAATTAATAACAATAATCAACATTGACAATCATTTAATATGTAATTATGTATTAATATAATATGTAACTAAATTGGAATATATTGGCGTCAGGGGTATTACACTACAGATTTTTCAGGATTATCTTAGTGGACTTGCATTGTTGTGTTTCGTTCGGCCAGTGAGGGCACCGGAGGCCCATCTCCCTTCCTCTACCCCCTCCCTCTTTTTCCTCCAAATACAGGGTGTTTTTGCAATTTCAACTCTCCTGGTATTGTTAGTGTCTATGGACGGTGGTTATCACTTAACATCAGGTGACCTACCTGTTCGTTTGCCTGCTATGATATAAAAAAAGAAAAAAGAAAGTGAAAAAGTGTACATTGAAAATCGTAAACTCACTTTTTAATCACTAAGAGCATCACTTGTAGTATTCTTGTATGCGAGGTTATAAAGACTTATTAATCTATTTAATGGGAAGAAATGACCCAGATTCGTGCGAGATCGTTTTTTACAGAATAGTTTGTATTTCCCTGATCGCGGTATCCGAGAAGATAACGTGAAACCAACTTGCGATAGAAGTAGTGGCACATCCAAGATGCCATTTACTAATTTAAATAAAAATAACCTGTCCAGAAGTTCTCTTTGATCCTTAGGGATTAATATCTTAAAATATTTTAATCGTTACAGATATATATATATATATATATATAAAATTATACAAAATATCGTAAGGAATCTAGAGTCTGGTGGTAGGGGCCTTTTGTAATGTCTGCCTGACCATTTTTTTATGTCATAAATGGCAAACGAACAGATGGGTCACCTGATGTTAAGTGATCACCACCGTCCATGGACACTAACAACACCAGAGAAGTCGCAAGTGCGTTGCCACCCTTTGAGGGAAGGCTTAGGGGAGGGAAACCGAAAGGAGAGAGGAAATGGGAGGGGAGGTGGGCCTCTGGCGCTCTCACTGACCGAACGAAACGCAACAATGCAAGCACTGTTACTTCACGTCGGTTTTCTATGAGAGAGTGGTACTACCCTGGGCAAGCCGACCCATTCATGCTGAAATCAGCAATTGTTTCAGCGTGGCTCTACCACCATTAAAACGATCAGACTAATCAGAATAATTGATCAGACTCAAATTCAAAATCTGTTGTCAAGTAGTTATAGATTTGTTCTGAAAGTTGCATTTTAGAGCCAGCTCTTCTCTATATTTAGCCTGTTACTACCGTAGGTCACCTCGTCAGTTAACATCAGGTGAGATTTTGGTCAAAGAAAAACTAAAAAAAAATATTAGGGTAAATAATAAGCATATCGAAAATATTTCGTTTTTTATGGCTCCACAACTATAAAGGTACTTTTTTTCCTTCCGTTTCTATAATAGGACGATACTTGTGAATGACAAATTAGGGGATCTCGCCGACCACGAAATTGCTACCGCCAGAAAATCTTATTGAATTTCGTCATTTTGTTTATTGAAAATAAGATTACATAAGTGCTTCCATGTATAACTGATTAGTGAATGGGACTATTAAGTGGTGTTTGATACGAGTATAAACGTACACCATAATATTTTTTTTTAAACAGTGTCTCATCGATACCAACGCTTATTTAACACTAATCGTCATGGATCTAAATTCTGTAATGCGCACAAAAGCTAAGTTGGTTCTCGTTCAGGATTTAGAAATTATGAATTAGTTTATTTAGTCAAAAATCATTGCTATTACCTATTACTCGCAGTTACCTGCAGCTTTGTCTACCTAGAAAATCTCTATACATTTATGTCCAGTTTCATTACGATCAGTTCAGATGTTTAGTGGTAAAAAAGTAATTATAACACGGATAACTAGAGTTAAATTTGCACTTAATCATATATCAGTTTAGATGTGGATGATATTACTTCTTGAAAATGTTTTATTATTGGATAAAGAACTTACCCCTGGTTTGTTTGTATGCTAATTTAAGAAATAGTTTGGTTTAGTTTCCTTCAATACATTTTCTTTATCATCGCCTGACAGATTCATTACGAGTTATTGATTATAATTAAAAAATATAAATACTGACACAGTCTTTGGTGCAAAGCGCTGTGCATACTTGTGGATGACGCTTTGATATTACACTCTCTTGGCCTATTTTCAAAGCGCTAGGTTTACATAATAACGGACTTTTTATTCCACTCTCCTGTAACAACTATGATTTCATTATTTACGCCTCTTGTCTCACACAGTATGATGATACGTTCTTCGGACTTCCTCCATTTCTATATCCATCAACCCTTATCCCTACTTACTTCTCTATCTTTGAATTTCTCTGACTTTCGTGACTCATAATATATCTATTAACAAAACAAAAATGTTAAAAGGTAGTAAAAGAAAATAAAGATGTAGTTACAGCATCATATTCGGTATGGAATACCTACTTAGTCAGAAATTGTTCCCATTCCCAAAGGGACCAACTCGACGCAGTGTTCTCTCGCATATAACAAAATGTTACCATAGAATAGAAATTGCTGTGAATACCTCAAATATATACCGTTTGGGACGACATCCATCTTGGAAACAGATGCCGGCCCCGGATGGCTTGTTACATAATATAACGTACCTTTTTATTTATCGAGGTAGGTAATGTTGGGTTAGATTTTTTTTAGAAGCATCTAATGGCATAGTTGAGGGTAAAATCGACTGTAAATGACGGTAAGGAATGGGTGTTAAGCGTAAGATGTAGTTTAAACGCAAACTATCTACTCGTTCTTAATACTAAGTCAGTGTATGTATTTTTGAATATTTGATATTTTTAATATCAGCAAATATGTTTTTGAAGTGAAAGTTCTTATGTATTCATATCAAAATTATAAATGCAGAAGTTACAAGCATGGATAGAAAATGAATAAACGGATCTTAAAGAAACTTTACAGTAATATAGTTTATAGATTTAATAATGACAAAAATATAACGACAAATTTCAACTAAGATTTTAAAAATTCTACCATCTCAATGCAATCTCGGCGTGTGAGATATAAACCCTACTGAACGTGGCACGAGAATAATAAAATGGTATCAATAAATTTGTTCTCCGCTTTAAAATATACACAAAAAAACTATCTATTTTGATCCAATAGTTCACAAATCAACCTGTTGTTATCACCCACCTCCGGTGCCGCTGCATCACATTCAAGAGACGAGACTACAACACGACCGGAACATTGATATTAGCGCCACCATATTAGAGATACACAATAGAAGAATACACATAAGAATTATTATTATTATATAGATTTTAATAAGACGTAAATAAGAATTGATATCATTATATAGAATTAAATCATTAGTTTGATCGTTATTAAATTTACTCAAATTATTTTGCAGAATTATGAATAAATAGAATATTCTTTGACTTCATAGTTCGGCCTATGAAAGACAAGATGTCGCTGATCTACATGTCAAAACAAATTAGTAAACACATTAGAGATACATAAATAAGGATAATTATATAAAATTGTTGTATAGATTAAATAACATTCATTTGTTCATACTTTATTATTTTTGTGTTACTTAAATTATTTTGCGGAATTATGTGTAAATAGTAATCGCTTTGACTTACATAGATCGGCCTTTAAAAGGCAAGATGTCGGTGATATCTACGCAATATTATGTACGAATAAGTATTGTAAGGCGAAGTTCTGCCCAAATAAATAGTGACAGTATTTACGAAGTGTTTATTGGCATTCCTGACTGCATCGATTCCTGATTGCATCGACTCTAAACGTGATTAATATAACACTGTATAAAATTGTCGCTACGTTTTCCACGCGTCGTTGTAACCACGCCCTAAAATTGAGAAAGCGCGCTGAGAAATGAAACAGCCAGCACTCCATATATCTCGGTCTTAAAAAACTTTTTCTTCGGCAGACATTTAAATATTGTGTACAACAAACGTTATATTCATACGCGGATGAATTGTGTCTCGAGCTTTTCCAACATGTAAACCTTTTGTTAAATGAAAACACATTCGCTGTTTAAAACTGGGAATAACTTCTACATATTTATTAATTTGCTATTTTGTATCACATTTGTTCGCTTTCTGATTTTGAATGTCATCAACACGATATGCTATCCCTTTGGCACCTATTGATTAATGCATGAAACTTACTTGTAATACCATCGGCCGATCATTGTCATTGCAAGTACTGATAACTGACACGGGATAGTTAACAGTGGCATTTTTTATTATTTATCGCTTTTAGACGGTCATCATAAAATGTTATATAAACATTGTCAGGGACAAAAGTTACCTTACCTTTTATCCAGGAAAAGAAGTAGATACTGATCCCGAGAACTCGGCCTATAGAAACGCAAGCGATGCCGCAAGCAAAAGCTACCTCTCTATAAAAGTTATTTATAATAATTCACTTTACATAAATTGACATGATATATACTCAATATCATCAGCCAGTTTGAAACCCACTGCAAGACCTCAGACCTCTTCTCGAAGGAAGGCATGGGCATAATCACCACGCCAGCCCACAAACGTATTGGCGATTTAAAACTCCGAGAAATTCATAGTTGCATTATTCTATAATTTCGTACATACGGTGGTATTATAAAAACACTCCTCGAGTTCGAATTTCCTCAAGATATTTTCCTTCACCGTCAGTCAATAGTATTACAAGTTTAAATTAGTAATTGTAAGCGAATTCCGAAACATTTGTTGGTACATCGGGTTGATATTTCTCTCGATTACCTCTAAATGCTTTTAAATATCATATTAAATTGAATCCGAAAAATATTTCTTAACATTATCACTACATATTACAAAACAAAGCCCTCCGCCGTGTCCGTCTGTCTGTCTGCGATAAAGTAAAAAAATACTAGGCGGATTTTCATGAGGCCTTCATTAATAGATAGAGTGATTCACGAGGAAGGGTTACGTATATAATTTGTCAAGATTTTTTGTAAATTGGTTAATACATAACGATAATTGTTGGAATATCGGAAAAAGTCAAGCCGCCCGGAGGCTTTCTTGGAAAACGCTGCGCAATCACTTTGGGATATAACGATACAATTAAAATACGCAGATGAAGTCACAGGAATCAGCTAGTTTTGTAATAAAATTCATTGTTTTATATCAATGCTCCATAAATACCGAAAATAACTTAAGACGTTTAGTTTTAAAAAAATTAAAATATGGGAACGTTTGTTGAACTCGCTGCCAACATAAGCTTTATTATGTTATATTTCAAACTGGTATTGTTTACGTCAGATGCTATGTCTTCAGATCTATCAATAACATTTCGTTTGAAAGCAGAGAGCTTTGTGCTTTGTCAGGAATCGGTCTCCGTTAAAGGAAAAATGGAAGGATTTTGTTAGAAAATGTGGCGTTCTGTTGAAATGACAGAATAAAGATACGAATGCATAAAATCACGCTTCGTTGGTTCAGAAAGATAAATGATTCGAGTTAATATTTAATACATTCATATTGCCATTGTTTGCGTCTGATAAAATAGTTGAAAATTTATAGAATTATAGCTTCTGCCTGCGACTTCGTCCACGTGGAACAGTTCACGTTCACTTTAACTCGCGACTTCGTTGTAAATAATTTTAAATAATACGTAAGTTAACCCCGATTTTGAAACATTCATCATTGATGCTCCGCTCCTATTGGTCTTAGCGTCATTATAATAGCCTATAGTCTTCCTCGAAAAATAAACTATTTAACACTGAGATATTTTTTTAAATCAAACGAGTAGCTACTGAGATTAGCGCGTAAAAAAACTCTTCAGCTTTATAATATTACTATAGAAGTATAGATTTCATTTGCAGATAATTTCCCACACACTATAAGATTCGTAAAAGTTATTTTGTTGTGTTACAATATAAACGCCTACTCAGGGAAATGTAAAATACAGAACTCTCTTAAAGTATCTAGAAACTTAAATAAAACAATTGAGTCTTTACATTTTAAAATAAACTAAATGCAATTTTAGCCCTTCCTAATATTTTACGTTACTTTTCAAAATATTCAAATTTTGTGTATATAAAATATGAAGATCATAAAAAAAAGTCGAGGCAGTGATAAGGACTGCCGACAGAAGTGAAAACTCAAAGCAATGAAATAACTGTATTCTCTTTTGAATTTTTTATATTAATAATAGTGTGAATGACAATATCTAAATTCCAGAATTTGTTTATTGAAATTATTAACATTCGTGTGGTTTTCATATCTATAATTATATACATTTTTATAAAGTCTATATACAATGAAACGTATAAGGAGCTGCAAAATATCAAATTACATGTACACAGGCCCCTATACTACCCGTCGCTAGTGTGACGCAAGCCATACAAGCGCAATACGGTCGGTCATGCTTGCGTAGCACTTTATGAGGCGAAGTTATAAATTTCTCTCACGTGAAAAATACCGCTCAACGCGCCTTTAGAAGTTTTCACTTCAAAAACAAAAACCTTATGAAATATGCTTGTATTGTTGCGTTTCGTTCGGTCAGTGAGAGCGCCGGAGGACCACCTCCCTTCTCCCTTTACCTTCCCCTTTTTCCCACCCCCTTTCCCTACCCCTACCTCCTCCCCCTTAAACAGGCTGACAACGCACTTGCAATTCCCCTAGTGTTGCTATTGTTGAACCACCTGCTCGTTTGCCTGCATTTGACATATAAAAAAAAATGATATTAGAATTTTGTTCCCGGTGCAAAAAAACTGGAAATCTCAAAAATATTAAACATTTTATACGAAGGCTTAAAACTGGAGTTATTGGGATTTTATACTTGAGGCTTAATAGCTAAATACTTAAAAATATAGCGCGAAAATGTATAAATTTCGATATTTATTTCGTAATCCTCAAGAACACGTCAATTCAAGTAACTCGCCTCAATATCTTAACTCTCGAACCTGACATCTCCAAATGGGGAGGAAATAAATTGAACCTTTGGCTATAGACCGTTGCGGAGTGAGGAACGCCAGTTCCCACGGGGAGGGAAATTTAAATTGCTTTGAAGCAAATTCAGTATTCAGTCAGTATATAATTTAGAAAGCTAATTGTTGAGTTGCGTCGTGTTATCAAAGATGTCACCGTCAAAACGAGATGAAAGAAAGAAAGAAATTATTCCGGATTAGTAAATTTAATTCACCACAAAAACAACTATATATCTATTCATGTTATGCGTCATATTGTTCAATTACCATATCTTCTGATTATTTATTGAAATAGTAGATGATCTAGTATTTATCTTAAATAATTACAAGACAAAGAAAGAAAAAGGGACGTTTTTGGTTATAGCACTTGATGTTAAATTGTTAGTCCACTTGATAACAATCAACCAACACGGCTCGTCCATGGTATAAAACAGCAAACTGCAATCGTGCAACATCCTATAAATAAACAATCAATACAGATCAAATAGCACGTGGAACTCAGGGCATGTTGCAGAATGCTTCAGTAATGTTGCACTTGAATTAGCCGAAAGTACAAAGCAAAATTCATCGATGAAACGGCAGCCTCTGATGCGATCATCTATCTCTCTCAGTTTATCTCTTCATATTATATACTTTTACAAAACATAGACAGTCACATTCTTTATTAGTGGATGCACAGAGAGAGGCGTCATTATCAGAATTCATCATCGTTCACATATTGATACACCCTATAATGGCCTTTAGATTTTAAAACCCCTTTCACACGGTGATTGAACTCACTATCCGGCAAATCGGTAATGTGCTTCGGGACTTCGTTATAAACACAACACTATTACCTAAAACTGTTTTGGTCTTAGTGAGCATGAAACAAGGAATGACCAATTTGTTTCTGTTTCTAGTAACTATTATTGTCTGTTTTGTTAAAACAAGTTATTTATAAAATGATACACTGAAATTTGACCTTGAAATTTTATGTTTGTTTTAAGAGATTCTTTTTAGTAAATATCGCCTTTACTTGCGAAGGAATTTAGTGATGTGCCGAGTATGGATCATAATAGAATATCGATAAATTTTTACGGGCTCTTTTACAACGCAGTCCCGGGACGTTCGAATAGGGAGTGCAGAGCTTAGACGGCTGAACTGTCGTTCACATCGTCATAGATACGCTAATGCCATTGTCGATGGCATTTAACTGGAACGGATCGTCTTGCGCTGACAAATACTAACACTTTGCTGTAAATTGTGAATTCAGAGGGTGATGTTTTGATATTATAAGGCTCACCAAATGATAAGACAATGTTTTTTTTAATTATTGTTCTGCAGACTCTAGTTCCGCACCTTTTTTCTGCTTTCGTTTAACTCGTTAATCATGTTAAGAATCGGTTTAAATGTGAGCAATTATTATTTTACATAACTATTATACTTCGAATTTTTGATTTGATTTGATCGGATTTGATATTATTGCCTTTATGGTGGCTTCATTCTAATCTTTTATAGCCATTTTTAAATTATAAGTCACAAAGCCCCGCGCCGTACTTCCACAGGCCGTGGACAATGTTTTATTACAATTATGTTATTTACTAGTTGGCGCCTGAGACTTCATTTCATTATAAATGCATGAATTAATTATGTTATTATTACTTAACTTATTATCATTACAGCTTAGGCTTTATAGTTAAATATGAGATAGTGTAATCTACATTATAGTCTGAGATTTCCCGTTGTCTGTTAGTTATAATCGCATCAAAATCGATTCACCTGTTTCGAACATTAGCTCGAGGGAAAAAAAGACACCTTAATTGTAATTATATATACAAGTTTTAATTGTTAAGACGGGTAGTATGTCGATATCATATCCGTAGGTTTGAACCTCGTATGTCACATTGAAATACGCGTATTCTTATTTGTCAATCTATGCAACATTATCAAGAAAAAAAATTGATTTTTTGTTTGTAATGAATAAACTCAAAAAATATTGAGGCGATTGTAACAAATCTTACACGTATAGAAAGCGGCATTATTAGCGAGTGACATGGGGTTTACTCTAGTTTTTAAAAAAAATATCTACCTTAACACGAACGAAACTGCGGTAAAACTAGAATTATATAAAATAATAATTATTTGGGTTCATCCTGAATATCAAACACATATTGATTTGTGGTCATGGTCATATATAATACATGCATTTTGAGAGCTGAGAAATTAATGGATAATTACGTATGTGCACACGCTCGTAGCTGACGTTATAGAACGAAATTGGAAAACTTTATAACTACACAGTGATAATATACACTTTTTCATTATATCTTTTTTTTAAATCGGTGGGATTTCGACCGCTGGACCATTACTAGATTTCATAAAAATCTTCGTTTCAGCTCAATAGTTGGCTACTACTAAATCAGCGCCATGATGTCCTACAAATATATCTATTTGTATAAAAAATAATTTTTAGTCCTAACATAACATACCTGTACATTTTTTTTAATTATTGACGTAACTTACATGCCGTGGCAACGACAAGGAAAGAAACAAAAGTATGACGTCAACCATGATGACGTCATATTAATTATTATTGATCAATCAACCACAACTAATCAAATATCAATAAAAAAGGATTTACTTTACACAGCAGATACAGTATGTATTACAATACTGAATACAGTTACAAATTATTCAAAGATGTGAATAACCTACGATCCAAGCGGGTTTGTCCCTTACCTAGTCGTCGGCCATCTTTGAAAGCGTCTAGCTAATAGTAGTTCAGAAAAGGTCAATAATAACAAATCAGTACGGTTGAGATATTATATAGTACGAACGAAGGTCAATAGTAATCCCCCGACATATACGAAGCCATTAAATGTCTCGCTTTAATTATCGCAGGTCATCAAACCTACTACGTCTATGTAAACAAAAGTTAACATTCTGAATATAATATTTTAAAAATAATAGAAAGAAAAACATCCTGAGGCGAGTTTTAGAAAACATAATCGAGTATCGATATATTTTTACGATGGTATTGTACCGCGTTCCCGGCGTCCCGGACCGTTCACATAATGTGTGAGGGAGAGAGAAACATCGACCGTTTCTGGGCTGTTCACCTCACTCAATGTGCGGCGCACTGTCCGAGTTGCATTTTTGTTTCTTCATTCATTTTTTTGCAATAAAAAGCATGTTCTCATTTACCGTTTTGTTTGTAAAAAGAGATCGTTTAAAAAATAAGTTTAACAAAAACAAACACATGTGTTATAAAGTATGATATTACGAAGCCTATTTTGTAGATTTTCTCCAATTAGTGATTACTTTTAGATACTAGCTGTACTCGTGGCTTTGTTCTTTTTATACATTACATGGTTTATTTTATAAATAAATAATTATTGTATATATTTGTCGAAAAAAAATTTGTAATTTAAGAAGTGGGAACAGATTGAATGCTATAAGGGATTAATATATTTGATTTGATAATTTATTTAATTCGATCAATATTAATGTTATGCGTATCACCCTTAACAATTTTATTGAAGTTTTTTTTTTCTCGAACTGACTACGCTATTGACCTGGCAGGGTCTTCACAGCTTCACCGGGCTACTAAGGTTAGCGCTTAAGGCATTCAACCGATTTGGGTTTTAGGTAACATACACAAGGGTGCACGCACACCTCGGCTTGGGCTGTTACCTGGAAAAAGTCGCGTCTGACCTAGCTAACTATTCTAAGCTATGCATACATATATACATTTGGGAACCATACAATCGAAATTGCATGATTCACAAATGAATACGTGTATATCGGAATGAAACGAACTAAACTATTCGATTCAGTTCGATGAGGGAAAAAAAACAAAACCCTCCCACAATGTGTATGTATGTGCACGTGTGTGAGAGAGATGATCTCATATGTGTGTTCAAGTGATGTAGGTGAGTCACTATATCGCGATAATAATATCTCGAGGGCTAGGCCTAGGCTCGAGATATTACTGAGAACCGCGATGTGTGCGGGAGCTAAAAAGGATCGATTACAAAAGCGCGGGCGCAACACGCATTTAATAAGATCGAATTTAATTTTACTTAACGGCGACGGCGCCGAAATCTAAAAATGGACATAACAAAAATTATTATTATTGAACGGTCGTTTTTAGGGGAAGATAGACGTAAATACGCGATTTACTCTATCTTATATGAGTTATTTATTTTGAACGGCGGCGCGAGCGAACCGTTGTAATGTAGCCGCGATGGCTGGAAAACTATGTATTGCCGTGACGGCACCTAGGAGAGGATTTCGGGCGGTTTCAACGTACGCCGAGATCTCCGAGATCTCGTGGAAAATGAGTAATTGACCTGCGTAGTCAATACTCGATAGGGAGGTTTATTGAAGTGAATCTTCTTATGACACAATAAGGAAAAATTTTCCTGACGCGTTTTACGTTAATCGTAGGTATACCAGGTAAAGGTTAAACATTCTAGGATATTATACATCATAGTCACATTTGACATATAAAATAAAAATATCAGAACAAACTTTAATAAATAACAAAGAGAATGTAATTTAAAGTTTATTATATATTTTATAATAGGATATTTTGTCTACTATTGACTTTCCATTATCATTCTCATTTTCTAATTATTTAGACTAATCTTAAAAACTCGATTTTAATACCTTAAATCGAATAATTTTACGAAAATTTCCAGTTAAATGCCTACGATCCGAAAAAATTTTTCATTTATATCGTGGTTTCATTAAATCAATGGTTTTTTGTTTAAATAAGCTATATATAAATAGAATAAAACATATTTATAAATGGTATAGCAAAAAGTAAAGGGACAATCGAATGTAATAACAACATGGCGCGCAATTAAACGGTCGTAAGCAGGCAAGATCAACCCTTCGTCCTACTTGAGAGATTGGACGCGAGTCACGACAGGACAATGAAACATTAGATGAGAAGAGTCTACGACAGGCTTAGTCGTGCGACGACTGTACGAAGGAATTACAGCGGTATGTTCTGGTATATATAGCTGCTATAAACATCGTTAAAAACGACTTATGAAACCAGTTAAGTATTTATTGGTTTTGCTCTATTGTTATAACGGAACTACGTATCTTATTTGTCCGTATTCATCGTCGGATGTCTTTGACTTTTTTATCGAAGTAAAAATGTAGTCTGCCCCGTTGCGATTTGAAACATGATGAAACGAAAAAGTAATATTAAAAAGAGACAAGAATATACATTTATAGGATTTAACATGCTCGAGAATGAAATAAAATGTTTATTATATATATTAAGCTTTCACTCATTCTATTTTCATTTTATTCGAATTGTGTGGATACTGCTGACAGACGAGGGAAGAAGGCATATGGTGCTGATTATAATTAAAACAAAAATAATTTATTCAATTTGGGACCTAAGAAGGCGCTTATGAATCTCAAAGCCAGTTCGGAAAACAACCCAGTCATCGAGAAGAACTGGCAAGAAACTCGATCTGGTTTATTTTTTATGATACATATTGTTACAAACATAGATTTCACTCGTTTTTGATGGATGCACAGAGAGGGGTGTAATTTCCAGATGTCACCATTGTTTACATATTGATCCACCCTATAATAAATAATCTTAAGAAATTAAAACCTGATTGACATGGTGTTTGAACTCACTATCTGGCAAATCGGTAATGTGCATTACGACTTTGTTTTAAAACCTAACACTATTACCTAAAAAACGCTTATTGGTCACTAAATGAGCTTGAAATATGGAATTACTAATTTGTTACTGTTTCTAGTATTTAAATTATGTCGATCTTTTACTGAATCCAGCTTGTCTAAGTTTTTGCGGACATAGATTCAATTATCAAGAATAAATTGGGAGGGCAAAGTTAAGATACCAAATTCCTGAAACTTTCTTTAATGATTCGCGAGGCCTCATATTATAAATTGCTCGAAATGTCCGTATTTCTAGTAGGGATATGGTGCCCACCTTAGCTGCTGTCCCCAATAACAACATATCATACATTAAGCTATGGAAATAAGCGAAGTAGATCAACCTAGCAGTTGCAATATCTGTTAGCCGGCGAAGCTTTCGAACTGCGAATGCAGCAGAATTAAATCTTCCCGCCAATTGTTTAATATGAGAACCCCTTTGTAATTTAGAATCAAGTCTAATACCCAAGGATTGTCAACTAAAATTTGATTAGATTAGAATAAACCTACATTAGATTATCAAGAATATATGCGGATGACAGAGTTAATTAAGTAAGATAAGGATAAGAAGATGGTGTATTCGTATAAAAAATAGTGAAAGCAAAAAGAAATGTGCTCCTCAGGTAAAAGTAATTTTCTTAAATTAGATATCAGCAAAAAAAATCGTAGATTTTTTTTATTTATATCATTACATCGCTATAATCTCGTCTCATCGCTTACGTAGAATCCTTAATCCCAGTTCCAATTAAACTGTTCCGAGAATCGGAGTAAATACACGCCGGGGCAGGCCGGGACTGTCCGTTTAGCAGTTTTCTAAAAGGAAAATGATTAGATACTTGAGATTTAATTACGAATATTCCTGACAAGATAATATTTTCCGTTTCACTGAACGTTGAAAAGCAATCATTTTGTAGAGCTGACTATTTTTGCGTTTGGATTTAATTGTTTTTCGTTGAAAAATCTCTTTGAAAATATATTCTTCTTTTCAAATGATTATTTATGATTTTTAGGTAACAGATTTTGTACGCGCATTGGTCTAAGGCTTCTAAGCAGTCGCCTTACTGGTGCAACTGCGCTCAGTATCCTAATCCCACGAAGGATAATTATTTATATGATACACTAATATTTTTTGAGTTAAATCTGTATTTGTAAAATTTATTTAAACAATATGAAAGTAAAACTTATTACAGGAAGGGCTTTAAAAAATTTATCCTCAATATTCTTATGCGACGAAATGTGATGGGTTGTCGGGTAGAGTGGGAGCAGTGTCTCGCTTGACTTCGAGTATCGGAGAACAATGAGACATACGTTGTTCTCGCTTTCTAGAAAGAGAATTAATCTCATTGGCCGCGGTTGCTGCCTGAGCGCACGTGGCGAACACATTCTATGCTATTCAAAAGTGATTGATAAATTATTAAAATGTTTCCTTGTAATAGCAAAGTTTCACTTCTATCTTGTGTCTTTAAGACACATCCTGTATTTCTTATTAACTTTCCAATTGGTGTTTAAATGAATATGTATGAATAATCATAAAATTGTTTTGTTTAAAAAAAATTCTGTTTAAAAAACAGACAAGTTGGAGTTGGAGTAATACCACATA
Source organism: Antheraea pernyi (assembly GCA_015888305.1). NCBI lineage: Eukaryota > Metazoa > Arthropoda > Insecta > Lepidoptera > Saturniidae > Antheraea > Antheraea pernyi. The sequence goes on along the minus strand of MU158724.1, from coordinate 1,361,937 downwards.
GTTTATTTAATATTTTACTCATAATCTTTTTTTTTTTTTTTTTTATGTCATAGGTGGCAAACGAACAGGTGGGTCACCTGCTGCTAAGTGATCACCACCATCCATGCACACTAACAACCCCAGAGGAGTCGTAAGTGCGTTGCCATCTTTCGGAAGGAAGGGTTAGGGGAGGGAAAAGGAGAGGAGAGAGGAGAGGGGAGGAGAGGTGGGCCTCCGGCGCTCTCACTGACCGAACGAAACGCAACAATGCAAGCACTGTTACTTCACGTCGGTTTTCTATGAGAGGGTGGTACTACCCCGGGCGAGCCGACCCATTCATGCTGAAACCAACAATAGTTTCAGCGTGGCTCTACCACCATTCAAAATGGATCATCTTGGATTATTTGGCTCTATATTTTATAATATTGGTGGTGTTTTACGTAATATGCTACGGTTACTGTGCGCAAGTGCAGTGGATGCAAAATAATACCACGGAGCCTGGATTCTGACATGCTACAAAAACTCCCTTGAAAGTTCTAACAAGATGGCCACCATCTTTACCTACTCGACAATAGCAGTGTCGCAGGGCTTCTGAGAAGTGCCCGAATTATTTAAAACTAAAATGTCCATTTTGTTTATCTGTTCGAAATAGAAACAATATGAAATTAGTTTAATTGTCCATTTCTGTTTACTATTTAAAATTTCTATATAAAGTCTCCTCGTGTAACATTTGAAAATTAATTAATTATTAATATTACAATTTTGTTTCTATACAAATAATTTAAGGCTGAATACTTCGTTACGTTAGAAGGCAGAGTATTCCGTGTCTATTGGGAATTAAATGGATAATATAATTACAACGTTAATACCAATCTTACGAATTTAATTCGATTTACAGAATAACAATCGCGCCCACGACTCAACATTACTCAGTACAAGTCTTATTGTGAAATGAGAATTATCTTTCGAATTCAATTATTTTAAATGATTTGCTGAAAGTAGGAATTTAAATTGGATGTTGAAGTTTAGTATTTATTACCTTGATTTTATTTCAGATTATTCAGTTAATTGTATTTAATAGAATCATGTCTACTGCCAGTATGAGTTCATCATCATATATATTAATACGTGAAGCCTAATCTTTATATCCCTTTTTAACGGAATTGGGCGAACGGATGAACGTGAAACTTGGCATAGTTAAAGTTTATATAAAGGAGAAGTGCAGAAAGCTATTTATTTTATATAAAATGCATTAGAAGTACATTAAATTAATTAAAATATGCATTACTCACACTACTGCTTCAATTTTACACAACATATACACACATGTACATAAAAAAGACATTTTGACATCTGTCAAAAAAGGACTTCAAAAAAGGTTGTGAAGGAGGTTGCAATGCGCGACTGTATGTATTATTTTACTCTTACGTTCCAATTACCCTTTTTCATTCTGCATTCAACAATTATACTATGATACATATTATACATACAACAATGATATTATAACATACAACTGTTATTATAATATTTATCCCTTTAAAAAATCAATGAACTATGGTCGAATGTCAACCACTGGACGCCCACTAGTACTAATGAAAGAGGTATAAGAATTTCTTCTATTCCTAGCTTGAAGTGGTTTACATGTTTTATCGTTGCCACTGGCCAATATGCAGGTAATGTCTTGTAAACAAAAGAAAAAACACAATCACCAAAAGATATATAGCACAAATGTTTTTGGCGGGATCTCGGAATGCCATGTAGTGGATTTTATATTTTATTCATAATTTTGTGTTATTTGCTCTATATTTTGGTAATACTGGTGGTGTTTTACGTAATATAGTTTGGTTATTATGCACAATAGTAGTGGACAGGAAATAATACCACGGAGCATGGGTTCTGACTCACGACAAAAACTCCCTGGAAAGTTCTAACAAGACGGCCATCATCTTGTTAGTTCAATTAAATAATCGAAGTGGCGATTTGTCCGCCTCCTTCCGCCACCATAGCCGGACCTGATGGGATTAGCCTGGGGGCCCGTCTCATCATTGCACAGACGCTGACGCATGCTGACGAGGGTAGGCAGCTGGTGTGTACCCAGTCTATCTCCCTATTAGGAGGGATCCCGGTGGTCACGCTCCACTGAGCGAACTGTGGGGCAGCTTCCAAGGTGAGTAGCGTAGTACGATCCCGTGCCGCCCCAACAAACGGTCGGTTAGTACACCGTGGGGATTTAGTCCGTGCGAGTCGGACATAACCCTCTCTCCCCCGGGAGGGTGGAATAATAGATTTACATACGTTGATAAAAGATAAAATAAAAATGGCAGTCGATTACTAAATGAAATTCTAGAATATTTCAGTTAGTAATTGAGACAGTAAATATGTTGACGCTGGTAGATGCATACTATCATCTTAGAACATTGAAGCCATCGCAAGAGACTTTGTAGTAATTACCCACGCGATGACAGCAATAATCAACGAAGAGGTCTGAAGAAGAACATGCGAATGTAACCAAAAAATTATAATTTAGATCACCAATTAATAATAATAGCCCCAATCTCCAATCAAAAGACTTGATTGCGAAAAAAAAAGAAATAAGTACGCGATGATTATGGAAATATGGGTATTAGAATTCAGCGCTGAGTTTGTAAATAAAAACCCACTTTATATTCTCATTCCGTATGCGAAATAACCTCACGTATTATGTTTAAATAACACAGTTTTCCACGTCACCCAGATAAATAAGACATTAAGCGTCGCTTTTATTAAAAATTCTCAGCTTCAATTCTGAACGAACAGTTTCTCTTCAGTTGTTACGACTTTGTTGCGTCCGGACGAAGTTTTTAAAGCGTTCTACTTGTGTACGATGTCATATTTATTACCTTGTTTATTCCACCTGTATTTTCATGTAAAAAAACCCTCTTAAATTCTCATCAAAAAAGCGGAAAACGATCGGCGTTCGTTTTTGACGTCTTTGTCTATTTAGAAAATATCGCTAAAATTTTGTTCTAAGTGTATGATAAGTGATTCTCACTTACATTTACGGATATATAATAACATCCGGACATACGAATTAATTTAGCTTAGATGGATATGCGGTATTGCATCTAAGGCAACAGCCCAAGCCGAGGTTCAGCCACTTTGGCACCCTTGAGTTTGTTGCCAAGTGATGACGCGATGAAGCCTTAAGCGCTCGCCTTAGTAGTCCAGTGAATCTGTGAACGTCCGTCAGGCCAATAGCGTAAATTGATCGAAAAAATAATACGAATTAAATACGGAGAGGAACCACGCTGATGGATACTCATACGGTCGTAGCGTAAAGCAAATAGACTACCACATATATCGCTGTAAGGATGGGAAATTGCGCACTACTAAAGTGGAAACCTATGATCTAGACCAGTGAAGTTTGAGCAAGTCGTGGAAGAAATGGGTTAGTGATTTAATGATAGTCGTGGGAGAAACTTGGATAAGAACTACCTGAAATGGATGGGATTGGCGTGCAAACATTTATTTATTACTTCTTTGGTACATCAACGAGGCTCTTACAAAATATTATATAAATCTAATATCCACAATTTCAGGAGAGTGTGAAGAAGTATCTTTACAGATGTGCACATATTGTGCCATATTTTATTTCAACACTTAATTAACAAAATAATTACAATGAAAATTATAACATTCAAAAACTTCATTCAACATTGGGTGGAAAAAGGCTAAAGAAGATAAAGAGAACATTAAATTAAAAATCTATTTGATAATGAGCCCGTCTTTATGTCACAAAGTTTTCAGATAATATAGGTTGTGAAAATAAAGTATAAGGCAAAGAGGAAATTTTAAAAGTTTTGTAAAGTGTACTAACGTGGTAGAGTTGTGTGTGTGTGTGAATTTTCAATTTTGATTTTAGTATGAAGTCCTCATAATTATATAATTAAGAAAGGAATTCTTGTATCTGAAATAAAGTACTTGTCAAATACATATGCTATAAAACTATTTTTTTTAAATAGTTGATTTATAATACAGTGGCTATTTTGTAAATACTTATCCTATGCAAATATCTACTCATGGCAAATGGTTGAACGGTACAAAAGCTGAATGTTGCAACGTATCTCAATGGCGAGTAATAATAAAAAAGAGAGCACAAAAAGAAAATTACAAGAATAGTGGAACTGTTTCTTGGAAGTGTGTTATGAAACTATAATTTCCTTGGACAATATTCTACAGAAAGTTTTAAAACAACGATTACAGTTTGCAAAGTTGCAATTAATAAAGAAACTATAACCGGTTTACTAGCAAGGGAAACTTACTGCATTGTGCATCTTGGAGAATATAGTGTCCTTTTAGCAGTAGCGTAGCTAATCTTAAGAGGCGCAATATCAGAAGTTCTTTGGTATTTTAAATGCTGAATTATATCATGTTCTAGGATTCACTAGGACCTGAGAACACTCGTTTTCTTCATTAGTAATTCATTACAAACCTCTTATTAATAAGAATTTGCTTACACACGTCATGGTGTCTGTAGATTGAGGGGTCTGTGATATTTATACAGCTGATATGGCGGTAGCTACGTACCACTCTCTTAGCTAACTTGTTATGAATGGTTAAAGTTTCCTTATTACATTTTCCAGGAATTCTTTCTGTGGGCCTGGGTCTTGCTAATAACTTGGGCCTGAATGATACGTTTATTTCAGTACTCCGGTGAAGCTATTAAGGCCTTGATAAGCCAATAACGTAGTCAATTCGAGAAAAAAAATCGAGTCATTTTGTACAGTATATTGTACATCAGGTCTTACAATGTTAAAGACAAAAACGTCTCAAATATCTGGAGCCGATAACTTTATTTTTTACAGTAAAATAAGTCGCCCAAATGAGAGCACCTGAGTTACCGAGCACTACCACTGCTAGTGCGCTCGGCTCAACTCGACCATGTTTATATATTTAAATGCTTAGAATCTAGCAAGTTAATTCTTCGTTGATGAGTGTCATTACCTTATTTCTAACGTTAAAAGATCATATCTAATTATAAAAGTTATCACAATCGCGTCTTGAATATATTTATCAAGTTAATGGAGGTTTTACAATTTTTCTAAATCTCTCTTTGATCGTCTCTTCAGTTTTATAGCGAACAGTCGTTCTGCAGAAATACTAAAATATAATGGACTATCATATCTACTAGATAAACCGTTTGACATAAAATGTGTACTTGAGATCCAATTGATCGTTTGACGTAATATTTTTCTCATGTTGACTCATGAATCACAAATTGTGCTAGAAATAAGAAAGCCACGGTGTCGTATCCAGTATTTAGGTAATATATCTTAAGCATTCTGGGATCTGTGGAGGTAAATTTATATGGTATTATACGACTTCTAGTGCTTACCGTTCGGATGTCGCTTTCGGCGCCGTTTGCTAAATATTGCGTTTGTTTCAGATTCGGCGCTAGCAGTTGTCTGTAAAGAGAGAAAATTAAATATTATTACTATCATATCACATTTCATTCTTGAATTCGCAATATTTTAGGAAAGCAAACAATTTGATTTACCTGGTGTTATTTCTATAGATACTTTCCGAAATAGTGAAATTAATTTTTATAAGTTTTTTATTAACATATATATGACTTTATACCGTATTATCTTATGATTATGTATGATTACGCTTTTCCATAGATGCTAAGCAGTAACGCTAAAAATTAAAAAAGGTAGTTCGAATTGTTAACAGTTTATTGGAGATGAGTAGCAATGACAAAATTACAATAAAAAAAAGACGTCCCAAATAAATCCATGTGCAAAACCCAGTTTTCAGAAAAAACTCAAACAAATGAAGTCACTGGCAATAAATAGTCATGGGCACATTTTAGGATTTCTCTCCCTCTCTTTGTATATAATTCGAATACATTAAGAATATAGTATAGAGCATGGAGTCTATAGTCTCAACGGTATGCAGAGTCCGTATATGGGCCCGTATATGCCTGTAGAGTAGTGGGACACAGACCGCATCGAACGATCGCATAAAGTCTCCTACAAAGGATATAGGCAAACTATAAAGAAAAGCATTCTATCTTATTCTCTCACAACCTATATATATATAGCTATCTCTTTCTCTTTATACATTTTCTTTTCATAAAATCCGATACACACCGTTCCAAAAAAAGTTGCGCTTCAACATTTACTGCACATACAGAAAAATCAGACTGTCTATAACTAAAATAGGCCGCACGATTAAATTAAATATTACATACGTAATTCATTTTAATTGGTTGGCGTTCTGTTTACGTAAATACCTGTCAGTTGCAAATGTTACTAGATATATAGATAAGTTATAAAATGTAAATAATTATAGAAAAACTCCAACTTTTTTCATTAGACATAGCAATACTATTATTAATATAAAGGTTTTTGAAGTAAAAACTTCTTTAGGCGCTTTGAGCGGTATTTTTGGCAGGAGATAAATGTATAATTTCGCGTTTGTGCGGCTTGTTTCAGACTAGCGACGCGTAGTATAGGGGCTTGTGTACATGTAATATTGATATTTCGGAGCTATTGAAACGTTTGACTGATTAATAGACTTTATAAAAATGTGTATAATTATTGCCCCGAGTGCCAATAGATATAAAACCACATTAATGTTAATAATTTCAATAAACAAATTCTCAAATTTAAATATTGTCATTCAAACTACAATTAATTTAAAAATTCAAAAGTTAACACAGTTATTTTATTGTTTTGAGTTTTCATTACTGTCGTTAGTCCTTAACCCTCAAATTTCAGTGCAGTCCTCGACTTTTTTTTAAAATTTAGAAGCGATTCCTCAATGTACTACTACTTAGATTAAAATACTTTTTAATATTTAATGTATAAAGTTCACGGTGAATTGTATGTTATGTAACCGTAGGCTATAGCTGGCACATCCCTCGTGTTAGTCTACAATATTGTAGGCAATACACGTCAAATCCGTATCGTCCGCAAACCGCAGGCGATCTCGCGTCAGATGACAATTCCGATGCGATCGCAGCGCCACGCTCCCGCGACTCTGACAACAATGCTTGCTGAGCACAGATAATCACGTTCGACCGCGTCAATGGTTACTGCTATTATTAGCGTCCATTCTAACTACCAAAGATAGTAGAGTTAATGATAACTCCGGTATACGTACATTCATTTATGCGATGTAATGGAAAATTCGAGAGCGATTTATAAGTTCTGATTACTAATTCATATTATAAAACAAAGTCCTCTGGCACGTCTGTCTGTCTGTTCGCGATAAACTCAAAAACTATTGAACGGATTTTCATGCGGCTTTCACCAGTAGATAAAGTAATTCATGAGAAAGGTTTAAATATATAATTGGGCCCGGTAGGTGTCGCTGTGGTCTGATTCTAGGATTCACATGTAACGGACGTTATTGTAAGATTTGTTTTTAACGCCATGTACCTGTTCATTCTTTGTATTACATAGTGAGTTGTAATTGTTATGATGAAAATTGTTTCAGCACCATCTATACTTTACATCTTGGAAAATTTATGTATAATAAATCAGGGGAATATTTTAACATTTTGTATGTTTGTAAAAGCTATTAACTGACGTTAGTTAATTTATTCACACGAAATTGCCGATAACTATGTATGAAACAGTAATGCTTAATATAACAATTGATTTTTCTTTTAATATAGGTTTTAGTGTTTGATCATACATTAACATTACATGTTAAATACTGATCTGGACCAATATGTTACGCCCAGTCGGTCACTGCTTCTCAATAGTAGCTGCCATAAATACTTAACAAAAGATTTTTAAAGTAGACAGTGGTAGCTAGTGGTTATTAGAAAAACACCTCACCACTATGCAATGTTTTATCACTATGTTTTCCTTCAGAGAAAGCTCTGACTAACCGCAAGGATTAGAAAATACGTCGATCGACTAGGTGTCCAAATTCCATTGCGCCAAATTTATTTGTCTTTCATTAACAATGTTAACGATTTACATCTTTCAGTCGTGATACAACGACAATTTGAAGTTATACTTCTTTTGGCGCGTTAGGGAAAAATGATGAGAATAAATTTTTACGATGCGCGAGCACACCGTCACGAAAAACCGACACCCTAAAGTTAGCTATAGTCAACTTTTTCTATTGTTAGTGTCTTTTTTCTACAAACGTAGAATAAGGCGAAAGATATTTTTTTTTATTTTTTTTATCTTGTTACGCCAAAGAAGTATAACTTCTAACGCGTGTACATAAGTACACACACACTTTTCTTTAAATCATATTTTATGCGTCGTTATGCTGAATGGTAAACATCAGAAGAGCTTTAAACGAAGTTTGATACATCTAAAGGAGTCTTTCAATTTGGTTATACTTTTTTTTTAATTTACTACCTCAGTCCTTCGTCGCTTGTAAACCAATTTGGAAAAATTGTTTTATTATTAGAAAGGATACACTCTCAACGGGCCTCATTTTAATATCGTTAGTTTTGAATATTGGATTTTGGAGATACTCCAGGAACTGCTTATTTGAATAGTTATTTAAGATGTAGAGCGATAATTTGAAAGAGATATTAAAATTGAGATATTGGCAAGTTTATGGCAGTTCTATATACTAGATAGGTAATTACTACGGTCAAGAATGTCCTGATAAATCTTTTTAAGATGTTGTTTCTTTGTTATATAAAGATAATGGAAAACCAGGATGCCGTTTGTAAGTGGTGACTAAAGTTTTTAAATATGTAAACTAAACTCAAATTGAACCACAGTTTGAACTGAGAAACTATTTGTATTATTTTTGATATACAGAGTGATATATTTCCCCGAGATTAATTACAAAGTTTAAATTAATACTCAAAAACGTTATACCGTTCTCACTAAAATGAACGAAAATAATCCTGTAAAAGGAGCGTAATATTCTAGTTAACTATCTTCAGAACTATCATAATTGAAGCGGTATAAATGGTGATTTCAATGCCATCTGGATGACGCGCACGTGCGGAGGAATAAATTGACACTTTATGACGTCGGACATTACGAGAAATCGCTAGTGCTTTATTACTTAGAAAACTATAAAGATTCATGAATCTATATTTTCTATACATATATAATAATCTAAAATTAACGTGTTTGTAATTTTTAGATTTTTGTGAAAAGAAAATATCGCGACTCAGAGTTTGTGATTACATGCATTATCGATCTGCCGCATAGTGAGTTCCAGCACCATGTCAAGCAGGTTTTAATGTCCTTTTCAGGGCTTAATGTGATGTCTGGAAATGGTGTCCCTCTCTGTGCATCCAACAAAACGAATGTAACTTTGTAAAAATATATATCATGTAAAGATAAAACCAGATTGAGTTTCTTGCCGGTTCTCGATGACTGGTTGGTTTTCCCAAACCTATGATAGCTTTTACATTTACATTAATAATAGGGCTTAAATTTAATAAAGTATTTTTAGTTTTATTTAAATCACTTTTAGAAATGTCTGTCTGTCTATTTGTTTGTACACGCATGAATGCTATAGTATTATGTTGATGACAAAATGTCAAAAAGATAGTCATAAAGCATATCCTCAAGTAATATTTATTCTTTGTTTTATTAAAATCGGTTTACTCTGTCAAAAGTTATTGTAATTTGAATGCCAGTTAAGTACGAAGGAAAGTATAGATGAGAGCAAATAATAAGATCTCGAAACGGCGGATAATGTTTTAATTTCACGACATTTGTCAATAAAAATGAAAAAAATATTTAAAAATACATCTTACATAAATATATGATTTTACTGTATACCATTTATTATTTTTCCTTGTTACGTGATAAATCAGGTATTTTGTTAAGGTTATGCTGCAAACAGTCCGTTGTCCTGTGCCTCATGACGTCTACCTTCGTTTGTATGGAGCTCAAACCTATATGGTTTTGGATAGTCAAGGGGTTAATACGCTTATATAATTATGGTAATAATATAGAACGACCAAATAAGCGACATGTGATGCGTAAAACGCGCTCGGTCGAGCGCTTCCCAACGCATACACGCCGTGATTAGGACACCGCAAGCGTGACATACTACACGCGGTACTAATAATAGTCTGCGATTTTTTTTACGTTAAACTCTAGATTAAACTAGAATTAAATACAGTCTTTAGCGTTCAAGTATAAATTAACTTTTCACTAGTGAAAGAATTTACATAATTGATTTACTAATTCCCGAGATTACCACAAACAAACATACTTACAAAATGTGTTATTATTTGTTATAATAAATATTTGAGTTATAGAATTGGCCAACACTCTCCTCTTTATTGTGTGTTTTCGGAGTCCAATGGTATACATAAATTTGTTAACATATTTAGTTGCTCCTTGCGTGCACTTCAATTAATACTAAAAACTGTAACTATATTTCTAAGCATGGTAATTTTTGAGTAAGCTTTGTTCGCTGTTTTAGGTCTCACACTCAAATTTATATTTAATTTATGTTAGCTAATGTAAAGAAATTAATTGTTTGGGATACGTCGTTTGTGGACCAAGTAAAAAAAAAAGATTAATAAAAATTGGGTATTGTCTGAAATTCCGTTTTTAAATATCTACACACATCAATTTTAATAGCAGTTGGTTGAATAGTTATATCTTATATATTAATACGTGAAGCCAAAACTTTGTACCCCTTTTTAAGCGAATTGTGCCAACGGATAAACGTGAAATTTGGCAGAGTTAAAGTTTATATGGAGGAGAAGTGCTGAAACCTATTTATTTTATATAAAATGCATTACAAGCATATTAAATGATTTAAAATATACATTACTCACACTACTGCTAGAATTTTACATAACATATACACACATGTAAATGGAAAGGCAATTTGCGATACATTTCTTTATTTTCTTAAAGTTATGTTTACTTATAATTTGAGAGCCTTACCACCTTATGTAACCGCCTGTTTATTGTTTCAAATTTATAATTGATTTCAATTTTCATTTAGACATCGATTTTTGTAATGTATATATAATTTAAAAAAAAATGGCAAATAACTGAGTAGGCATGATGAAAGCCTTTGATTATAGAGACTATACCTTTTGATAAAAGCACTCTAATAAAGTTCAAACTTTAAAAATTCAATGAACTATGGTCGAATGTCGACCACTGGGCGCCCACTAATAATAGTATAATGCATATTATAAAAAACTTTACACAAAAGCGTATTCTGTATGTGGTTTTAAACGTACAAAATAATAACAAAATATAAAATAAAATAGGTAAATAAACCACTACCTAAGTTGGACGTGACAATTGGCTTGCACGATATCGTATTTATTATGATTGTATCGTAGGAATACTGTGGTGACGTACCTGCTTTCTCGAGGTGTCGAGCCGCAATATTCTGGATACTGGGTTTCCAAGGCGCTGGTTCTTGTTTGTTCCGTGTACAGTACAGCACGATTGCACGATAGGGTTTTTCGCGAATATTGGTCTTTTGGGGCTCGTAAAACCGCCAGGAGAAAATCGTAACATTCGCGTAAGACCGAACAGACACAGAGAACTGTTTTATCTGATTTCGAATACTGGACGTTGTGGCGCGGGTGTTCGTGCGCGTGCACCAATGGGCGTGCAGCAAGGTCCGCCAACCACATTCCTTTTACGAACTATGCACAGATTATGCTCCGGTGTTTATCACAGTACAATATATACCGGAGGCAAATGTAAAATTTAAACAATGATAAATATATATAAGGAAAAGAACTGTTACGGTACGTAACAATGATATTTGTTTAGTTTTATTTTTGGCAACGAATCTTCTAGATTTTTAGTGACATTGTCGAGTAGGTAATAATATTGCAAGTTTCTTGTAATCGATTGTATGTTCTTATAGGATGGTGGCTCCCTTGTTCGAACTTCCCAGGGAATTTTTGTTGCATTTCAGAATTCATGCTCCGTAATATTATTACTCATCCACTTCGCTGACGCACAATAATTGAACTATATTACGTAAAATACCATCAATATTACAAAATATGTATACAAAAACTATTTTTTTTTATATTGTTACAATCAATTATATATGTTATAAATGTATATTGTATATACATATATTATTCATATATGAATTATCTTTAATAACAAAACAGCTTCAATAACATCAGAAGAAGATAAAATTTACAAAACATTTGGTTTACGACTTGACGCTAACGGGTGCGGGGCACAATTTTCGACAACATATTTTTCTTGCATAACAAAACGGTCGTGTACGAAGCAGACGCGGTTCAAGTTATGAGCGTATTAAAAGTGTATTATTATTAAGCCGTCCAAAACTCATTGGACGCCTTTTGGATCGATGATCGAAGCTTTTGCTCGGGGTTTTCTACACGTTAATACAATTTAAACGGTGGCTCAGGTACAGCATATTTTTTATATATTTGCTTGAAGAAGTCCCTTTCTGTACCCCTGACAGTGTACAATTTCATGATGACCAGTTCAATAGTTAAGGTAAATAAACAAAGTAATTGTCGCGTTTATAATATTAGTAAATTAGTAAAATATAACGATTAATGAAGTTATCTAAATGTATTAAGTACATTTATTTATCTACTTTTCTCTCGTACTTAAGTCGCGTCGTCATTAAAATTACTATAACTTTTGATAAACCGAAACAATTTTAATGAAACAAAAACTAAATGTTACTCGATGACTTACTTTATGATTTTCTTCAAGAGGGTTTTATCATGAATGCAGTATTTTAACAGTGATGCGTGTTCAAACAAACAGACAGATAGACAGACAGACTATGAAGTCAAGAATGGTTACTGGTGAGGTACACGTAAATAGTCGTGCTCACTGTGCGGTTTGAGAACTTATTATGACTGACTACGGGGATGCGTGCCAGTCTAACTGTGTCTATACTACGAGAATGTGAAAGTATGTGATCGATAGGGGGTAGATAAAGCACCTATTTGCTTCATCCGCGGCTACCAATCCTCGAACGTCTATGAGTATCACTCGGTGTTGGTGGCCAATAGATCGTTCACTCACGTAACACATAACACGTAGTGTTTCTTATGTTGTAAAAGACGCGGACATGGTTTCTTATTACAATTAAAACCAAAGCGGGTTATACATTGTGGTGCGTATAATTGTGCGTAATTAATGCGCACGCGACGGCACAAGCGGATCGGGTATATAAAACAGTATGGCGAAAAAGTGCACAGCTTATGATGCATAAACTAGATGGCTGAGCATTCGCCTCACCAGTTGCTATTTTCAAACAAATGAATTTCATTCTAGTCTCTTTGAAAATATATTTATTCAAATACCGCTATATCTTATGATTTATGCGTCATATGATTTTCGTACATATTTCACTTGTTCTTCCCCCCTCAGACTCTGCGTGAGGTCACAGAATTTACGTGGCATGGAAATTCTTTCGGGCAATTTTTTAAAAGTTATTCCTGACCGTTCCATTTTCGTGACTCCCGAGGAAATGGAAGCAGTCGTTGCTCACCGCTGGATGGAATTTATGCGCGTTACACTACATAATATTATTTATTATATTCTTTAATAAGAACTATTTGTATTTCAGTTTGAGAAAATGTCGCCATTTACTTAAATATCGCACACGTTTTGATATATCAAAACCGCATTAAATATATTTGTTATTGAAATGAACCTTCATACGGCACGGTAGAAGAAAAATGTACTTTTATGCTTTACTGTTGCTATAATAACTATTAATATGGTAAATGTTGCCATAGTAACAGGGTAAATTGGCATTTTAAATTATTTTTTTTCTATTCGATGCGTATGTGTAAACTATAAACATTGAAAGCGCAAGTTATTAGTTAATCTATACGTATAATAAGAAAGTAGCTATAACATGTCTATACTTCTTAGATTTTTATGAAAAAAAGAATGTTGTAGGTGTCTTCGAATAGGTACTAAATTACATTACCATCATTTTTAGAAATGTCTGTCTGTTTGTATGAACACGTATCACATCTAAAGTACCACGTTCACGATAAAACCTCACCAAGAAAATCATAAAGCATATCCTCGAGTACACATTCGGTAGGTGGTAGAGCCATCCTGATGCTTTTTTTTATATCATAGGAGGCAAACGAACACGTGGGCCACCTGATGTTAAGTGATCACCACCGTCCATAGACACTTGCAACACCAGAGGAGTCGCAAGTGCGTTGCCAGCCTGTGTTTGGGAGGAGGGGAGGGAGAAGGGGGGAAGGAGAAGGGGGAGAGGACGGGGAAGGGAAGTAGGCCTCCGACGCTCTCACTGACCGAACGAAAAGCAACAATACAAGCACTTCACGTCGGTTTTCTGGGAGAGGGTGGTACTACCCCGGACGAGCCGTCACATTCATGCTGAAACCAGTAATAACTTTAGCGTGGCTCTACCACCTACAAATTGCTACTGGTTTCAGCATGAATGGGTCGGCTCGCCCCGGGTACTACCACCCTCTTACAGAAAACCGACGTGAAGTAACAGTGCTTGCATTGTTGCGTTTCGTTCGGTCAGTGAGAGCGCTAGATAACCCACCTCCCCTCCCCCTTCCCAACTCCCCCTCTTCTAGATACAGGGTGGCAACGCACTTGCGACTCTTCTGGTATTGCAAGTGTCTATGGACGGTGGTGATCACTTAACATCAGGTGATCCATCTGTATAACGCCTTCTATGATATAAATAAAAAAATATTTAGTCTTAGTCCCATTAAAATCGGTTCACCCTATCAAAATTTATTGTAATTTTAATGACGACACGACTTAAGTAAGAGAGAAAAGTAGATAAGTAAATGGACTTAATACGTTCAGATGACTTTATTATTGACTGTTTTTTTATATATGGTTTCACGCGGAAGAAGCCGCGAGCACAGCTAGTACACAAATTTATCTTATATAAATAAAAAAATATTTATACTTAAGGAAATAAGTTGTTTGTTATTTATAAAGTTAAATTATATATTACTATTCAAAAAACCTAGTATTTTTATATCTAACTAGCGGGCACGGCGGACGTTGTCGCGCCTTGATAAGAAAAAAAAACCTTGACAAATTGTATACCTATACCTTCCTCATGAATCACTGTATCTACTGGTAAAATCGCATAAAAATCCATTCCGTCGTTTTTGAGTTTATCGCGAACAGACAGACAGACGAGGCAGAGGACTTTATTTTATATATATAATAATGATAAATAAATAAATATAATATTTAATTGAAATTATATTATCATAATAGTAATCCCATAGCGGTCACTTTAAGCTCCGTGTACTGCATACTTAGTAACCTAAATCAATTTAGCATTTGATCATTTAATCCGAATTATATGTACTGAGCCGTTCGATTGAGCAAGTTAAGCCGATTACTACGGCCCGAGTTAGCTACGTAGGTTTGCGGGTAGCAACGAGCATGTCCGAGATTGATTGTTAAATGTAGTTGCCTTGTGAGGAAGCTAGGGGTGGGTCAAAAGTTGTCCAGCCCAAGTGATTTTTTTTTTTATTCTGGAAAAGTGGCTTTGCAGGCCTTTGTCCTGTATCACTGCGACCATTATTGATCTATTGTGATCGCCCCAAGCTCTCCGCCTAGTCCTATAGTATTTAAGAACTGCAGGACTTTTTTGGTTGAGACCATCTGTACCTCATCCGGAGGCAATACATGCTTCCCTAGAATCCGGTTTCGTGTAGGCTTCAGTAGTTCAGTAGTAGGATCACACTCACACAAGAGATGTTTGGGGGTCTTATCCGCACTATCACAAAATCTACACTCTCTTGTGCTCTGGACACAGATATTGTACAAGTGCTTTGTAAGACAACAGTGTCCAGTGTTCTCACTAAAACCGAGTGACAGGGCCTTGCCAGCATGTCGCTGGTTAAATGCCCTAATGAGTTCTTTTAAATGGTTTTGTCGTGGCAAGTTATGCCAGAATCTTTTGGCTTCTTGATTCTAATGGTTTCTAAGGGTCAAAAGAGCTAGGCTTTTAGGTATTCCACAAAATAGTTCAGGACCAATGTGTATTCCCATAGCACCTGCCCTTGCTAGCTCATCAGCAGCTTCGTTGCCAGGCATGCCTGCATGCCCCGGAACCCATCGCAGAATTAGTCTGTTGTTTTGGCCCAGACTGTTTAAGTCCAAGTGAAACAATTGAAGCTAATAATTGTATTTCAAACAATTAATATTGTTACACCTGTATGTGATCTTGATACAAGTAAACAAAGTATGAGTCATCACATGTTTTCGAGGCGTTCGAGTAATGACGTCAGGCTTCTAGAGTTTTCCACCCTCCTTTATAGAAATGTATATAAAATGCGGTGCATAGTTTAATTGTGACATCGGAGTAATAACGAAGATAAATAAGGAAGCATTCTTTAATAGGGCCGCGACTACAGCGTTATAAGTTCTAAATGTGACTGTAGGTACTGTGATTGTTGCAGTTTCATTGTTATTTGTACGATTACTATTCTTTTTACGTTTGAAAAACGAGTTTGATTAATCTACTGTCGTAATAGTATATTACATTTACCTTTGGTGTTTAATTATAACCATTATAAGTGAACAATGTTAATTAGAAAAATAGTTACAATTGCCTATCATATTAGAACCACGTTCAAACGAAATAAGACTATTGGATTAATTGTATAGCTTAATGGATACTCCACATGACAGTATCACAACAATAAAACAAAGTTTGAAAGGTATTTTTCATCTGTGTATATGGTGGTATCAAGGCTGTAGCTAGAGTCGAATTAGAGGTAGTAGCGGTATTGGTTATAGGTGGGCATAAGTAAAAAAATTATCATAATTTATCTGCCCTCGAATGGCACAAATTGTGTTTGGAAAAGTTTACATACCTATCGCTTTTTTTGTATCTCAAACTATGAACAAACAATTTAATTAAAATAATTTATCTTGATTTTTAGTATTTTTAAGGTGAGCAATGTGATTTCAAGGTATGGCATGCCCATTGTTGCTTTATGATAAACACAGAGCTTAACCCGTGGAAGAGCCTGGGCTACAAATATTTATTTAGGCCAGTTAGTGACCAATACTACATATGAACAATATATAGACACATTGGCATTTAAAACCTGCTTAGCATGCGACATATGGTAGACAAACTCAATCAGAATACTATAAAAATACATATAAACTACTTTCAAAAATTTTATCTTTCGTCTTATTCTACATTTGTAGAAAAAACGACACTAACAATAGAAAAAAGGTATTTAATACATTGAAAGTTTTAATACAAAGAAATACAAATAACAAATACAAAAAAACAAAATGTTGACTATGGCTAACTTCAGGGTGTCGGTTTTTCGTGACGTTGTGCGCGGGCATCGTAAACATTTACTCTCAATATTTTTCCCTAATGCACCAAAAGAAGTGTAACTTCAAAAATAGAAATAACTAAAATAATAACAATAAATAATCATAAATAACTAACATGGAAGAAATACCGCACAATGAAAATTCTCAGTAGAAAGAAAAACAGAAATAGACCGCATTTTCGATGCAGCTGTGGCACTTCTTGTATAAATTCGGGAAATAACAAAAATACGGGTACCGATGACCTTACCTTAAAATAATTATATCTTTTTGCTTATCTAATGAATGCTGCCTATTTATTAAATCATAATTTCCATATGCATAGACATCTATATAATTAAAATTCTTAACCAAAACTCATTTTACATAAGATATTGAAAAATATGCCTACATATATACATATATATCTATTTGGTGCAAAAAATTTAAATACAAATTCTAAAGTTAACAAAGGTTCAAACCAGATGAGTATGTAGTTCAGTTAAGTGAATATAAAACAAAGTGGCGACGATCAAGCGCGTTCCTTGCAAACACGTACAGAGTTCATGGCTTTTAAATTTGTAAGCTCTTAAAGCCGCCCTTACGGCAGGTATTCAGGAGATGTATGGCGATCATAAAACGTATTAAATTTACCCCCAGTTTATATGAGGAACATAAAGTGCTGTTAAATTCTGTTTGTTTTGAGGCATATTTCGTGCGGTTCGTGGAACGTTGGCGGCTCTGTAAGAATTATATCTACATGTGTAAAGTAATAAGTTAAACTAAACGAAACGTGGTAGAGATGCGAGTGTTAAGATGGATGTGTGTTGTATCTAGAATCGCCGGAGGCCCACCTCCCCTCCCCTCTCTTCTCTCCTCTCCCTCTCCTTCCCCTAACCCTTCCCCCCAAGGGTGGCAATGCACTTGCGACTCCTCTGGTGTTGTTAGTGTCCATGGACGGTGGTGATCACTTAACATCAGGTGACCCACCTGTTCGTTTGCCACCTATGACATAAAAAAAAAATCGATAAGATTAAGAATAACTATATCAGAGGTAGTTTGAAGAAAGCATCAGTGACGGAGAGGTTGAGGAGTAATAGGTTAACACGGTATGGAAATGTCATGAGGAGAGGTGAAAACAATGTAACTAGAAAGCTTTTGAGTATGTTAGTTAGATATAGGACTAGAGGAAGACTGAAAAAATTATGGATGGATTGTGTGCAATGATATGTGTGTACAAGGCGTGAATACTGAGATGACGCCTGATATGGGAGAGTGGCAAAGGAAAACATGTAGTGCCGACCTTACTTTGTTGGGATAAGGGTAAGATGAGGATGATGTTATAGTGATCTCAGATAATATACGAGTCAACCTTAGTACAGCAACTATAATGCTGGCTCTATATACGTAACTAGGTTTTGCTCGGGGCTTCGCTCGTGTTAATGGATATTATGAAGACATATATATATTAACGAATCTTTTCAAATTGGCATATATTTATTATTAATAGGTGCTTTACTAAAAATATTGTCGAATGACGTTGAATGATAAGGTCTTAAGGAACTCGCCCTATTATTATATAAGAACAAAGCACTAGCAGATACAGTAAATACTGATTTAAAAATTACAATTTCAGATGGCAAGCAAACATGTGCATTTTGCTATATATACTTTTGTATTACGTGTACAAAAACAGCACCATTGTTATTTCTTTGATTATTAGATATGATTGAATTCTGCAGACGTAAGTTTTGGCATTTGACCTCATTTAAATCTCATGTGATTTTTAAAGAAAACATATTCAACACGTTAAACCTAGGAGAAGATATGCTCTCAAATGTATCTGCCGGAATGCACGTATAGGCTGATGATAAATTTTCAAATTGGAGATGGTAGCTAACCCTAACCATCATGGTGCGGTTTCTACACGATGTATTCCTTTACCAAATGCTCCGGCTCCATAACAAGAATTGGAAACTACATCGACCCAAACATTATTTGAACAGCTAATCTAATGACCCATCATCCTTTCGAAATGCTTTGTTCTAGCGAATCACGAAATTAAAATGGCTGAATGATAGAAATATACTACCGACTTATATAGTTACCACCGACTAGTGGGATAAACAGAGAACTATACATTTATCGGAGCTTAAAATCATTACACTGTCACCGTGGTCCGGTGAAGCTGAGTAGCTGTTAAGCTTGCTGGGTCAATAGCGTAGTCAGTTCGAAAAAAAATAAATTAATTACACTGTCAGCTGTTTTTGTTAACTTCGTGCCTTTGTATTTCCTACAAGGACTGCTATTTAAGGTAGAAGAAATGTTATTTGACAATGATTTTTTTCTCTGTTAGAATCTCGTACAGTTTGTTATTCCTACCTTATACACAATAATTAAACAACTTATATGCTTAAGGAGTCTATGTCAATTCTGGTACAGGGTCACCGCTTAATATGATAAGCAAGTCATTAGGTGTATAAATACAGTGCTTTAACTAGAAAGCGTAGAGACGCGTTCCTACGTCACACACGAGTCGCAAGTTTGGAGAGTAATTGTGTCTAGTTTTTTCCAATATTTTTGAATTTTACGATGTTTGTTGTGTGCTATGCTACTTGTAAGGGTGATAGCAGCGATCTGTTATCGATTGCCGATCTTTCTATGGTCATTGTTATTCTTCAATGTTGTTCTGATTAAAAGACATCTAGTCTTTATGCTGTGCTACTATAAAAAATATGGCAGATGATTTGATCCACAACATACATACATAGTAGAACCGGGGGTCTAGATAAATAGATAAATCGGACTCTAGATGTCAATTTCAAAAGCCTTGTCACAGTTTTCTACGTCACTGGACCTCAATTATCATCCACGTGACTGTATATTATATCATATTATATAATTTATTTAAAAAATGGCACTACAGTTTATCCGCGTGATCTTTTATTAAATATTAAAATGTTATTCCTGAGATTATCCCCTACAGCGTCACAACGTCACCAACTTACCAACTTTACCTCTTTATAATATTAGTATTATTAGTACAGATAATATAATTAGTTAATAGATTCTGCCCCCGACTTCGTACGTGTGGAATAGTTATTTTGGGCTAACACGCAGCGGAAACTCTCGAAAGAAAAATAAACGATTTTCAAACATTCTTCATTGTTGCTCCGCTTTTATTGGTCTTAGCGTGATGATATATAGCCATTCCATTCATAAATAACGTGGCTTTCTATTGGTAAAAGAATTTTCAAAATCGGTTTTTTAGTTCCTGAGATGACCCCCTACAACGTCACAACGTTACGAACTCACAAACTTTACCTCTTTATAATACTAATATTTGACAATGAAAGAAAAAATGTACTCTTCTGTTGATAAGAACCCCACACTTTATATCCTTCTTCAAATCAATAAACTGTACGATGCTCTCCAAAGTGCAATGCTTACATAATGCACACCGTAAAAGGTATACTTCACTATTGCAGCAAGAACCTTTCCAGAATGTCCGCATTTCATTTTAAATTTTATTTTCCGTACAAAATAAATCGTATATTTTCTAAATTGAATACATTGTAAAGGTTTGTTCGTAACGAATTGATATCGGATTCAACAAATTGAAATTCTATTCTCATATAACTCGAATGATATTTGAGTTATGAATTGGAATGTTTATTTTCCATTTTATTCAATATTTCTGGACGAACTTTAGCAAATGGCTTGTGGTCATTATATGTATAGGAAACACCCACGATTTCACCTGCATTTGTATCTTTATAAATGATGACAACATATATAATTATTGTAACTTTAACGATTCATGAAGCGCGGGCTGAAATAGTTCTTACTATTCTAATAGGAGTTTATCCAACTTACCTGATACTTATCGTTGTATTGTATTCAATTTAGTTTTTTTTTTAATTAGTTTTATATGTCATTCTGCTTCATAAGGTACTATCTTTTGTACGTGGCTTCGCTCGCTTTAAAGTAAATTTAACCTGTCTCTCGAGAATAATATTGTTTGGATAAAAAGTACTTTATGTCATTTTCTGTACCCCTGACGATGTTATACAAAAGATCACCTCCACATACGTACTCATGTGCACACAGGAACACACATGGTGGAAGGGTTTTATTTTTTCCTTATTTTCGGGCTGAGTTAGCTTAGGTTATCCCGCGGAGGTGCTTGCCGCCGTATATCAATATACGGCGGTTAAGAAACTAATAGGGGAGCCTCTAGCTCCCAGAGAAATAGAGGAAAAGCGAAAAGCGTCGAGGGAGGAAGTAGTGGAAAGGTGGAGGCGGGACCTGGCGGACGCGCGGTACGGTCGATACACGATCGACGCCGTCCGCCCGGTCCTGCCGGATTGGTATAATAGAGGATGGGGCTCCCTGACGTTCCGTCTGGTGCAGATCCTGACCGGGCACGGTTGCTTCGGTTGGTACCTGCACCGGATAGTACGCAGGGAGCCGACCGCCGTATGCCATCAGTGCGGCGTTGACCCGGACACCGCGCAGCACACTCTGTCTGAGTGTGCTGCGTGGGAGGAGCAACGTCGCACTCTGGCTGCGGCGGTAGGGCAAGATCTCTCACTGCCGAGCGTGGTTGCAGCCATGCTCGGTAGTGAGGATAACTGGAATGCAATGGCCTCCTTCTGTGAGGAAGTCGTCTCGCAGAAGGAGGCGGCGGAGAGGGTCCGTGAGCAAGACCTTCAAAGTGGCCGTCTCCGCCAACGGGGGACGGGCAGGAGGAGGCGGCAGTTTGACCGCCTCCTCCTACTGTAACCGGACCAGGGAAGATGGGTCGGGGGGCCCACCTTTCCATTGCACAGGTCCGGCGGACGGAGGAGATGGCCGGTGTGTACACGGCTGTCTCCTAACAAGACGGGGCCCGGCGGCGACCCTTTTGCTGCTGGGCCAAGCGCTGGGGCGGCACGATGAAGCCTATAGAGATCTCGTACCGCCCCAACTATAGCGGAAGACGTACACCGTGGGGTTTTAGTCCGTGCGAGTCGAACATAACTCACCCTCTCCCCCGGGAGGGTGGCGTATCCATAAGGGATTTCCCCACGTTAAAAAAAAAAGTTGTAAGACATGAAATACACATGTGTACCGGCATGTGAGCCTCACAAATTCTTCTATGTATGACTAGCTTTGTTTAGTTTAGTTGTTGCATCAAAGATAACAGCCCAAGTCGAGGTTCGGCCACTCGTGCACCCTTAAGCTTGTTACCAAACGGCGAAGTGCTTTAAGCGTTCGCCTCAGTAGTCCGGTGAAACTATGAAGGCCCGTCAAGCTAATAGCGTAGTAAGTTCGGAACTTTATACAAAATATCATGTTTGGTTGAGTAGTTAAGCTGGGAAAACTTGACAAACAAATAAATTACATTCGCATTTATAACATTATTTTGGATATTATTATAACGTTTCATCAAAAAGTATTCAGTAGTCTTTTACGTGGAGTAGTAGCACACATTTATTTATCCTTAAGAGTTTCCTCTTTTATATGTACATACTTCTCTGACGTTACTCACGACCGCAAGAAGTGTACCTCTCATTCCCCTGCACGTGCTCCCCGGTTGCTGCTAAAGAGTGGCAAATTTTTGGCCGCTGCACTGTTCCACATAAATTGAACCTCGCAGCGACAAATAGAGTAATCAGCCAAGCGACGATAATAAAAGATGCAACTCTATTTACCCATGAGATGAAATAAAAGTTAAAAAGTACATATAATGACCTACTACTTTCTCAGTTATGTTTCTATTCTCGTAACCAAACGCCTGTTTGTGTGTTGAAATTTACACAAGTTTGTCATTTTGAATGGCCATGTGTCACTATTGTAAATGAGAGTGCGGGCGCGTATTACACCGTTGATGAGATGTATGCAGGGCCGAGGTTCGTTCCCGGGGAGGTGTTTTTCCACACCGCACCCCCGTGCGTTTTGTTGGCTCCTGAATAATAAGACGCGTTGAGGGTTACTCCTTTAGGATTACCGTCGGATTTCTATGCTTCGTTTGATGGTACCATAATTTACTTGCGGGAAAAATGTAAGAGCTTATGAGATACTAAATTTTTGGTTTCGTTAAATTAGTAATAGCGACTGGCTCTCACTGCAGCTGTTGTCATACATTATATATTGGAATAACACATATGCTATAATTTATAAAGATGTTGCTTAAAATGGATAAAGAAATCACAATTTGGGGGTGTAAGGCGTATCAAATAACATCTAAGAATTGAGACATCCAAGCTAACCTCACCTGCACGTGGTGCACCCTGCTGAATAACGAACGAGGCAATGGCGATAGCGCGGTGGTAGGGTTTTACAGCCTGACTGGGTCGCAACCACCATGTATATGGCGAAAAAGCCCGTCATAGTGATTCGCTTGTGCGGGTCGCGTTTCGGGATCAGCCTGTGCATATCCAGCTTTTCGCAGGCCGGGATGACAGCGGCGACCGGTGATGGACAGTATGTACTCGTTGGTCGCCATTGTTTTTGAATTGTACTATGCTTACCATCAGGCATAGTGCAGTCACTTTGCCGTGCTACTATAAAAAAAAAAAAAACAATGATTCAATTTAGGCCTTAAGAAGGAGCTTATGAATGTCAAAACTACCACCGGTTCGGACAAACAATCCACTCATCGAAAGGAACCAGCAAGAAACTCAATCGGGTTTATCTTTTTAACATCTATATATTTAAAATAAATTACACGCTACAATCCATTTTAGTGGATGCATAGTGGTGAATTCCAGACATCACCATCGTTTACATTTTGATCCACTTTATAATAGTCTTTTGACATTAAAACTCGCTTGACACGGCGCTTAAACTTACAGTCCGGCAAATCGGTATTATGCTTATAGTCAAGTAAATTAGAAAATATCCGGGCATGTGACATTTACCTTCGACCAAGTTTAAGATTCCAAACTGATTATTTTTCAGGTCTGGGGGGATATTTGGTCATTACAATCTGTCTGCTGATGAAATATAACTTTTCAATAGTTATCTGAATAAATTATTTGAAAATCAAGCATTTTAATATAAGTACATTAGTTTTTCTGTGCGTTTTAAAGGGTCTGGCAGAAGTTGTGGTCAGCGGAAAGTGTTTGGCGATACTGGATACTAATTTAGAGTGATATTATAAAAAGTATATATAAATATATCAACCATTTAAGTAAAGTAGCTCTTATTTTTAGTTACCTTTTTTACTTGATATCTGTACATTTGTCCCAGACTCAGGTGAGTGCGCAAGCGCTATGTATTTAAAACAATTTGTGTCTAATCGATCTTAATCTATATAAAACGTTATACGTATTAACTATACATATAATAAAAATGTAACTGACCGCTGTCTGTACATTAAGTATATATGAGAAAAACTATTATTAGGGGTCTTTATAAATGCAATAGAACCCAAAACAATGATTTTTAGAATTTTTGTCTGTTTGTCTGTTTGTCTGTTTGTCTGTGCGTTTGTGCACGCTAATCTCAGAAACGCCTTATCCGATTTAGATGTGGTTTTCACTGATATATCGTGGTAAGGTTCACTTAACATTTAGTGTTTGTTTCATGTCAATCGGTTCGTAAATAAAAAAGTTATGCCAATTTAAAGAATCACGTCGAACATTTGTTAAACTATCTATCTACTGTTCTTTCTCTTTTCAGTAGCATTGACTGCAACTTTACTAAATTTCATTATAATAATAATGGTCTATATAAAATTATGATTACATAATAATAATAAATATAAGGTAAAAATGATCAGTTTCGGAAAATTAAAATAACCAATGTCAGTTGACCTCAGATCTATATGATCAATCATATGAAATTGGGTTCAGCTTAGGCTGGTGATGTAGGTTGTACACGTCTGCGCAGGTATATAAAGCGCGCCGAGAGCCGCGCCGCTGCTTCGTAGTCCGGTGAAGCGGTGAAGACCTTAACAGGTCAATAGCATAGTCAGTTCAAGAAAAAAAAAACGCGCCGCTGCTCACAGCATTCAATTATTCGCAGCAAACGCACGTATTCCGGAGGCGCATGGCGTAACAGTTGCATTCGATAACACTGACTGTTTGCATAGTTCATCTATTCTATCTATCTTCTTCTATATACATACATATAATAAAAATGAAGTGTGTGTATGTAATATCAAAATAAATTTTTTCACTGATTGGGTATGAAAGTATACACGCTTCTGATAACAAAAATGCAATTTTTAAAATTTTTGTCGGTCTGTCTGTCTGTCTGTTTGATCCGGGTAATCTTCGAAACGGCTGAACCGATTTTGTCGGGAATTTCACTGGCAGATAGAGAAAATTACAGCGCGTTACTTAGGCTACTTTAAATTAGACTATCTGTTAACCGCGGCTTCGTCTGCCATGCTATCTTCAAAACGATTCGATCGATCTTCAGATCACTTTCACTGGCAGATACAACATATACACACATGTAAATAAAAAAGACATTTTGACATCTGTCAATAAAGGACTTCAAAAAAGGTTGTGAAGTAGGTTGCTATGCTCGACTGTATGTATTATTTTACTCTTTCGTTCCAATTACCCTTTTTCATTCTACATTCTACAATGATACTATAACATAATACCCTTTGAAAAGAGAACCCTAATAAAATTCAAACTTTAAATAATCAATGAACTATGGTCGAATGACGACATGCATAAAAGTATGCAATTTTTCATCAATGCTTTTTTATGACGTTATCACGTAAAATTATCATCCGTCAACCGACGTTACAATCAATTTTTTTAGTAGTACATATTTTCATCTAAGTTGTACATATAAATTGTAAAGACTTTATTTCATTAGTCTAAAGAATGTTGAAGGATACAATGCGAATATATCTGAACATTGCGGAAATCAAATCTATGCCGATGAAAAATAACAAGTTTTTATAAAAACATGTCCTAATGAAGGATTTTTAAAATTTTTTTGTTAATTTAGTACTATGAGTAGTTTACCACCATAAATATCGAGAGTGGGGGTTGTTGTTAAAGTGCTGATTTTGAGGACGAGGCATTCTATTGCAGACGTTCAAGGAGATCGGGTGTGCCTGTCGTTACTTTGTTCGATTTACTCATTGCGTTGTATTCACAATCCGATTACAACTAATTGTTGCTATACTGGATTTAAAACCTACATCGCCATGGAACCAGAACTACGCGACGAGCCTTCTGCTCGCCCTGACCTTTAACCGCAGGACAACGTCCGCCGCGACCGCTAGTATCTATATAAAAAGTTATACGAAGGTAATGTATGTATGCATGGTTTTGTCAAGTGGTAAAGCCACGCTGAAGCTATTACTGGTTTCAGCATGAATGTCTCGGCTCGCCCGGGGGAGTGCCACCCTCTCGTTGAAAACCGACGTGAAGTAACAGTGCTTAAATTGTTGCGTTTCGTTTGGTCAGTGAGAGTGCTGGATAACCCTCCTCCCGTCCCCGTTCCCCTTCCTCACTCCCCCTCCGCCAGATACAGGGTGGCAACGCACTTGCTACTCTTCTGGTGTTGCCATCACTTAAAATCAGGTCACCCACCTGTTCGTTTACCTAGTATGATATTTAAAAAATATATATAAATTTGTCAAAGCATGTAAACGCTTTTCGCTGTCAGTCGCTAGTATAAAGCAATCGTGACTGAGTTCGCCGCGTTCTATTTTACTGTTGCGGATTTGTGTGATAAATTATGATTTTTGATGGATAATCATGAAGAAAAAATATTTCCACTTAGTCTTACTACATCTGTATATATATTAAGAATGTAACGTGTTTGTACGTTTTTTTTACGTTTTTTGTGAGAAAACTTGTTGCAAGTGTCTAGGAATAATTAATAAAATACGTTTGAATCATTTTTAGAAACTTCTGCCTGTCTATCTGTCTGTCTGTTTGTTTGAACACGCATCACTGCTAAAGTACTACGTTTACGATAGCCTATATATAGCCCATATACTCGAGCAACATTTACTCTTAGTTTCATTAAAATCGGTTCACTCTATCGTCAGTTACTGTATAATTTTAATGACAACGCGACTTAACTACGAAAAAAAGCAGATAAGTAAATTGACTTAATACATTCAAATGATTTTATTCGTCACTGTTTTTTAACATTAGGATCCACACGGGTGGAGTCACGGCCACAGCTAGTATAAAAAAAATATAAAATCCACTACAAGACATTCAAAGAATCCGCCAGAAACTCTAAAACTGTATTTACACGCAGAGTCTTCGCCATGATCATGACATTTTCCAAATCATAACATTGAGGACGTGCATAACTTGATGATGGAGTGTGCCAAGAACAGCATCGAAAGAGTCGTTGATGAGTAGTATGAGAAATTGTTGCCAGAACATTGGTAACTGTCACAGCATCTTGGATGAACCCTGTTCGGATGAACCTAGAATGCTGTATGATTTGGTAATGGTATCTCATCAGCAACTCTCCTGATACAGGTGGAACAATTAGGGAACAATGGAGATGATATATTCGATGGGAAAAAGCCTCTAAAAAGAAATCCGGTATATAGAATTCATTGATATTGAGCAATCATCACTTCCTCTAGCTTTATCTATATATCTGATTCCTTTTAGATGCTTCTTAATTCATGTAGACTAACGGAAGCGTAAATTAGACCTCACCTGAGGCGATATTTGGTACGCATGGTCGATCAAGCAAGCAACTCGCGTTACCATGGCAACCGGGTGCTTTGACGTGAAACCGAGCGAACGAGAGGGCCTGTCCCAAGATCTGGCCAGTCGTTAAAGCGTTGGAAATATTATTTGTTGTTTCATGGTCCCACTTTCTTTTAAAATTAATGTACACTATATTTGTAACAGAGATTTTTCCTCAGGTACGTAAAGCAAAATCGTTTAGCTATTATGAGATACTCTCAAAAGTAAAACTTTCAACACTACGGTGAACACTTCATTTATTAGAGACAGTGTTTAATTTCTGAGACACTACGCATTTCAGGGTTAGGTGTAATTCTAAAACAAGATCTCTTTAACCTAATCCCGGCTAACTAGGGTCTGCACATGTTTTCTTTTTCCACTCTGCCCTGTCAGATGTCATCTCAGTATTTACATCTTTTATACACATATAATTTTTCACACAATCGATCCATGTCTTTTTCGGTGTCCATTCTAGTTACAGCATACATTAAGTTGCCTCTTTCTGCAAAGTTATTTTTTATATAAACTGCGTTTATGTTTTTCCTTGTTATAATGGCATTTTTTAGTAATCGACAGGCTTAGTTGTCCAAAATCTGAATATTTTTCATATTATTTTTTCATTCGGCCATCATTGGTATTTAGGTCACGGTTACTACCCGTCATAGTCAATTCCCTTAACAGGCGTTGCGTTTGATACAATCTATATAAATAAAATGTCATCGTTGTTATGAGCGCACCAAGCAAAAATTACTAGACATATCGAATCCCATAATCGAAAATCGATTGTTTTATTTTTATTTTCATAGACAAAATCGCGCATATCGACTAGCCAAAAGTAACTTTATAATTTTAATAAACAACGTTTGGTAAAAAAAAGTGTAATAAAACTACGACGCTTTCAAGTCTGTAACTTTCTAAAGAAATTGAAAACTTTATTTCAATTTGAATTTTTGTTACCTATAAAATATTATAAAATGTTGTGTTAATTACAACGTAAAGTTTATTAAAGAAAAAAAAAAGAAAACTTTATAAAGCATAACAGGCGACGCCAGTGCCTAAATTAAAAATAAATTAAAAACGTTAACGAACCGTAGTACTTCACCGTTCGGCTCGACGACGGCGCGGAACGAACCTACCCGTTCTAAATTCAAACGCAGATTGTTCCATTTTTCGATGCTGTCGTTTCGCGCGTAACACGCCTTTTAGTTTTCGCCTTCTTCGTTTTCGGTAAACATTATTAAAACGGAACGTTCTGGAACACAACTGACGCTTCGTTGCCTGTTTACGTTTCGATTTACGGAGAATATCGAAAGTTTATTGTTTTATATGGGAAATGGTTCGGAAAAATGATTGCGGTACGCTGTCGTTGTTCATATTGGAAGCCTCTATGTAAATAGACATACGTGGAAGATCTTAAAATGCCACACGTAGAAGTGAGTTATACTGTTATTTATGTCTTATTAATTTTAACAGTACAACGGATCTTGGTAACTTAGATGACTATATTGATATTTATTTGAATATTTTAAAAATCAAGGAACATAGACCAAAATATTTAGTGATTTCAATGCTCTCGGACTAGTATTCCTCTAGACATTAGTTGATGACAATAAAAACCATTAGTTACATACAAAAAAAAATATTTTGCTAGTCTGCTGTATCATATGGAAATGATTACAAGAATCTGGTAACGTAACTGGAACGTTAGAAAGCATTGGCTGAGATGTTTTGCAATTAAAGATGGGCCTAATTGAATAAAAGTATAAAGTTGCAATTATTTATTTTTTAATTTTTTGGATCAATATTCATTATGTAAATCTCAACAAAGCTATAAATTTCGTACTCAGCAGTATAAACACTTCTTGTCATTATTGTAAGACAGTTTCTGGGCATGTTTAATTAAATACAAACCAAAATAATTAGATTAAAAAAAATTATTCAAATACCTGGTTATTAAATGTCTACCTATCTATCTCACATAATTAGACAAAATAAATAAATAGTCTAGTATATTTTACATTCCAGGACGTTTTATTTGGATTTTACTAGTACATTAAACATTACATCTAACGATGTTTTTTTTTTTAATTTATTATTTATTACCCCTCAAGAAAACTGATGTATAACATTTGACAGGAGAAGCTTGGCTATTATCAAACTTATCCAGAATTATACAGAATCCCAGAATAACACTGTTCACAAATTAACTCTAAGATTTTAAAAAGGCGTAAATATATGAATTTTAGGATGTAAGTGGTGTCGAATAACATCATAAGACTTGAGACACTCAAGCCAACCTCACCTGCACGTGGTGCCACCCTGCTGAATAACGAATGAGGCAATGGCGAAAGCGGGGTGGTAGGGTATTACAGCCTGACTGGGTCGTAACCACCATGTATATGGAGAAAAATCCCGTCATAATAATTCGCTTCTGTGAGTCGCGTTCCGGGATCAGCCTGTGCATATCCAGCTATTCGCAGGCCGGCATGACAGCGACGACCAGCGATGGATAGTGTGTCATTCGGTGGTCGCCATTGTTTTTGGACTGTACTGTGCTTACTATCAGGCATAGTGCAGTCACTTTGCCGTGCTACAATAATAAAAAAAATTGTTGCATAAAAATACGATAATGTAATTAGAAATAGTTATATAACATGTTTAACATACTTTATTCGCAACCAAATTTACGAAAATTGAAAGATTTTATATTATTCATTGTACCACGAATAAGCGCACTGTTTTCGGGATATTTGACATTTGCTCTACACCTTATTTTTTTACACTAATATGTATATATGAAGTTTGTTATAAACACAATCAAGATATAAACATAATATAAAGATAATTAGTGCATACAGGAAACAGTTAGAAGCTTTTTCAATCCACCTCTAACAGTTACCCAAAGAAAATATTGTAATTAAAATTGTAATTATTGTAATTGATGTTCTTATATTAAATAGTTTCAACTATCCTCCTATATACACATCTTAAGATAATAAATGAATCGACAAATAAATAAACAACAAATTATGATAAACAAAATTCAACCTATTAACCTAACCTCAAAATCCAACAACAATAAATAATACATTCTGGAACATTCGAACTTGTAAATACACCAATAATTTCTCAACTTAAAATGTTATGAAAGCAATTATTATAATAATTACATTCATAATTAACTAGATGGCTCTAGTTGACATCAGTCGTTGGAGATGTTCGTAGTTATTTATTGAGGTTCATATTTCACTCGTATAACGTTTCCGTTCTAGAACTGTTGTTATATAGTTGTTTGATCATTTATTTCGTGTAAATGGGTGAGTAATATTCCTACTAAATTATTTTAATTGATTACAATTTAACTTATCTTATGTTTGTGTACCTACGTGTATATAGTAAACGATTTCGTACAGCAAGTATGTCAAACTTTGTGAGATTCTTAGTTGGTTATAAGTAAATATTGCATTGCTTTAATAAATAAATAGTAAATATTGCAATAGCATCACTGCTATTTTTCATATTAAAACAAATCTAATTTATCATATCATATCATAAATTTGTAACACTGCTATTTGTTATATGATATAAAAAGATTTTGGAATAAATAATTAATTTTTATTGCTGCTATTTTTCATTTCGTTAAATGAGTCTAAATGCACTATTTCTAACTCCAGTATTACTGCTAAGAGCTAACAAAATTTGTTCATATAAAGCTTATATACGTGGCTCTTTTTAAAATATATATACAGTGCGGTCATCCTTATTATCATCAGCATCTAAAGACCCACTGCAGGGCATATGCCTGTTCCCGAAGAAGGTATATAATCACCACGTCCATCCACGACGTATTGGCTATTTCAAGTTCCGAGAAATTCATAGTTTTAGATTTCCCCAGATACGGTGGTACTACAAGAATATTTCTCAGGTTCGGGTTTCTTCATAGTGTTTTCCTTCATCGTCAGCCGATAGTGATAACAATGTAATAAAAAAAATCGTTAGTATATGCTGGGTTTCGCATCGATGGAGATCGAATTGACATTCCAGCGGTCAAACTGCTCAACCACTACGACTTCTTATACAGTGTGATGTGTTTTACAAATAGAGTTTTTTTAATAATTTTATTTAGCATTTGACCACAATCTCACCGGATATTAGATGCTGATGTGGTCTGAGGTGAAAAAAAAACGCAGAATCGAAAAGAGTATTTTTCTTTAAAATGGATCTACCGACATATATTTATAGGTGCTTGACGGTGGATTTTTAGTATAGATATTTTTTTATATATAGATAATTTAGTTAACCAGTTTTCTTTTCCGAGAAGTCCGGTTAAATGCAGGATTCGTATCTTAGTCTAAGGAGCTATCAAAGCTTTAGAAATAATGCATGTTCAACCAAAATGCAGTAACGTTGAGTTAATTTTCATTTGTAAAATGTTGCAATATTACGTTTATCACCTGTGAAATAGCAGTGTGATACAATTATAACCAAAATAGTTATAATTTAAACCCCTAATCGGTTGTAGGTTTTTAATCGAGGTCTAAGTGATAGCATAAAATGTATGTTCTTAACAAATAATTAACTGTTACAAAGCATTCATAAATCATTGTAACTGTGTTATAGCTTTTATACGTCCAAAATGAACTCGCACAAGATAAAAACAAGATCAAATCTCATGTAAATTGTAATAAAAGGGATATACAAATACATATTTGCTTGTCGGACCCCACTGGACGCAGTAATGGACAAAAGTCTATTACATTTAAATGTCACTGACCCGAAAAATGATTGGGTCCTTTAATTTTGAGAGCCTGATCCAATATATCTCCAATATAATTTGTCCTTTGGTCGATACATAAAAGGTCAGTTTTCTTTTTATTTATATAACCAGATTTATACATTTTTCTATATGTCATTGATAATGCAAGCTGTGGTAATAATAGCCTAAGATAATAACTCTGATTATTAGTAAAGTAAACGTAAAATTTAAAACAAAATTTTAAAAAATTATTGAAAAATTAGCAGACGTAATAACGTACATGATAAGTGACACTGTTAACACTATCGTGATTAGTTAGAGTAAGCGAGATGGATATATTAAAATGAACGCGTACTTTTTATAATAACTGTCAATTACATACTTTAATAGTTGTTTTTAATTATTATTATAATAATGGTATATTAGATTATTAGAAAATACGTTCCTATAATTTTTTAAGCAGAACATGCGTTTTACTTAAAATAAAGTCCTAATGGCAAAGGGCCATGGCCACCTTATTAAAAATTAAAAAGGCATCTGCTAACATCGGAAACAAAAGCATAACTATTTCAATATATTTGTTTGTTACTTTTGCACGTCTAAACCCTTGAACTGATCGCAATGAAATTTGTCATATAAGTGGCCTGAGAACTGCAGAAAACCGGAGGCCCACCTCCCTCCCTTCCCCTCTCCTCTCCCCCTCCCTTCCTTACCCCCGAACATAGGCTGGCAACGCTCTTTCGACTCCCCTAGTGTTGTTAGTGTCTATGGACGGTAATGATCACTTAACATCAGGTGTTACCCACCTGTTCGGTTGCTAGCTATGACATAAAAAAAAAACTATTTTCCATCCTTTTCTACCCTGAATATATCGAAAAACAGTAGTTTGATGAAGCTGTTAAGACCTTGCTAGGTCAATAGCGTAGTCAGTTCGAGAAAAAAAAAATCAAAAACAGTCACACGAAATTGTGACAAATTGCAAAACCTCACCATACAAATTCATTTTATTTAGTAAATAACACTCGAAACAAATTAGTTCTAAACAAATAATAATAAAATAGATACGAATTTATTTTGTTTTAATCGTAAATAATTTTATCTTATCGTGAATGTCTTACTTGGCATTATTTTTTTAGTGTGGTACAGATTTTTTAGTATAAAATAGGATTAATTGTCTCCAATATAAAAACTAAGGTTCATCGAACTCAAGTAAATATTGAAGCTAAAGATATTATATTAAAAATGCCCGCGGTTTTTGTTTTTAACCCTGCGGTGGAATTTTTAAATTCCAGATCTCAAATAGGCGAATTATGTTTCTTTTTTTTTTCACTACACGACATAGTAGATAGTAAATTTCTTGGCTTAGTAAAATAAGTCCGTACAAATGAAAAAAATATTAGAAAATACATCGATTTCAATTTTACATATTTATCTTTACGAATCTACAAAATATATAGTTTTTTTTTCAGTAAATATTCAAATATACAAAATAATTATAATCGAATTTTGACCACTACTAAATAATGAATCGGTTCTTAAGTACAATTTTTTATCACTTGATATAATTAATTGAAGTGGCTTTCAAAAAGTTTATGAAAGTGTGTTTTTTAACGTAGAACGATGTGAAAGAATTTTTTTTTGCGCCAGGAATAACTCTAGGGAAATTAAGCTATGATGGATGAATCAAGTGATGGATGGGTAATACAAAAAAAGGCAAATAAACTAGTGAATGTTGTAGAAAAACACCAAAGGTTTGAGCACATAAGAAATTATAAGTATCTCTGATTTTATACCAATATGGTGTCGCATGCTTTTCTTATTATTTGTCGCTATTATTATGTACTGTAAAAACTGCACCACCAATTTATTATTAATTATAGCAAAATGGACGCTGTGCAAATATTACCAGTGTTCACCACTATTTTTACATATATATTTTTTTTTTCTCATAGATCATTTTCAAAATGTACCTAGTTCTGGTGGAGTTACCTGCAGCTACATTTCTACCATATTCCCAAAACTGGATAAAAATGTGAAGATTACATTTAATTATGGAAATTTCCAAGTCTTGATACGTTGTACTGAATATGGAATATGCAAATTTTTACAAGTAACAGTCGTCGAGCTTCTTAAAATATTATCTACCTATACGTGCAGTTTTTTTTTTAGCCAACATTTTAGTTTTTCAGTATCGAAAGCATATAAATTTGTGGGCCCATCTGAACTTTAGGAAATATAACGACCTTATTCATGGTTACATCCACTCAGATATCTACAACTTCGATTGTGATTAGTCAAACGACCTTAGAGTGTGTCTCATATATATTCACAGCCGTTTATTCCTGAGTACTGTAAGCTACTTTCTAATCGTTGTGAAGTCTTGTAACTAAATAATATTCCCAGTATCCGCAAATCCTGTAAAAGTCACGTATTTTGTAAGATCTAATGATGAGCGAGAGGTGAATAAGTAATGTTATTGATCAGCAGAGTAACCAATTAAATGCAAGATTTTATATTCGCTGCTTGATTTGCTTGGATTTCTTGGAGTTTGAACACTCGTCGTGGACTGGCGTGGTGATTATACCTATACATTCCTTTGGAATGAGGGCTATAGGTCTGTAGTGGGTCTCTTGCAGGCTGACGATAATGACGATGGCACAAACTCAGATAAAGTTCAGTGTATTGTTAATTAATATTTATGTGTATAAGTGATATATTGATTAATTGATTTGTTTTATGCCGCAGTCAGACGTAGTATTGTTCCATCGATTCCAGGCGGAAGTGCAAAGTAGCGTCTACTATAATATCTTATTCTTTGAAGAAACATAAATAGTTGTTACCAGGGAAACATCTATATAAGTCGCTATACTAATTTAGTATGTAGAATTGCTAGAGATGACCCAATATGTTTGTTATTTGTAACAACACTTTATGGTTCATGAAACATGGCCGTAACATGAAATATGGCATTGGATTTAGCCGGCAGAAAAAAAGTATATCCCTTATCTGATTGGCTCAGAAAACAATATTACCCATCTGATTGGTTGAACTATGGCAGCTGTGACACACCATTAGCCTCTCGCGCGCCATCTGTACTACGATTTTGATTTGAAAGCGTTTCTGTTGTGATTTTTTACATTTTTTATTGATATTTTAACTGCAAAGAGAGTACACTTCAAAAACGATGGTGATTATTATTTCCACTTCTTTTCCTACGTCGGCGATCAAACCGGCTTCTAGAGAGAAATTGTAACACCTTAGACGTCATGTTCTATATTATTCTAATACTATAAATGCGAAAGAGAGTACGTTTGTTTGTTAGATAAATGTACTGTGGTCGTGGGATAGGTTAAAACGTGCCACCACGTAATAGGTGCCACGTGTACCACCAGTGGTACGCGTTAAGCGTGATCTTTAGGCCATGTGTTGTACCTCCAGTGGTACACGATCTGATAACTACAGAAAACATAAAAATACTTATGTTATTTTTTTATGCCATTGGTGGCAAACGAACATGTGGGTCACCTGATGTTAAGTGATCACCACCGTCCATGGACACTAACAACACCAGAGGAGTTGCAAGTGCGTTGCCACCCTTTGGGGGAAGGGTTAGGGGAGGGAGAGGGAGAGCAGAGAGGAGAGGGGAGGGGAGGTGGGCCTTCGGCGCTCTCACTGACCGAACGAAACGCAACAATGCAAGCACTGTTACTTCACGTGGGTTTTCTATTAGAGGGTGGTACTACCCCGGACGAGCCGACCTATTCATGCTGAAACCAGTAATAGTTTCAGCGTGGCTCTACCACCATTAAAAATGTTATGTATGATTTTGTAACGTAATATTGTACGGTAATTCATCTATTTTTTAGCAAAATATCAAATGTTCTGAAGGACGTGTCAGGCAAAGATGACTTGGTACGGAACGTGTTAATTGTATATGAATGTCAGCGAAGCCGCGAGCGAATACTAGTTAAAAACTATGTGAAATGCTAACAATATTACATAGCGCAAGTGTAGTCCGGTAAAGTTGTTACGACCTTGCTAGGTCAATAGCGTAGTCAGTTCGAAAAAAAAAAACATAGCCCAAGTTTTTTTAATATAATTGCGGTGCTTTTAAATATGTTTAAGTGGTTTAATAAATTTACTGTAATATTGTTATACTCTGAAAAGATCTTAGTAATTAGTCAATAATATGATTTTATACAGGAAACAAATAAAAGACAACTTTTAAGAAAAGTGGTAGGAGAATGCGTAATCCTAAAAAGATACAGTAAATTTCTTTTCCCTTATACTGGAATTTTTTATGTTTGCCTCGATTACCTCCCTCCGTCAAAAGGAATTTCCCCTAGCTTCCTTCCGAGTGGCGAGTAATTCTTTATGAGACAAATTCAATCAGCCCCGCTGAGGGACTGTATTGGTAACACACAAATACATGTGGCCCTTAAGATTCCTACCGGTTGAAAATTCAAAAATTCCGAGAGATAAAATAAATATATAAAATTACAATGAGCCTTTTCTAATTTCTGTATAACTGAACATTATTCTTTAAATGTGTATTTTTTTTTTATTGTAGCACGACAAAAAACGTTGTGCCTGGTGGTAAGCACAGTACAATCCAAAAACAATGGCGACCACC
This sequence comes from Antheraea pernyi, assembly GCA_015888305.1. NCBI lineage: Eukaryota > Metazoa > Arthropoda > Insecta > Lepidoptera > Saturniidae > Antheraea > Antheraea pernyi. The sequence goes on along the minus strand of MU158724.1, from coordinate 1,324,617 downwards.
GAGTGACACACTGTCCATCGCCGGTCGCTGCTGTCATGCCGGCCTGCGAAATGCAGGATATGCACAGGCTGATCCCGAAACGGGACCCGCAGAAGTGTATCCACTAACAAATCATTATCACTACATATTTTAAAAAAAGTTCCCTGCCACGTCTGTCTGTCTGTTTGTGATAAACTCAAAAACTACTGCATGGATTTTCATGCGGTTTTCGCCAGTACATAAAGTGATTCATGAGGTTTAAGTATAATACAATTTGTCAAGTTTATTCTTACAATTTAGGCGAAACCGTTTCTACCACTAGTCTATACATATAATAAGAATTTAAATCAAACGTCAGTATTTTTTCGATTTTCGTGAAAAAAAATGGTCTAGGTGTCTCGAAATTAGTAATAAAATACGTTCCAATCATTTTTACAAATGTCTGTCTATTCTGTTTGTATGAACACGCATCGCTGCTAAAGTATTGGGTTCACAATAAAATCACACCAAGTCTTGGTTTCATTAAAATCAGTCTACTCTATCAAAAGTTATTGTAATTTTAATGACAAAGCGGCATAATTACGAGAGAAAAGTTGATAAGTAAATGAACTTAATACATTCAGATGACTTTATTAATTACTGTTTTTTTCCATAAGGTTCTACACGGACAAAGCATATAATAATAAAATATCAATTAATCTTGATGGTCTAGTGGTCTGACCGGTGGAATAGCAATCCAATGTCCGCTGGTTCAAACCCCAGCATATTTCAACAGCAGGTATCTACACAGGTAGAAATAATTAATTATTAAAAAAAATTTAGTGCTATTGCTATGTATTTTTCTTTCTACACTGGCAAGACTATATGCTTTTGTGACTTAGAAAATCTTTAATATTTGATAAATTAACTATAATCATTAATTAAATCAGAAAAACTACAGATTAGTATAAATTAGTACGACAGGCTCAAATGAGACGATTTTGTGTCGCAGATAAAAATGCATTTTACCGCTATCGTAAATTTGAATTAGGAACGCTCTAGATCGATTCGAACGCTTTCATTATTCAATGCCAGAGGCGAGCTTGCGGCAACATCGGCGATATTACGAGCAAGGTTGCCATTATCAAAAAATAAAAATTGCGAATTTGAATTTAGAATTCGGATGGGCGTTAATTTGATGAGCTCGCCTTGGGATTTGGGTTCATAAATTATAATTTCCTTCCACTTGCATACTTTTTGGTATTATTCGTATTTATAATAGGTACTCTGGTGTATAATTAATTAAGGTTTAGAGTTTTTGGCGGCATTTTGGAATGTCATTTTGTATTTGTATTTTATTATTCTTGTGTTATTTGGATCTATATTTTGTAATATTGGTGGTGTTTTACGTAATATAGTTCGGTTATTGTGCACATGTAAAGTGGATAGGAAATAATATCACGGAATATGGATTTTGACTTGCCACAAAAACTTCCTGAAGTGTCTAACAAGTCTAACAAGAGGATCACCACCTTGTTAGTTCATTGAAATGATCACAAGAAACTTATACCTACTCGACAATAACACTAATAATGTATTAAAAAATAGTTGCTAAAAATAATATTTAGACTTCTCTTTATCCTTTTAATGTGTTATTTTGATAACTTTCACAAATACATGAATATAAATATATTCGTAACGAATTTCCGATGGTGGTTGGTGATGGTTATGGTTCAATGATTGTGTGTTGGTACATTGCTTTGATTAACATAATTTCGACATCAGCAATGAATTGGACGGACCTTCTGGTAAAAGAAATGAATTGAATGATAAAAAAAGGCAATAAAATTTATGAAATCAATTGAACAATAAAAGAAATCGGATAATTCCATTATTTTAATTGGTACGATTTTTCCAATTAGGATTATGTTTCATGGACAATTTTCTTCCAGCTTTAAGTACGTCGTTTGGAAAACTTCGTTAGAGGAAAACTTTGGGTACGAGGAAATATCGCAAAGCTTTTGACGTCAATTAAAATTTTGATGTCTGGAACGATCGATCAAATAAAGCATTATGGGTTATCGTGTCCCAAGGCTATAGGTTACCGGGTCAACTCGTAAGCGTTTACGGATGTGTACATTATGTTTCTTGTAGATTCACTCCGTGAAGATAAATTCATATGAAAAGTCATATTGACCCTTCTACGTCGAATCTTTAAAAAACACTTTTAGATTTAAAGTTTTTTTTCAGCAAAACTACTTTAGGCGCGACTAGGTGGTAATTGGACGAGAATGCAACGAAAGTCCGTTACAGCCATATGGCGTCACGTTTCTGTACTATCCGGTTTTTAAATATTTAGATTTTATCAATAAATAGTTTATAAAAAAATTAATCAACAATTTTTGAAATAAAGAAAAAAGAAAAAATATTAAATTGAATAATAATAAAAATCATACAATAGAATTAATTATGTATATATGTGCGCGCGACCGTGCTGCCATCTGGTTTCAATGTAAGTAACAAATTAAATCAAAGCTTCATTATCTGTAGTGCCATCTATCAGCTAATTCGGAACTTAAATAACAGGTTTTACTTCAATCGCGTGTGACGGTTACACGTATTCATTTTTTTTAAGATTTTTAATAACGTTTTTAGGTAAATTAAGCGATATAATGTTATGGCTTAATTTTTTTATCTATACATATAATAATCATATAAATCAAACGTGTTTGTACTTTTTACTCCCAAAGTATAGAGGTTCTTGGATATAAATAATACATAAGTATTTTACCGGTTTTGCAAATTCGATCTTTAAGACCAGTAAACCGAGGAAACTAAGTAATATTATAAATACGAAGGCTTGTACCTATTCGTTTGTAAACTACCCAACCGATCATATTAAAAATGATGAATACATATTGTCAGGAGTATAAAAAAGGACATAAGGAATATCTTATCTACAAAAATGTACTGTTCTCGAGGTAGAAGACAACTCTATATTAATATAAGCGAAGCTACTTATCATCTTCATCATCAGCCTGTAAGAGACACACTGCAGGGCCATAGGTCTCTTCCTGAAGGAAGATATGGGCGTAATCACCGCGCGAGCCTACGACGTATTGGCGATTTTAAACTCGCAGAAATCCACAGTTCTATAAGTATATTTCCCACATACAGTAGTACTACAAGAACATTTCCCAGGTTCAGGTTTCCTAACGATGTTTTCCTTCACCGTCAGCCGATAGTATTACCAATTTAAATTAGTAAATGTACGCGACACGGACATCGAAATATTATTCCACGGTCAAACCACTGGGCCACCACGGCTTTTTTTAAAAAAAAAGGTAATTATAGTTACAATAATAATCACCATATTAATAACTAATTGGAGGGTTAGTCTTACGTCACATCGGGGTCTACAATTTAGGTGTGAGCCCGGTTCAATGGATAAATAAAAGTCATTAGTTCATATCGATTAAGTGCTTGTATTGTTCAACCCGTTACACATTACATGGATCTTTTAATCACTTAAACTATTAAGACATAAAACCAGATTTACTTATAATGTACGTTCGTTTGCATTTACAACTAGACTGCCTGTAGAACATTATTATGCTACGGAAAAACGACGAGTGACCTTTGATCCCCATATCCCTAGTGTGCATTCTATAGATAGACAAGTATGCGTTACGTTTAAATTAAGTATAATGATAAAAAGAATTATAGTATTGTTTCATTAAAAAACCGCGAAAACCGATCGGGTTCTAGCGCTGCGCCATTACGGGACCGCGCGTTCGAAAACCGTTGTTTGTTTTGCGTTCGTAACCGCAAAATCGATTGCAATTGAATTCGAAGCGGTTAATTCCACGATCGATCCGATTCTCATTCCGCGTGCGACGCCTCTGTAATTAAATACAAATACGGACGTAATCATGAACGCGATTGTGTTTTATTTCATTTCGTGGCCTACTTTTGAACCCAACGTATAGGGGTTTTATTCTTTAATTAAAAAAAAAAAATCAAATCAAAATATGCTTTATTCAATTTAGGCTATAAGAAGGCACTTATGAACATGAAAGCTAACACCGGTTCTGAAAACAAATCAGTCATTGAGAAGAGCCTGCAAGAAACTCAGATCGAGTATACCTTTTTATGTTATATGTATTTTTACAAAATATAAATAGTTACATTCGGGAGCGGTGTCATTTCCAGACGTCACAATTATTCACACATTGATCCACCTTATACTAACTAGCCTTTAGACAGTTTCAGTTTAAGCAACCATTCGTCCAAATTATTACTGCTATTGTAGTAGGTAATCATTTTACAAGTGTTTTGCAATAATTTTAATGTTCCAACAAGATGGCGGCCTCCTTGTTCTTGATCTTTTCAGGGAGTGGTTGTGGTATCTCAGAATTAATGCTCCTTGATATTATTTCCCATCCACTTCATTTGCGCACAATAACCCAACTATGTACAGATTGTTACTATTATTAAATTTCTTCTATACGTGTGTATGTCACTGAACTCCTCCTAAACGGCTGAACCGATTTTGATGAAATTGTGTGTGCGTATTCCAGTGGATTCGAGAATCGTTTAGATTTACAATTGGACCCGGTAGGTGGCGCTGCGGTTGGCTTTTAGGATTAAAATTATCAAAGTAAGACTACGTCCGCAGGGACCGCAAGTATATACATAAAAATCAATTGTCGATTGTATGTAAGCACCTATCTGGCTAATTCCTATTTTTTGTGTTTGTGATTGTCAGGATAATGTTTGTATGAAAGAAAATATATGAAAAATTGCACAGGAAAGTGATAAATTTGAGTTCAAAATTTCAATGACAAAGTCAATGAAAGGAAACAGTACAGAAATCTTTAAAAATATTGACGTCTTCAGCTGCCCGTCGAATCGTCTTTCATGTGTCAAATAATACTTTATTAGTCATATATATGCTCTCGAAAGAGAAATTTTCAACACTACGGTGAATACTTTATTTATAATTTAGAAACGGTGTTTAATTTTTGAGACAATATGCATTTTAGGGTTGAGTGTAATTTTAAGATCAGAGCTCATCATCATCTTCTTACCCTTATCCCACCTAAGTAGGGTCGGCACAACATGTTTTCCTTTTCCACTCTTACCTATCAGATGTCATCTCAGTATTCACACATTTTACACACATTATATTTTTCACACAATCCATCCATACCTTTTTCGGTCTTCCTCTACTCTTATATCCATCGACCATCATACACAAAGCTTTTCTAGTTACATGGTCTTCATCTCTCCTCATGACATGCCCATACCATCCTAGTCTATTACTCCATCATTTCTCTGTGACTGGTGCTATTTTTAAACTTCCTCTAATATATTCATTCCTAATCTTATCCATTCTAGTTACACCACACAGAGCTCGTAGATAAACAAAAATTCTATTAGCATCTAATCTTTCTTCCTGATTCCCGTATAAACCTCAATAATACAAAGAATGACAAATGCGTCCTTGTTTATTTGGACAACAGAATTAAATTCTCAGAACAAACTATAGCGTATATAGTAAAACAGTAACGATAATTGCGTAAATCAGGTACGATAACACAAATATCTGATGCGGCTCGATTGGAATGTCAGATTTTATCGTTGCCCAAAATGCGGGAATTAAATTAATGGGTATTCCTCTCATTTAAGGGTTTGTAAGCGGAATGAGGCGAACATTTTTATGGGTTTATTAACGTTGTATTCATTACACCGCTTCGTAAAGTGTGTTTTTCATTATTGAATATCGTGGAAAACGTAATATCAGATATTGTAATCGTTTATTTTTAAACATTTCCTTTATATAATACATTTTTCTGCTTCATAGGTTTTAAAGTTTGACAACAAGCACATGTTTAATGAAGATGTGAACCAGCAAGAGAGAAGTTTAATGAAGATGGTGATAGACTTTGAATTTGTAGGTGGCTAGTTGGCTAGCCAGGTGGGCCTAGAAAAAGCCCTTATCCTATACTATGATTTTATCACAATATTATCCTTCTCCGAAAGTGTCAGGGTATTCGCAAAGAATTAAATCTATGTAGAATGCAATATGCTTATCACTAAGTAATCCTAGCATTTAAGCGATGTAGGTGGTAGAGTGGTTAGTAGTTTCAGCATGAATGGGTCGGCTCACCCGGGGTACTACCACCCGACCCACAGAAAACTGACGTAAAGTAACAGTGCTCGCATTGTTGCGTTTCTTTAGATCAGTGAGAGCGCAGGAGGCCCACCTCCCTTCTCCTTTCCCTTTCCCCCTTTCCCCTCCTCATACACAGGCTGGCAATGCACTTGCTACTCCCCTGGTGTTGCTAGTGTCTATAGACGGTGGTGATCACTTAACATCGGTGTTAACAACACAAACATGTTCGTTTGCCTGCTTTTGATATATAAAATAAAAATTTACACTTTTGCTTTGTGAAAGATTTTTATGTGACAATAATATTATGTAGAAACTTATTAGAACATGTTTGTAATAGTTATAAAAGAGATATTATTATTCTATCATGAAATAAATTTATACTTAATTCTGTAATTAAGGTTGCAAGTACAGTTGTCTTCGAATCCTTGGATTTTCTGTACCTTTTTTACTTTATTTAAATTTTTATACTTAATATTGAATTATTAACTTATAATTATCATATCAATAATACTTTATTTAATTTAGGATCTAAGAAGATGCTTATGAACGTCGAAGCTACCACGAGTTCGAAAAACAATCCAGTCATCGAGAAGAACTAGCAAGAAATCGGAAAAAAGAACCAGGTTTATATTTTTAGTTTTTACAATAGTTTTTAGGACATGCACAGTGAGAGTTGTTAATTCCAGATATCACCATTGTTCACATATTTGTCTACCATATACGTACGTATAACTGTCGTTCTTCTAATTTACTTTTATTATTGCTCTAAGCCTTAGTACCCAAAGTGGTCCAGTTGGACCCTCAGCGGTCCACGGGAGACTCAATGGGGTCTACGTTGACGTAACAAAAATAGGGATCCACGAAAGTTTATCTGCTTTCGATAGTGAAACCTAAAATGTTCGTTTGACTTCAGCTATCAATGTAGGTAGATAATGTTTTAAGTAGATCAGCGACTGTTGTAAAAAATTGCATATTCCATATCCAGTACAGCCAAACAATTCTCTTTTTTTTCGAAAATTATTAATTTATGTTGGAACGCAACGCAAATTTCCATAGTTAGATATAATTTTCACAATTTTGTCGAGTTTTGGGAATATTGTAGAAATGTAACCGCAGGGGGTCTACCGGAATCAGCTAAAGTTTGAAAGTGGTCTACAAGAATTTTTTTTTCTTCCAACTACACTTTTGGTGGTGGTAGAGCCACGCTGAAACTATTATTGGTTTCAGCATGAATGGGTCGGCTTGCCCGGGGTACTACCGCCCTCTCATAGAAAACCGACGTGAAGTAACAGTGCTTGCATTGTTGCGTTTCGTTCGGTCAGTGAGAGCGCCGGAGACCCACCTCCCCTCCCCTCTCCTCTCTCCCCTCCCTTTCCCTTCCCTACAAAAGATGGCAACGCACTTGCGACTCCTCTGGTGTTGTTAGTGTCCATGGACGGTGGTGATCACTTAACAGCAGGTGACCCACCTGTTCGTTTGCCACCTATGACATAAAAAAAAGCCTACAAATATCGTTTTGATGTCCTTAATAAAAAGGACTTTATAATTTTAATCTCTTCAACGCAATGATATTATAACTAAAAACCTGAATATACGAGCACTAATGAGTTCTTATAATCGCTGTCGTAATATAATTAACATCGAATATGGCGTCTCATGTTGATGTATATCTGATATGGATTTAACGAGGAATCAGACACAGTTAGCAGTTAATTGGCGTTGTAATTTAATTTACTAGATATGACAGTGAGAGGCAGTGATTGGCATAAATCGTGAATAATCTTCATAACTATACTACTATATTCTAGGGGTCGATATTCGACCTTAATTAACTAAAGTTTTAAGTTTGTATTGTTTTTGAGCGTTTTTAGTAGGAGATTAACTTATGGCTTCGTGTTACTGATGACCTCGACATGCTCGTGACACATTGCGCTTGCGTCAGACTAGCGACATGTAATATAGCGGCCTGTGTATATGTAATATTGACCTTTTGTACTAAGCTTGATCAGCCCATCATATGTTTGATTAATTAATAAACTGTATATTATAATTGCTCGTTATGCCAATAAATGTGAGAACCAGACTAATATTAATCACTTAAATTTACAAATTACGATATTTAAATAATTCAGACTATAATAGATTTGAACATTAAAAAACAACACAGTTATTCTATTGTCCATTGGAGGTGTCCATGGGCGGTGGTGATCGCTTACCATCAGATGACCCGCATGTTCGTTTGCCACTACTGGTATAAAAAAAAATGTTTTAAGTTTTCACTTCTGCCGGCAGTCCTTATGACTACCTCGGCTTTTTCTGTCAAAGAGTGTATAAAACCCATGAAATATGCCAAATAGATACTTATAATTTGTGACTACGATTCGTCCATGGTAAGGAAAACTAACCTTTTCGACTCGACAGTAAAAAATCGACTGACAGACTGAGGAAAAATAGGTACTATTTATGAGAACTATTTTACTTATTTGTTTTATTGTATCATCATACTATATTTTGTATTAAAAAGAAAATTTCCTCGTTGTAATTTTACGGTTATTTTTATCTCAAGTCGGTTACTTAGATATACCGTATTTATGCGTGACCTGCATTTACGGTAACACCCAGGAAGCGGTAAATAATTTCCCACTTCTCACGACCGAGCCAGACGTATTACTTGATATACCGGAGTGACGGTACGAGATTTATTATGCGAGTAAATAAAATAAAATTATACCTACGAATAAAATAGATTACTTAATACAATTGTATAATTATTATTTGGAGTACCAATAAAATTGAAAAACAGACTAAGGCAAATAATTTCAATTTACAAATTACGAAATTTACATAATTAATAGTATTGATTAAAAAAAAATTTGTACACAGTTATTCCTATGTTTTGAGTTTTCACTTCTGTCAGCAGTCGTTATGACTGCGACTTTTTTTTTGTAATTCAAGTTATAAATTTTCTAGAAGATACTGTGGGTGTTCTGCTATGTTGAATGAAAAAATATTGCGACTGTAAAAAAATGTATATTTCTAAGTTTCGATAGCAGCGCGACCTACCGGGTTACTGCAACTAAAAACTATTCTGATTACATAGGCATGGTTATAAGATAATAAAATAGAGAGATAATAAAAAAAAAACATGTTTTTAGTAAATAAAAAAATAGAATTGACATACGTATTATATCTACTTTATGTTTCATGATATGCTAGTGTTAACAATCTTATTGGATACGGTAGCCCTACTGCTTTGTTGATTTATTAAAAAGATGTACGTACACCTAGACTATGTAATTACACTTCCTTATAATTATGTGTTTGTGGTAACCATAAATACACCTGAAAGAGTCACAAAGGAGTATATATTTAAATAGAAAAACCAATGCCAAACAAGTAATTAAATTTTTTAATAACAACGCATTCTTATTATCATGGTTGCGGTAAGTATAAATAACCATGACAGAGCAAAATATAAGTACAAAATAAAAAAGACCATTTTCAAATCAGTAATTACAATTCTTTATTAATTAGATTTGCTTATTATTGTTATGCGGTAATGATAACTAGACCTGAGAAAATTAAAAAATCGAAGCAGTCATGACTGCCGAGAGAAGTGAAAACTCTAAACAATGAAATAAATGTGTTTTCTTTTGAATTATCATATTAATTATGGTGTGAATGACAATATTTAAATTTCAGAATTGTTTATGGAAAGGATATTTTTTTTCAAACTGACTACGCTACTGTCCTGGCGAGGTCTTTGCAGCTTCACCGGATTACTAAGGCGAGAGCTTAAGGGACTCGGCAAAATTATAAACATTAGTGTGGTGTTTATATCTATTGGCACTCGGAGCAATAATTATATACATTTTTATAAAGTCAAACGTATCAATCAAACGTATGATGAGCTGCAAAATATCAATATTACATATACGCAGGCCTCTATACTACGCATCGCTAGTCTGACGCAAGCCACGCAAGCGCAATATGACCAATCGTGCTTACGTAGCATGTCATGACGCGAACTTATAGATTTATCTCCTGCCAAATATAAAGCTTAATGCTTCTAAAGAAGTTTTCCCTTCCAAAATGTATTATCCATTTCTTGAGTGTCATAAAAATTAAAAAAATATATATTACAAAGAATCCAAGCCGACACCGGCCTCCGTGAGTGAGTCGCCATTGTATATAATTTATTCGGTATGAAGTTGGCCGCACCTTAATGAGATGAATTCAAATTAATGCCGGCCCTTATCTCTAACAAGACTTGCTTTATGTTCGCTCCGGGGTACTTAGTTATTCATGAGGCCCGTACTTTTGCGTTACCTTCTTAATACACTGTGATAATAAGGTTTTAGAAACATATAAATTATAAACAAAACGGCACATATAAATATAGAAGATGGTAAGAATATCTTTTAAGATATAGGGCCTGCGATTCTATAGTTCTGTATTCATCTTAAGAGAGTTTTGAATTACAGCGATAATTGTTTGATAATACTGCCACGCAAATCATAAACGCAGTAAAGAACATGTTATTTAGTTATACCGCATTTTTTTCGGAACAGTTAACATGTTCTTTACTGCGTTTATGATTTGCGCGGCAGAATAGATGCGCAACTTAACAGTTGTAAATAAGAGCAGCAATAAATTTAATATTGACAAATTAGAATAATTATTTAATAGAATTCTCGTAATTTATTTCATAATTTAGCTCATGATTTATTTGTACGTTCTTTACATTAAAAATATACTCATTTGAACGTTTTTTATCGCGCGTTATAAAACCCGTGTGAACAGAAACATTTTGTTTTCGAACTAGATAACACTCTTGCCTGATGTGTCTTCACAGCTTCATCGGATTACTTAGGCGAGCGCTTAGCATACTCTTTGAAACAAGCTCATGGGTGCCTAAGGGTCGTCGAACCTCGTCGTGTGCCTTGAACTGAATAGTAGTTAGACTAAATGTCTGTCTGACTGTTTGTACACGCATCACTGCTAAATTACTGATTTCACGATAAAACCTCACCAAGATAATCATAAAGCATATTTTCGAGTATCATTTAGTCTCGGTTTCATTAAAATCAGCTCAATATCACATCAAAAGTTATTGTAATTTTAATGACGACGTGACTTACGTACGAGAGAAATGTAGATAAGTAAATAGACTTAATAAATTGAGATAATTTTAACAGTCATTGTTTTTTACGTTAGGTTTCACGCAGACGGAATCGCGGGCACAGCTAGTCTTAAATAAAGATCGATTATACAAACCTATTTACTTCATCTGATTAAAGAAATAACGTCCGTGAAATAAAGCAAATCGATGGTTTCGAAACAATTTCAAATGCGCAACATTTCGAATTATAGCGTATCGGTTATCAGTATTCCGAGCACGTCCGTTGAATCTGTCGCTTTTGAACGCTCGTGGATGAACAAAAAAAAAAATAAACGTAAATGGAACAAGCCCGTTTTAGCGTGGCCGTAATTGTAATGACGCGGTTGATTACGCCTTTTAACGGGACAGATCGACAAATTGTTAATCATATGTTGTTAATAGTTTCATTAAAGGCCTGTCTGTTTGCGAACATAAGGTGTCGAACTGCTTATTTGATTAATTACTAGCTTTTGCCCGCGAATTCGTCCCCGTGGAATAGTTAGTTTGGGCTAACGATAACACGCAGCGGAAGCTCTCAAAAGAATTTGAAACATTCTTCATTGGTGCTCCGCTCTTATTGGTCCTAACGTGATATATATCCTATAGCCTTCCTCGATAAATGATATCTTAGGCTAAGGACACGCGAAGCGGTTTTTACTCGCTCCCACCACGGTTGCGGGCCCGCAGCTTCTGGACGATGCAAAAATATATGTAAAAAGTGAAACCACATCTAACGACGCGTTTTACGCCCGCGGTTGTTTGCGGCTCCCGCTGCAACTGCGGGGAACTAGTATAATAGCGCGGGCCGTGGTCACCCGCAGCCTCGACGTGTTGCGCCCGCGCGCTCTGCGTTCGAATGGCGGGTCGTTCTTCTTTAATTTGCTAACCACTCGTCTTGCAACGTCCGTCCCCATGTCCCATTATGTTCCCATGTCCAATTATTAGGTTAAGATTAAAAACGCGAATAATATTCCGAAAAAATCCAGTTAGGTGCCTACGATCCGAAAAAAAGTTTTATTTGCGTCGTAATTTCAAAAACTACAAAAAGTTTTTTTAAATTTTAGGAACGTTTTGCCTATTGGAAGGATAAGTAATATATGGCCACACAATAATGTAAAATAATATCAAATTTTAAAAATATTTTTATAATTATTCTAGTCGGATATCTACTTTTAAATACGTTTAAATATTTTTTTTAAGTTTACGTATACTATAAGCTACATTTCAATGTATGAATAGAATCATTGTTCTGAAAATGTTATTTACAGGAGCTCCTCTTTATTGAGATGTGTTGTTTTTCAATCGCGCTCCAGTGTACGGAGTCGGGAGGCAGATGAGATGACGTCATCGGCGTAAACAACATGGCCGACGCGACGCCGAGCCGTGTAACTGGTCGTTTTTTTTTCTAATTTACACCCTTCACGTTGTTTTTGAGTAGGAAAGATTTATTTTATAATTTACAGTTTGAAATTTGTAAATTATTCAAATTATATTAACCCCTGGACTATCCAAAACCATATAGCTTTAAACTCCATACAAACGGATATAGATCTCATGAGGCACAGGTATCTGATTTATTACAAAACTTTGAAAAGTATTAAATTACATATTCTAAAGTCATATTTTTTATGTAAGATATATTTTTAAATTACTTTTTCATGTGCACGACCCTTTTTTTACTAAACCGCAATTTACGATGTGAAATTAAAAAATAAAAATATGATCCGCCATTTTGATATCTCGGTCTTAAAAATCAGTTGAGTGGTTAAAATAAAACACTCGTTCATTATAGAGCTTTGGCCACGTGTTCTTGAAGCTACAGATTTATTAGTATCAAGCTAAGATTAATCATATTTCTTTTAAAATCTTTTTTCTGCTTAATCGTTCCTCCTAGTTCTGTATTATAGTCGGCCTGCGTAGTTTAAGGATTGTTGAATCAGTAATTTTACGAATTTAATAAAAATTTGTTAATTTAATTAATTCATGTAAATTGAGTTATGGCTACTTGTATTAATTGACTAGCTGTGCCCGCGACTTCGTTCGCGTGGAACCCTATGTTTCCATGATGAAAAAACAGTGAATAATAAAATCATCTGAGTCCATTTACTTATTTACTTTTCGCTCGTACTTAAATTCAGCCATCATTAAAATTGCAATAACTTTTGATAGAGTGGAGCGATTTTAGTGAAACAAAGACTAAGTTATTCTCCAAAATATGCTATATGGTTTTCTTGGTTTTGGTTTTGTTTTAAACTCAGTACTTTAGCAGTGATGCGTGCTCATACAAACAGACAAATAGACAGGCATATTAAAAAATGATTGAAATGTATTTTATTACTTTTTCCTAGACACCTGCAATAGATAGATAGAAATAATTGTATAGATGTTTTCCACTGTGTTACATACGTTACAACGAGGTCATTGACAAACATAAACAGCAACAAATCAAATAACATGTTGTATTATATTTATTATAGAGGATATCTTAAATATATAAAAATTCAGAGTCATGATGTTTGTCTACAGTGAACTGCGAAACTACTCAACCGTCCAACTTGAGATATAGGATAATTTATATTTCGATAAAATGGCTTCAATATTTTTAAATTACAAATTAAATTATTATCAATGTTGATTATTGTTATTAATTGTATGTTTCCTCAGTCTCGAACAGATGGCGCTTTAAATTAATTTGTTGACAGAATACTGTAGGACTGTTATAGATATCTCATAGATGGTACAACGTTTTAATAAATTTTTTACAACTCCCATTTATGCCACAGCAACGCGTGGCCGGGACACCTAGTAATTCATACATTTATTGTCTAGAGATATAATGTTTTCTTTTCAATCTCATTAAATGCATTAGATGACTACCATATGTAACATCTTCAGGACAAATTTTTGTGTATAAGTTTCCCTAAAATTAATTTACGATATACGTATAAAAGCTAAAATAAAGAGTTTTAAATTACGCTTTTTTCATTATGACACCAAAATCACGTTGAATACAAGAATGTATTTTAGACACGGAAAACGTTTCTAATTTACTGCCCGCTGAGATTTGAGTCGCCCAATCTTGGTTCCATTCCGTTGTGTCAGTAGCAAGGTGCTGTCATTTTCCAATTCACGGCTCAAATTCTAGCGTAATCCGAGGACGTCGTGTCGGTCTCATTCCGCTGCGATGTGTGGTGTAAGTCATAAGATTTATACAAGAAGCAATACAGTATCTTTTCTTTCTTTAATTAATTTTGGCAACCAATCCTCTAGTAGATTATTACTGCCATTGTCGAGTAGGTAATGATATACATGTTTCTTACGATCATTTCAATCAACTAACAAAATGGTAGACGTCTTGTTACTTGTTCCAGGGAGTTTTTGTGGCAATTCAGGATACATGCTCCGTGGTGTTATTTCCCTTACACTTTACTGGTGCACAATAATCAAACTATATTACATAAAACATCGCCAATATCATAATATATGCAGGCAAATAACACAAGATTTTGAATAATATATAAAATGTACTAAATGACATCCCAAGATCCCGCCAAAAATTCCCAAAACAGCATCTTTATATATTCAAATATAAATCGACTATACATAAGAACTCATGAAGTAAGAACTCATGAAGGAATGGCGGGTCTGTTGACTTATTCTGTTATGTAGCTATTTTTGAAGTGAAAACTGTGCGTGCGTTTTGCGTTCCTTCCGAATTAACAGTGAACGAACCTGAAATGTGACGCTTGGGTTAGTGACGCCGCATATCATGTATACTCGGCTTCAATAGTCATTAACCATGTTTACTGCCTGACAAAGGGTGCATGGTTCCAATAATTATGTATTTATTATTATGTAATACGATAGTAAGATAATATTATGTATGTAATCAGTGTCATATTTCAAGGGTTGCGCGTCTACAGAATCAAAATTTATCACTTCTATCGTATGATTAGAAGCACGCACCTTCATTATTTTGTAACGTTGGTCAGTCTTGCGTAATATAGTTTGGTCATTATTTAATACCTTAAAAATGTTCCAGAGATTTTGTGATCGACATTTTTGTTTATTCTTGTATTACAACGTAGTTTATAAGTTATAATAGTAACGGCGATTGTCGAAGGGTCTTCAGTAATTATCAGTGCTCAGAACTTGAATGTTTCAATCAATTTTTAGTAGGCTTTTAGTAAGCACGCTCAAATCTTGTAACTCGGAGCACACACCCTCTAGCGCTTCGCATCGCACGTCCCCGGCAACAACTTCATTAAAAACGACGTACAAACAGACAAAACGCCTGCAGAACCGTACAGCGGTAGACATACCAAATAGACCTAACATTTGTAAGGCAATCAAATAACGAGAAATTGACTTTACGTTTGAACTATACTCCAACTTAACCTTAAACAACCTTATGAAAATTGGTCTGTGGAAAATTTTGTTAATAGGTAAAGATTTTTTTTAAATACATGAATGAAACACATATTTCGGCGACACACATGTTAGCTTGACTCGAATGGAATGTTCAGCTTAATTCATCGACGGGAAAAAGCGGAAACTTGCATTTTGGGCTAAACTTGGGCTTTTACCATATTCTTGCATAAAAAATACCGCTTCAAATGGTCTGGGTCTCGTTTTCCTACAATTAAATTTTTCATCTATACGACTTTTGTATTTTGCTTAGTTTTAGCATTAAACATATTCTTTTTGTCGTAGCTAGGGAATATGTGAAATATGTTTTTTTTTAAATAAAATAAACACTACTTTGTTTATGTGTCATAGAGACTACTTGGAATTACTTGCTATATAAGTACATACAATTTTTCAACTTTGTATATACTTATTCTGGCCATAAATACTGTTACAATTAAAAATAAACAAAATATTACATTTGAATTTGGAATCTGTCATTTTTATATGATTATTCATTGACTTTTTCTAATTTTGGCGCCAATACATTGTACAATATATTGCGATATTAAAATGGAGTGGTGTGATAAAGAGAACCAGATCGCTGTGATTGCATTATACAAAGTAGGTATGGAGACAAATGGAATATTTAAAACTCTCCATACGCTTGGTATTAGTAAAATGTTTGTGTACCGGGCTATTAATAGGTACAATGAGACCTCCTCTGTTTGTGACAGAAAAAGATCTGGCCGTCCAAGTAGTATTCCTACGAAAAAAGTGGTCAAAGCAGAAAGGAAAAGAATTCGAAGAAATCTTGTCCGAAAGCAAAAGATTTTATCTCGGGAAATGAAGATAACACCTAGGACCATGTCGCGTATTTTAAAAGATGACTTAGGACTTGCAGCCTATAAGAGACGTACTGGTAATTTCTTAACTGATAATTTAAAAAAGAATAGGGTGGTAAAATCGAAACAACTACTGAAGCGAAACGTAAAGGGACCAGAAAATTTTTGTTTACGGATGAGAATTTTTTTACAATTGAACAAAATTTTAACAAACAGAATTACCGTATTTATGCTCAAAGCACTAAGGAAGCTTCCCAATTAGTCAACAGAGTGCATCGTGGGCACTATCCGACTTCAGTGATGGTTTGGTGGGGTGAAGGAGTGACTGAGCCATACTTTTGTGAGAAAGGTATCAAAACATCGGCGCAGGTGTATCAAGATACCATTCTTGAGGAGGTGGTGAAGCCTCTTAACAACACAATGTTCAATAACTGGTCCTTCCAGTAAGACTTGGCGCCGGGTCATAAAGCTCGGTCTACGCAGTCTTGGTTGAAAACGAACGTTTCGGACTTCATCAGAGCTGAAGACTGGCCATCGTCTAGTCCTGATCTTAATCCGCTGAATTATAATTTATGATCAGTTTTAGAGAGAACGGCTTTCTCTAAACGCCATGATAATTTGGAGGCCCTAAAACAATCCGTACGATTGGCAGTGAAAAATTTTCTCATGGAAAGAGTTCGTGCTTCTATTGATAACTGGCCTCAACGTTTAAAGTACTGTATTACAGCCAATGGAGACCACTTCGAATAAGCTTTTTATATTTTAAATTGTTTTATATGTATTAAACTAAAACACTGTAAAAGTAATAAATGTTATTTGCAATAGATTTTTTTTTTCTTTGTTTCAGTATTTATGGCTAGACTAGGTATGTATTTCTATTGCTTTTCATTAGAAAAATCGAGTAGCTAACTATGCCAAATTTCACGTTCATCCGTTCGCCCAATTCCGTTAAAAAGGGATACAAAGTTTAGGCTTCACGTATTAATATATATGATGATACTGTAAAAGTAATAAATGTTATTTGCAATAGATTTTTTTTTCTTTTTATCAGTATTTATGGCAAGACTAGGTATAATCATAATTGTTGGAAGTATCGGAAGAAGTCAAGCCGCCTGAGAACTTTCGTCGAAAATACTGCTTAACCCTTTGAGCTACAACAAAACAGTAAAGTTAATAAACGACGCAGGCGAATTTGTAGGTATCAGCTAGTATATTTATAAAACAAATGATTTCGTATATATATGTATATATATATATATATATATTCTGTTTTAAGTTCCTATGAAACAACAAAATCGATCTGGACAGAATTACCGTGTCAGTTAGCTACAAGCAAAAACTTCGTCAGATTTTATCAAGAATCGTTCAATTTATTATTGTGAAACGCTTTGACAACCCAATCCACAGCTTGGACATAATATTTCAATGAGAAACGGCCTAAATTCAACATGTTTTGGAAAGAGGTTAAACACCCTTCAGCCCGCAGAAAATAGAATATCTATTATGGACCCCGAAAAAAGGCCGGAACACACCGGCGAACTACAATAAATCGCGGCGGCTCCTCGGGAAAACTTTTACAATTTCTGGGCGCACCATAAACGACGTATAAAAGGGACACAAGGGGTAAAAATGATAGGGAAGTTATCGAAACTCGGTGCGAACGAGACGAGTTAACACGGTCATCATTGGACGAAGTGAGATGGGGATAATCGAAGATACGTCATCAAGGCTCGGGCTTTCGTTGGAGAGATAAACGGTCTTCTGCATGAATTGTGTGTTGGTTGTCAGTTGATATTCTACGTACGGAAAGTTGTTCGTTTGTATCAAACAATAATGCATCGGACAAATAACTTTTTCCTTCTCGTATAAGTTTTCCAACTCCTCTACACTATAATTCATCTTCTTGAACGGAGTCAGATATGTTGAAGAATGTAGATAAATTATTGAGAATCTTTTCATATACAATTTTCTTGTTATATGCATCCAGAATATTCTATTCGTATATATATATATATATATATATATATAATGAACTGCTTTTTGTTTTTTAAATGCAATTTTGTTATTATCACCTAAGCCATGTAAGCATTTTAGTGCTTCAAAAATCTTTTGTGGATTAGATTTAATGCAACGAAAATGTGTAACGAAAAAGAGATAGCTATAAATGCATATATAGGTTTTAGGCTGTGAGAGAATGAGATAGTATATTCTTATTAAGACTCTACAGTCAGATTCATCTGGTTCTATGAGAAATTAATCAGAATACTAAATTTCGTGTCAAGTACCTACACACAATTTTTTTTTATTCACCCATATTAAAACATTTAATTACTACTTAGCCAATATAAAAAAGCGTAATGCAATAGTCGACATAATACTTTCAAAACTTCTGTATCGGTTAGATCCCATCAAAAACATAAATGTGAAATGAGAGAAGAGAAGAAGTGAGGTCTAAATGAGTGCCAAGTTCATTGGTCAGTCAATACATTTCAATGTATTCATAACAAAAAAAATATTTTATAAAAACTAAAATATCATTTCTGCTTATAACTTAGGATAATATTGAAGCCCAAAGTTTGACTTGGCTAGTTCGCACATACGAATTATAGTACGTACTAAAACAGTCATGGTAGAGCCCTATGTTCGATGGCTAGTTTCTAGTTTCTATCAGCAAGCCAAATTTTGGGAAGAATAAATATGAACTTAAAGTATACAACTTGCAAAGGCTATATCTTATATCTGGATGCCAGATTTGAACTTTCTAGGTCATCTGCAACAGCGTTAGAATTTTGGTCTATAGGTCAGTTAGTGATAAAAATGACGATTTTTGGACATTCATATTTAAATAATTGTTTGATGTGTATCAATAAAATTTGGAGCACATATATATCTCGCAAGTTTCATCTCAATATATGAGACAAATTTGATATGTTTATGTTAAATAGTTTATGAGATATGAGGGGGGAAAAATGGCTCTAAATGGCTCGTATAATCTTACTAGTATATCTTATAAACACACGGTAGTGAGGGTACGCTATTGCTTGGGCTTGCCTTGATACGTTACGGCGTGTCTCTAGATACAGTCAGAGTTAGCGCAAAGTTACTCCAATTGCTATGCTAATTAATTGAATATCTTTGTACCTTATGCAGATCAAATCTACACGAAGCAATGAAGATTATTCTTAAACTAATTTAAATATATAAAAATATAAAATTTAAAATACGTACGTATTAAGCTCGAGGTCCAGTCTAAACTTGTGGTTGAAAGCTTTGATGAGGAGTGATGTTCTGTGAAAATGTTTTCCCGTCTGTAACAAATAAAACTGTATTAAAACATCAGATATTTAAATTGAATTAATTATATTTCATAACAAAACCCTTATGTAATAAAAAATCAAGATAATATTATATTAAGAATATGTTTTTTTATTGTAGTGACAACGAAACTATATTACAGTTGCCGCCGGCATGCTGGTAAGCAAACTTTCCGCCTCTAGCCGAAGTCGAATCTCGGTAAGGTAAGAACGAGTCCACTGTGACTGATACACCATCACGTAGATGTACTTAAAGAGTGTTATGAACAAGTATAAAAAAATGTGAGACATCGCAGGACGCCTGGACAAACGTGCAAAATATACATCATTTTGTACAGGTAATATGCATAAAAGGATAGCCTACGACAGGATATAAATATGGCATTAACAAAAATATAATATTACAATTTCAAAAAATAGTTAATTGTTTATTTCAATCAAAATCAAGAATTATTTTATCCATTTTACCCTCAGAAGGCGCTTTTGAACGTCAAAACTACCACTGAGTTGTACAAACAACCCAGTCATCGAGAAGAACCGGCAAGAAACTCGATCGGGTTTATCTTTTTAGTGGATGCATAGAGGAGTCAATTCCGGATATCAGATAAATAACTATTTATATTTATTGTATACAAAAAATCATATAGCGTGGCGACGCATGCCGTCAGTAAGTCTGATCCGCCGCTATAGATGAATCACATCAGAAATACATAAATATAACAGATAAAAAACAATATCCACATATCAAAAAACTCTCCGAACCACATTCCATTTAATTGATAAATTAAATAATGTATGAAACACAGACAAAGGCACAGTCGTAACGAGGCGTACCGCGGGGCCCTGACTTTCAATGTTCATAAAGGTGTAACAAACAGAATTGGTCGTTTTATAAGAGAAACAAGCTGTGACGGACCATTGGGCCGCGTATTTTGTTTCGCTCGCCGATGGACTCATTCTAACAGAAAAAAGGCACGAGGGCGAACTTAATTACGTTGAGAGTTTCTGATTGAATTGTTTCAATTTATATCTATCTCTATATTATACATATAACGTTTCCGTGTACGTGTGCATAATGCATATATTAACCGACTTCTATGCATATAATAAACATGAAAATTAAAAGTGTGTACTTTTTCGATTTACGATTGTCGCAGGTGTCTAAGAGTAAATAATAGAATTTGTTTCAATTATTTTTAGAAATGTCTGTCTGCCTGTCCGTCTGTTTGTATAAACACGAATCACTGCTAAAGTACCAGCTTACTATAGAACCACACAAAGACAAAGCATATTTTATAGAGGAACTTAATCTTTGTTTTATTAAAACCGGTCCAATATATCAAAAGTTATTGTCATTTAAATGACAGCTCGAGGTAAGTACGAGAGAGAATTAGTAATCTACGAGTATATATACTAATATTATAAAGCCTATTTGTTTGGTTGAACGCGTTAATCTCAGGAACTACAGGTCCGATTTGAATTTTTTTTAGTGTTAGATAGCTTCTTTATCGAGAAATGCTATATACCATCACGCGAAGACTATTAGGAGCCGAGCACTAATGAAGAATGTTTCAAAGTTGGTTTTATTTCCTTTTGAGTGCTTCCGCTAACGTTAGTTAGTCCAAAGTAAGGGTTAGTATTTCTGTTAGTACTGTTAATTACTGTAGTATTTCACGCGGACGAAGTCGCGGGCAGTAGCTAGTATATAAATATAATTGCACTTGTGACACCACCTGCATAGATCTTGACTATAAATTGACCCGGTAGGTGGCGCTTATCTTGCCAGAATATGTATTTTTTTAATCATAAATAATTTGTTAGTTGTAATTGTTTACCAAAGCAAAATAGTTTTGGTTGAAAAGAAAAGAGTTGGTAAAAAAAGGCGAGACAGTCATAAGGACTGCTGACAGAAGTAAACAACTCAAAACAATGAAATAAATGTATTCTCTTTTGAATTCTCATATTTATTATAATGTGAATGACAATTTATAAAATGCAGAATTTGTTTATTGAAATTATAAATATAAATGATGTTTTCATATCTATTGGCACTCGGAGCAATAATTATATACATAAAGTCTATTAATCGATTGTACTTGTGATGAGCTGCCAAAAATTACAGGCCCCTATATTACGCGTCGCTAGTCTGATGCAAGCCGCGATGATCATGACGCGAAATTATAAATTTATCTCCTGCAAAAAATACCACTCAATGCGCCTTAAGGAAGTTTTCACTTCAAAAATGACATTCTTAAAATCTTTATACGTGACTATTATTGTCTTTGGTTTAAAAGTTTATCGACAATGAATGTACATAAATCCATCACCTTTCTAACTATACATATGGCAAAATCACGCATTTGATGAAAATAATGACCACACTTAAAAATAAATCTTGGTAAAAACAAAATAAAAGCGGAGAAAACATACATAGTCGTGAAGTTACGTAAACCATGTCAAGAGGCATTTTTTATGAATTCTCTTTAATGAGGTAATTATGTGTTGTACCGGCGCTATTTTCTCTCAGAACAAAACAATGGACCCCATTAAAGGCAAGCACAACAAAAGGAACGGGTGCTGCGCGATTAAATATTTATGAAACGGGAAAAATAAAGGAATTACTGAAAATTCTTCTTCCTTCCTCCGATTTGTTGAATTAAGATTGATATAGTTTCTCGTAACGTACTCTGAATATAACATGAAAAGAGACGAGAACATATTAAAATGTACATTTTAAACATGAAGGGGTTTACTCGTGCCGTCGTTCTTAGACGAATTATTCGATTGTGAATGTTATCTTGGTGAGTATCGACCCCAAAAGTTCCATTTACCGTTATTAATATTTACGTACCGTAACAAATATTAGTTCTACTAACAAACACGAAAGAATTCTATAAAAACGTGTGCACAATGAGCCAGGATTCTTTAAATAGAGCATGCTCGCGCCAACACACGCGAATCCACCGATACCGCCACAGTGGTTGGGCGGTCAACTTTGCTCCTGCACTCTGAATGCGACCTCCCTCGGTAGTATCTCACGTCTAAGTTCAATTCCTCGGAGTGGAGTCGTTTATCATACTGCTAGTGCGATACAGTGATACTGCACTCACTAAAATTTTCAGACTCTGAATAAAAATACGCCATCGAGTGACGCATATGAAGGTTTGCCTATGTCTCACTAAAGTATACATGTATGGTATTTAAGTAATAACGCTTGCCAAATATACTCAGTGTGCTACTAGCTACGTATTGTTTCACTTGTCCTACCGTTCGCATACATAACACCATACATGTATACTTTAGTGAGACATAGGCAAACCTTCATATGCGTCACTCGATGGCGTATTTTTATTCAGAGTCTGAAAACGTGGATGCAACCACCCACATATTATTAAGATAATATACAACATTTCTCCCCCTAGCTTGACATTACCAACATACATTATTATCTTAGTAAAAATGTTTATAATCTATCCTAGGTACAGGTCGCAATGATCTTGCAGCAACAGTTTGCCTTTCAGGCTGTGGTGGTCGTTGTGTGTGTGTGGTGTTGTGTTGGTCTTCAACGACCTCTATTGCCTCATAGAATGTATCATTTTCTTCTCTTGAATTTCCAGACTTTGGTTCCGTGTGCACTTCCCTTCCTTCATTTCTCTCCCCTCTCGTGTCAAAGTCATTTTTATCCACTGAAGGTTCTTGGTTCTGTGGTGAGGAAGTTCCTTGGCGAGACACATCTTCAAGTTCAATACAACAATCACCCGACTCATTGAATTTGTACGCTGTACCTTGGAATAGTATTAATTGATTTTTATGTTTTTTTAATTCACAAGAAGTGATACAATCTTTAACAATGTATGTAACTTTACCAATTCTTTTAATGATTACACCTTTGTTCCAAGATCCTTGATTATTTATATTAAATTTTTTATATAAAACATAGTCTCCTTTTTTAAAATATGTTATCGTTTTTGCCTTAAACGTTTTAGACTGCAAACACTGTTTATTTTCGACGTTTCGAGTGAGAGTGACTGAGGCCGGAAAACGTTGTTTAGGTTTAATTAAATCTAATCGTGATCGCAGCTTATGTCCAAAAACCATTTGGGCGGGTGAACAACCCGTTGACGAATGAATCGAATTTCGATAATCAAATAAATATTTAAACAAATTGTTATTTAATCCCTTATTGTTGTAGTTATTTAACATACATGACTTAATTCCTTTCTTCACCACCTTCACATAGCTTTCTGCCTGCCCGTTACTTGCCGGATGGTAGGCCGGTGACGTCACATGCGATATACCGTTCGATAAACAAAACATTTTGAATTCCAAAGAAGTAAACTGAGTCCCATTATCACTGACTATCGTGTGTGGCAAACCAAATCTCGACATATATTCATATAATTTGTTAATAACCGATAATGACGTCGTACTTGTCCCCATATCATACGCTTCTACCCACTTAGAGTATGCATCCACAATTACTAAATACGAACGACCTTGAACGGGGCCGAGAAAGTCAACGTGAATTCTATAAAAACTGTGTGGCGGGTGTGGCCATAACGCTAGCGGCGCACGCGCAGGCATCTGTCTCAACTGTAAACATACGTCACAGTCCGCAATCATTTTTTCTACGGCGTTATCTATTTTTGGAAACCAAAACCTGCTGCGCGCCTCTGCTTTTGTCTTTACAATACCTAAATGCGATTTATGGAGCTCTGATAATAATTTCGTTCTAAGTACTTGTGGGATAATTATTTTGTGCCCTCGCATAATACAACCGTTTTCATACGACAATTGGGTTTTACACAAAAAATAAGGTTTAATTAATATATTTGATAATCGCCTAGGCCATCCGTTTAAAATATATGATACAACTTTATTTAATATTGGATCTTTATGAGTTTCGTCACGAATTTCACTCAGTGTAACGGGTAAGCTGCCGTCTATAACGAAGTTAACATATGAGGCACGATCTTCTACATGTCTTAGACTGGTGCTGCCGTCGACTTCGTGGCCCCACACCCTACTCGCCTCTACCGCCATTGAGTCATTGTCAGGTAAGCTGGCGCGCGATAAGTAATCTGCACTATTGTTAACGCTGCGTATGTATTCAATAACATAATTATAACCACTAAGAAACATAGCGTAACGTTGTAACCTGTTAGCAGAAACTTCTGGAATTCCGCGATACGGACCAAAAATAGATAAGAGTGGCTTGTGGTCTGTGCGGAGTACAAACGGGACTGACCTTCCATATAAATATTGGTGAAAACGCCGGACTCCGAATATAATTGCTGTAGCCTCCTTTTGTAGTTGTGAATACCGCTTTTCTGCTGCATTCAGTGTACGTGAGGCAAACGAAACAGGACGTTCTATTCTGTCAGTACCCACTTGCGACAGTATTGCTCCTAACCCCGTGGGTGATGCGTCTACTGTTAAAATTATTTTCCCGTTAGAGTCAAAATGTGCAAGAACCTGATCTGAGGCTAAGCATTGCTTAATTTTATTGAATGCTTCAGTGTGTTTATTTTCCCATTTCCACTTGGTGCCTTTTTGTAACAGGGCATAAAGTGGGCTCAATATTGAAGACGCATTAGGCACAAAGTTTCTATAATAATTGACTAATCCCAGAAATGACTGTAATTTATTCACGTTTGTTGGTGTAGGTGCTTCGACAATTGCCTTTACTTTTTGTTGAGATTTTCTTAGACCATTTTTATCTATAATATACCCTAGATATTCTATTTGATCCTCAAAGAACACACATTTATCTTTACGAAGAGTTAGACCCGCGTCTTTCAGCCTTTGCAAAACCGCGTTTAATCTTTCTAAATGTTGTTCTTTTGAATCTCCTGTAATACAAATGTCGTCGAGCATACACATAACCCCGTCTAATCCCGCTAATAAACATTCCATTGCCCGTTGAAAAATAGCTGGAGCACTAGCGAGACCAAAAACTAACCGCGTATATTTAAACAAACCGCGGTGAGTATTGATGCAAGTTATTTTCTGGGATGCCTCGTCCAATAAAAGCTGAGAATACGCTTGTGTTAAGTCTAATTTACTAAACTGTTGCCCCCCGTGTAATTTTGTAAAAAGTTCTTGAGCTGTTGGTAACGGATACTGTTCAACAACCAGTTGTTTATTTACACTTACAGAATAGTCAACGCACAACCTGACTGACCCGTCGCGCTTTAATATAGGCACAATGGGTGATGCGTAATCCGAATATTGAACTGGTTTCAATACACCTATACGCACCAAACGATCGAGCTCGCTGTTTACCTTATCTCTAAGAGCGAATGCAATGGTACGAGCTTTGAAAAAAACCGGTTTGGCGTTATCTCTTAATTGTAATTTAACCCGATACTTTGTAAACACGCCTAACTCGTCTGAGAATACAGATGGATATTTTAATTTTAACTTTTCGCAAATATTATCAGATTGACAATACAGTATTTGCCTCATTTGTAAATTAAATAAACAGATAAAATCCCGGCCAACGATTGGTGGCCCACCATCACGTATAACTCGCACGTTAACTACATGTGTATTATTTAAATACGTAAGAGGCATTTTTATAATTCCTAAGCATTGAATTACCCGCCCTGTATACGTAAATAATTGGTCAGTCGTCAGTGATAACGGGAATTTTTGAAAATATTTTTTATACACTTTCTCAGAAATCGCTGTGACTGCGGATCCGGTATCGACTTCGAACTTTAACTTAATATCCTGAATTGAAACTATTAGACACATAGGTTCCCCCTTATGTGAAAATATATTTTGTTTCTTACCGTCATCGTCACTCTCACAAGATCCGCCGCCGGTTCCTACGAAATTTATCTTTTTGCACATCCTGCGTAGATGGCCCTTTACATTACATTTTTTACAAGTATAACTAGCAAACCGACACTGGGATGTTTTATGATTTTTATAACCGCACACTGAACACTTTTCTTTGTTAACACTAGTCTCGTTTGTGGTGGTCGCGATTTTGAACAGCGCCTCGCTCGACGACGGCCCCTGCGCCGACGCCGATGAAGATGCTGCTGCCGCCTGGCGTGCACTGTGCACGCTTTCCGCCAACTCCACTGCTTTTGCTAGAGTTAACTCCTGTAAGTCAAGTGCGAACAGTTTGTCCTTCTCCGGGCCACACTGCATTCCCATAACAAACCGGTCACGAAGAGCCTCTTCTACGTTCAGGAATCCGCAATGAGCCGTTAACCCACGGAGCCTCGCAGCCCACTGCGAGAATGTTTCTTCAGGACCTTGAGTTGCAGCATAGAAATTGTACCTTTCACCAAATCCACATCTTTTTGGTGTAAAATGTTTGTCGAGAAGCGTGAGAATGTCATCGTACGGCACCTGTGTCAGTTCCTTCGGTAATGCTAAGTCGGCTACCAGTGCATAAGTGCTGTCGGCGAGTGCGCTTAGCAGTATCGCCCGTCTCTTGACTCCTTGCGGGTCCTTCACCTGGTCGATATCGTTCGCAATGTACCATTGTGAAATCCGTTGTTTATAGTTTTGCCATGTATGGACATTGTGGTCAAAACTAGATAAAATCCCAAAGTGAGACATTTTTTTATATCGCGTCGAGGGTACTCGTCACCACTGTTATGTATGCGAACGGTAGGACAAGTGAAACAATACGTAGCTAGTAGCACACTGAGTATATTTGGCAAGCGTTATTACTTAAATAGGCGTGGATGCAACCACCCACATATTATTAAGATAATATACAACATATGGTTAGCTTAACTCACATAGTTTAGTTCGATTCGCGTTATATTCAAGGTAATAGCCTAAGCCAAGGTTCAGCCACTCGCGCACCTTTGACCTTGTTGCCATTCGGCTGAGTGTGCTTAACACTCGCCCTAAAAGCCCGATAAAGCTATGAAGGCCCGTTAGACCACCTGCAGTTAGTTCGGAAAAAAAGGTGATCACTTTCGTTCGGATTATCGGATTGTTCACAACTCTAAAAAATATTCGTAAGTATAATTAGTAGTGGATTACTCTATCTGCCGTCATACTTTTATAACTTTACCTCAAACACATTTTTTTTCAATGAACTTCGTAATTATGGCATTTGACCACAATTTCAACTGATATAGAATGACGATGTGACTAAGATGCTAACACTAAACTTAGAAGGGGATTGGCTTTGGAGTACAGTTGCTGTAATATACCTATAAGTTTTTCGTTGAAGCTTAAAAACTAGAAAATAGTAGGTAGCCAAACGAGTATTACACTTGAGAATGGTAGCTAGCCAAGCGAGTATTACACTTGAGGATAGTAGCTAGCCAAACGAGTATTACACTTGAGAATAATAGCAAGCCAAGCGAGTATTACACTTGAGAATAGTAGCTAGCCAAATGAGTGTTACATTTGACAATAGTAGCTAGAAGTGAGTATTACTTCCTCGATAAATGAGCTATCCAACACTAAAATAATTTTTCAAATCGGACCAGTAATTACTGAGATTAGCGCGATTAGCGAACTGCTACAAACAGATGAGTCGTCGTCTGTGGGAATAGAGAATACACAGATTAACATCTTATAGCTCCTACTATTATAAGTAAGCAATAGGATACTAAAAACGACATCTTGTCGAAACTGTCGAATAACGATGTCAGCCTTCTAGAGATTTCCACCCTCTGTTTCGTTAAGTGTATAAGCATGTTTCAGGGCGTCCAAATGTAGTTCTGGCGGCAGCCCCGCTGTTATACGAAGAAAAATAGAGGGAAGAGCACAATACAAGCGAACTATTCTTACAGCATTACAAGGTATAAGTGTGACACCATAGTTTTACTGAATGATAGCAAGTCTCTTCAATTTTGCCTTTATCAGGGTACATATAAATTTCTTACGACACTAACGGTCGTAACATTAATTTATAGACCACAATCTCATGTGATGTTAAGCAAATATGTGACCTCAGGTATTAAGTAATACGCTAAGTTTAAGGGCAAGAGCTTATATCAATGATATTATAAGTAAACAGGTGTAGATACGTTACCTACATGATATTTTGACAAAACAAATGGCACGATAACGCACACATACGTAAAGTAATATTGTAACGCCACACTGTCTTAAATAAAATGTGGAAGTAAGATCGTACGTTCTCCATATCAGTGGTGAAAAAGAATAGTTATATGTTGCTTAGATACGGGCAGATTGCCGGGCTAGATCACGTTTGCTAACTAGCCACGTTTTAACAAGGTGCTGTCGAAGCGCTTATGGCGGCGTATCTACAGCGTTTTAGTTATAATATCATTAGCTTATATAAATATTTTTGGGCTAATATTGAAATATTCACGTAGCGTGTAGTATAAATTCTATACATTAATTTAATACTGACTGTATTGTATATCTTGCAAAGATATAGAGTAAGGATAAACTACGCCCCAAGCGAGATATTATTAAATTTCTCCAAGACGCCCTGAATCACCTGCTGCTTCAATTTGTCCCCATAATCCTTAAATACCGTTTACAACTAGACGCGAATTATAATGAATTTTCGTTGGCTGCAAAATATATATAATTTTTTTTATAGTTCACGGCAAAGTGACTGCACTATGCCTGATGGTAAGCATAGTACAATCCAAAAACAATAGCGACCAACGAGTACATACTGTCCATCGCCGGTCGCCGCTGTCATGCCAGCCTGCGAAAAGCTGGATATGCACAGGCTGATCCCGAAACGCGACCCGCAAAAGCAAATCACTATGACGGGCTTTTTCGCCATATACATGGTGGTTGCGACCCAGTCGGGCTTCAAAGCCCTACCCCCCCGCTTTCGCCATTGGCTCGTTCGTTATTCAGTAGGGTGCACCACGTGTAGGTGAGGTTGGCTTGGGTGTCTCAAGTCTTAAGATGTTATGCGACATCCCTTACACCCCATGTTATGCGACACTCTTTACACCCCAAATTAATTCACAGAACTACATTCACTGGTACGCGACCACCATAAATATGGCGAAAAAGCCCGTCATAGTGATTTGCTTCTGCGGGTCGCGTTTCGGGATCAGCTTGTGCATATCCAGCTTTTTCCAGGCCGGCATGACAGCGGTGACCGGCGATGGAAAGTGTGTCACTCGGTGGTCGCCGTTGTTTTTGGATTGTACTGTGCTTACCATCAGGCACAGTACAGTCATTTTGCCGTGCTACAATAAAAAAAAAACCTCGTGATAAGACCATAACATGGTGGTTGGGTTTTTTGTATGTCCACCTGACTTGCTACCACCCTCAAGTTGAAATTCTATTGCTTGGCTGCACTTTTTTTATATTTTTACAGAAAACAATATTCTACTAGGTTATTACTGCTATTGTCGAGTAGGTAAAGATATTATAAGTCTCTTGCCATCATTCCAATGAACTAATTAAATGGCCCTCTTGTTAAAATTTTCCAGGGAGTTTATGTGACAAATCATAATCCATGCTCCGTGGTATTACTTTCCATTCACTTTACTAATGCATAATAATCAAATTATATTACGTAAAACACCACCAATATTACAAAATATGGAGCCAAATCACATAAGACTATGAATAAAATATAAAAACCACTATATAACATTCCAAGATCCCGTCAAAAACTCCAGGTGCACTCGAGAGCCTTTTCCAGGTTTAGCGTGTCTACCATCTTAGACACATTGTCAGTTCACGCCAGATTAAATTGTGGTCAAACGTTAAAGCCTGTTTATTCTATATATATATAATTAGAATATAAAATTAACGTGTCTGTATTTTTTAGATTTTTGTAAAAAAATCTTACAGGTTGGTGAGGCAGGTGTGTAAATAGCCGTGCTCACTGAGCGATATGAGAACTTATTATATGTCTGAACACGGGGATGCGTGTCAGTGTAACTTTGTCTATACCCCGAGTATGTGATCGATACGGGAGGTGTATGTAGCACTTTCGGTTACCTAAGTTGCTGGATGCGGCTGCCTGGTCCTCGCACGTACACGAATCACATGTATCACATTAATTAATGCGCACGCGATGGTAAGCGGGTCGTGTATTTGCAACAGTATCGCGAAGAGTGCTGCACTTATGTCAAAAGACAAAGTTTGCCCCCGTATCGAAACAACTTATCATTATTAAACTAGATGGCGGGACATATAAAATATATTTCAATCATTTTTAGAAAAGTTCGTCTGTCTGTTTATATGAACACGCGTCACTGCTAAAATGCTGCGTTCATGATAAAACATCTTCAAGAAAATCATGAAGAATATCTTCGAGTAACATTCAGTCTTTGATACATTGAAATCGGCTTGGTGTATCGACATTTATTGTAATTTTAATGATGACGTGACTTAAGTACGAGAGATAAGTAAATGAACTTAATACATTCAGATAACTTTATTAATCACTGTTTTTTTATATAAAGTTCCACGCGAACGAAGTCGCGGGCACAGCTAGTAAAATATAAAAAGACAGATTTAGGAGTTCTAGTTAGGCGAACCGGGTTATTTGGCTTGTAAGGACGTTACCTTTACTGACCCATTCCAATTACTATCTGAAACTTAATTACCATCGGCACCTTATCATCGGCCACTTTCCATTCACTCGCGTGTAGTCCGCCGTCGTCGGCAGAACTTGTTAACGCCATAACTAATTGTTTATTAAATTAAATACCCTCGTCTGAGCAACCTAAGGGAGTATTGACAGCTCCTCCTATAGGCCCGGGTTAAAAGGGCACCATGTTTTCGGGTAAACATTTACTCTGTTGCGGTCGTCGCGCTTAAAAGTCACTTATTAATTATGTTTTATATTTTTTATGAGACTAGCTCTGATCGTGGCTTTTCATGTGTTTCTTTTTCTGTAACTGTATTATTATTTTTGATAACAAATAGTGTGAAACAAAAACTAAATGTTACGAGAAGCTTGTCTCATTAGAAAATGAAAACGGTATTTAAATCGGTTAAACTTCTGGGAATGTGTGCTATTTTTTAACATAAGTACGACGTGTAGTAATTGTTTTTTTTTAAATATATTTAGTGTACAGACTCGGTTCGTTTACAATTTTATTGTAAGTGTATAGAAATAGTAATTAGATATAGATATGGGGTCATTCTAGTATTACGTAAGCACTAAAAATGGGAGGGGAGGGGAGGTTTCCTTAATTTGCTTATTTTTGGTGACATGAGGGATGGGGGTATCTGATATATAAGTCTGATATATGAGGCGCGCGGTCTATGACTGGGCTATCATAGCCCTCATAGTGGACCACTATAAGTTAATTCCTTAATAGACAATGAATTCCTTATTTCTACACTTATTGTTATGGTCAGTAGACCATGAGTCAATAACGAAATAAGAACAGGTTAAAAAAATACTTATATAGATGTTTCCGTTTTTTTTTATTGTAGCACGGCAATATGACTGCACTGTGCCTGATGGTGAGCACAGTATAATCCAAAAACAATGGCGACCTCCAAGTGACACATTATCCATCACCGGTCGCCGCTGTCATGCCGGCCTGCGAAAAGTTGAATATGCACAGGCTGATCCCGAAACGCGACCCGCAGAAGCGAATCACTATGACGAGCTTTTTCGCCATATACATGGTGGTTGCGACCCAGTCAGGCTGTAAAACCCTACCACCCCGCTTTCGCCATTGCCTTGATCGTTATTCAGCAGGGTGCACCACGTGATGGGGCAGTTAGAAATTACAAAAATATTGCTTACGTTATACTCGAACAGCACCTATATTGCGAATATATTATTTAAAAAAAAGTAAGCATTTTCTAAATAAAAAGAAGCGTTAGTCGTTAAGTAGGTTTGAACAGTAAATCTGTAATTTGATTTTATTTTAGAAACCGCTTCCCATTTTTCCGATGGCGAGTCCCGGCCGCCGAGTTTATTTGTATGTGAATAAGGGTTGCCCGTTTACGGGGTAGACCATTAAAGGGACACTTTGAGAAGTATCTAAATAATGGCTCTGGGAAATCTTTTCCCGGCTGTATCGTTTTGCGCGTGCAAACACATATAGTATACGCACACATATTTTCCAAGTGTAAATGTTTTTGGATCAAATACATTATTGTTTGTTATGGTTTATTTATGACCAGCTGTGCCTGTGACTCCGTCCGCTTAGAACCTAATTAGAAAAAAGACCTATAAAGTTATCTGAACGTATTAAGTCCGTTTATTATTTACTTTTCTCTCATACTTAAGTCACGTCGTCATTAAAATTACAATACCTTTTGATAGAGCGATCTGATTTTAATTAAACCAACAGTAAATGTAACTAGAGGGTATCATTAGTAATTTTCTTGGTTTTATCGTGAGCGTAGTACTTTAGCAGTGATGCATGTTCATACAAACAGACAAATAGACATTTCTAAAAATGAAATGTATTTCATTACTTTTTTTTTCTAGAACTGACTACGCTATTGACCTGGGAGGTGTCTTTACAGCTTCACCGGACTACAATTCCATTACTTATTTGCAGACACCTCCAACATTTTTTTACAACATTTCCATTCTTATAACATGTATAGAATATGGAAATGTGATTTAAATAGCTAT
Source organism: Antheraea pernyi (assembly GCA_015888305.1). NCBI lineage: Eukaryota > Metazoa > Arthropoda > Insecta > Lepidoptera > Saturniidae > Antheraea > Antheraea pernyi. The sequence goes on along the minus strand of MU158724.1, from coordinate 1,291,211 downwards.
TATATCTATACGCTATATAATAATTATAAGAAAAAAGATTTATCGTAGTAGCATTGGTCATTCCATGCTTCAGGATCACTAGGGTCAATAACAGTTGTTTTAGATAGTAATGTTAGATTTTATAACAAAGTCCCAAAGCACATTACGGATTTGTCGGATAGTGAGCTCAAGCACCATGTCAAGCAGGTTCTAATGTCTAAAGTCTATTATAGGGTGGAGCAATGGACAATGAAAAACGGTGACGTCTAGAAATGACGCCAATCTCTATGTTTATAAAAATATTCATCATGCAAAGATAAACCAGATCGAGTTTCTGGCCAGTTCTTCTTGATAACTTGATAACTTTTTTATGAACCGGCGGTAGATTTGACAACCGTGAGCGCTGTGTCAGGGCATAAGTTGAGTAAAGTATTTTTGATATTTTGGTTACGGTCAGTGTGTTTAAATTTGGAGCGATAGTCATCTATCTCGCTCCCTTTTCATTACAATCAAGTTAGTGCGAATAGTGTAACTATTTACCTTATACCTTCCCATATAAACTATAAAGAAAAATATCAGGAGTCAATTAGATGCGTTTGAGTGTATCCAAAACCAAAATTTACATTCGTGTAGCGTTCCATATAAGAGATAATTAATCCACGCCTTATTCAAAGTCACGGAACCCGGGCTCCCGTATCAATTCGGTATGTGCTGAATTAAGTGGGGTGTGCGGGTCAACCCCGGGTTGTTTTTAATTAGCAAGAGAGGGACCATGTATCACGTCTTTCCGGGAGGTCGGCTATTGTTCTCCAGCCGGTAGTTTCGAGTTAACTTACAGAAATACCTTGCGGGATTTTTATTCTACGTGTTCCATTATACTTGCGGAGTTTTTTTTTTCGCTGTTTATATAAAACCTCTTCTCTCGGAAACCGAACAAAGAGGTTGTGAAGTTTATTCCGAGTGGGATAGAGATGAGATCTTTTCACGGTACTTGGATAACGTAACGTGGACAAGAGGACGTCGTATTTATGATTTAGGTTTGTGTAATTTGTAGAAAAAATCTTTTTCTTTTAATGAAACTTTTTATGGCACGGTAGGGAAAATTTTTCGATACGCATTTGACTTAACGTACATATGTATTTGTGTCTGTGTATGTATAAGTGTCTGTTCTGGGTCTAGTAGTAAACAAAAATGAGTAAATATATAGTTAAGTATATATATTACGGGACTTTGTATAGTATACAGTTCACTAGCAGTCTCGTATGTATATAATTTAATATATATAAACCATAAAAGTTTCACTTCCTCCGCGTGTATACACTGATAAAAGCACTGTTTTTTTAGTTTTTCAGCGGCCGTATTGCGCTTTTTTTTTCGAACTGACTACGCTATTGACCAAGCGAGGTCTTAACAGCTTCACGCGGCTTGCGTCAGACTAGCGACATGTAGTATAGGGGCCAGTAGCCCAGTGAATCTGTTAAGACCTTGCTAGGTCAATAACGCAGTCGGTTCGAAAAAAAATGTATAGGGGCCTACGTACGTGTAGTATCGATATTTTGCAGCTCATCATACGTTTGATTGATTCATGGGTTTTATAAAAATGTATATAATTAGTACTCCGAGTGCCTATAGAAATGAAAACCACAGTAATGTTAATAATTTCTATAAGTAACTTCTGAAATTGTAATATTGTCATTCACACTATAATTAATATGAAAATTCAAAATGAACACATCTATTTCATTGTTTTGTGTTTTCAATTCTGTCGGCAGCCTTTATGACCGCCTCGACTTGTTTTTCGCCCCGAAGTAAAATATGTAAAAAAAAATTGCCTTAAAAATTTGAGCCCTTAATATTAACTGTAAGTACTCTCCCAGAGCGTGGGAAGATTTCCCATATAAATATTCGTAAACTTTGATTACTTTTTTTAAGTTTTCATAACTTGGCGGCACTTTGTGCTATCAAAATCAAAAATCAAATCAAAATACTCTTTATTCAATTTAGGCCCTGAGAAGGCACTTATGAACGTCAAAGCTACCACCGGTTCGGAAAACAACCCAGTCATCGAGAAGAACCGGCAAGAAACTCGATCTGGTTTCTCCTTTCATAATACATAACATATTTATTTTTATTATTACAACATAATTCACAGACACATAAAGCTACATTCATTTTTAGTGGCTGCACAGAGAGAGGCGTCACTTCCAGACGTCGCTATCGTTCACATACTGATCCACCCTGTAATAACCTTTATGTACTAAGACCCGCTTGACATAACATTTGAACCTACTATCCGGCAAATCGGTAATGTGTTTTGGGACTTTGTTATAAAATCTAACACTATTACCTAAAAAACTGTTACTGGTCTTAGTAAGCCTGAAACATGGAGTGACCAGTTTATTATGATTTCTGGTATTTACATTATGTCGGTCTTTTACTAAATCCAGATTATCTAAGTTTTTCCGGACGTACATCAAATTCTCAAGAATATATTGAGAGGGCAGAGTTAAAATACCGAATTCCTGAAACTTAGTCTTTAATGATTCACGAGGTCCCATATCATAGATCGCTCGAACTGCCCGTTTTTGTAGTAGGAATATGGTGTCTACCTCAGCTGCAGCCCCCCACAACAAAATGCCATAAGACATTAAGCTATGGAAGTAAGCGAAGTAGACCAACCTAGCAGTGGCAATATTTGTTAGCTATAATACAACCACCACCGGCAGTGATTGTTCGGTTAAAAACACTGGCTACAGTAAAACAAGGTACATAAAATAACATTTTATCCGGTTTAAGCCAAGTTTCAGTGAAACATAATATATCTAGTCTCTCTCTATGTAATAATAAGTCTATATCTAATACTTTGCCGGAGAAGCGATTAATATTCTGATGATATAATGAGATGTAACACTGCTCCTTTGTCTTATCTATTGGTTTAAAAAAATATTCGCAGTATCATTAGCTAAACTACATGATACTGCTGAGTCATCTAACCTATTAATATTATAAGCTATCAATGTAGCTACTTCACGTTTGTATTTTTTAGGGAGGAACAGATGAAGATCGAGAGAGACTCCACAAACACCGTAATGTTTTAATTTCAGAATGAGGGTACTATGGTCAACGCAGTCAAAGGCCTTTGATAGATCACAAAACACACCAATTGCATCCTGCGATCCCTCCCAAGCCCGTAATATATTACTTAAAAGCGTTGCACCAGCGTCAGTAGTTGATTTTGATTTTGTGAAGCCATACTGTCGATCATCCAGAATCTCTTGCGCTTTAAAATAACCTACTAATTGCTTAAGCATAATCTTCTCAAAAATTTTGCTTAACGATGGAAGTACAGAAATTGGTCTATAATTTCCAAGACTATTTCTACAGCCTGATTTAAATAAAGGAACTACTTTACTTATTTTCATTAGATTGGGGAAGGTTCCTTGTGCTATACACTTATTAAATATGTTTGCTAAATATGGTGAAATATTGATAATTAAGGACTGCACTACCATTACCGACATTCCCCATATATCTTCAGTATGTTTCAAATTTAATAGTTTAAAAGTCCTTATTATTTCACCTGCACTAATAGATGTGAAATTAAATTTTGACTTTACAGGTGCACTCAGACTTTTTAAAAATGATAGGGCACCATGGGCTGATGAGTTAATATTTTTTGTTACCTGTAAAGGTATATTTGTGAAATAATCTTGGAAAACAGTCACTACCTCTGAACTGTTTGAAATTAGTACTCCATCAACATCTAGATTATGCGTATTATCATTTATTTTATTTTTTCCTAATTCTTTATTTATAATATGCCAAACAGTCTTGGTCTTATTACTAGACTCAAGTACTTTATTTCCTAAAAATTTTGCTTTGGCAGCTACACAAACACGTTTAAAAATTTTAGAATAATTTCTGACATAAGTATGAAAGGATTCATCGCTAGTTAACGATCTCCTATAATACAAATCGTATAGTCGATCTCTACCTTTCTTTATTCCTATGGTAGCCCATTCACTAAAATTATTTTTATTTTTTACATTAAAAACTTTTCTTGGGCAGTGTTTATTAAATTCCGTCCTTATGATATTAAACAGGCCGTCATAATCCTCATTTGGATCTTGATTGCTAAAATGATTAGAAGATAATTTTTGAAGAATATTGTAATTTAAACGGTCTAATCTAGTTTGGGTTGTTAGTCTAGCTGTTTTCTTATACTCAGTTCTAGGTTTTTCACAGTTTATTTTAACCACTAGTCCTTTATGATCAGACCGTATCCCAGTAATAATACTACCGCCAATGGTCTCAAAGTCAGTGAAAATGTTGTCTATGCAAGATGCACTCTGAGAAGTAATTCTAGTTGGCTCATTAAAGAGAGGATCCAGGTTAAATGACCTAAACAGTGATGTGAACATAGCGACCTCTGGCGACATACTCAAAATATCTATGTTAAAGTCACCACAAACTAAAACTCGTTTATTAATATTAGATATTCTTATTAAAATTTCCTCCATCTTTTGCAAAAATTGAGAAAAATTTGATGATGGCGGTCTATAAACACATAGAATAATTAATTCGTCCATCTCTGCACAGGCCACTTCACAAATACGGTCAGTTGAGAGACTGCATATATCTTTCCTGTCTTTGAATTTTAGATTATTTCTTAATAATATAATACAACCACCACCGGCAGTGATTGTTCGGTTAAACACACTGGCTACAGTAAAACAAGGTACATAAAATAACATTTTATCCGGTTTAAGCCAAGTTTCAGTGAAACATAATATATCTAGTCTCTCTCTATGTAATAATAAGTCTATATCTAATACTTTGCCGGAGAAGCGATTAATATTCTGATGATATAATGAGATGTAACACTGCTCCTTTGTCTTATCTATTGGTTTAAAAAAATATTCGCAGTATCATTAGCTAAACTACAAGATACTGCTGAGTCATCTAACCTATTAATATTATAAGCTATCAATGTAGCTACTTCACGTTTGTATTTTTTAGGGAGGAACAGATTTTCCCTAGTCAATATAAAATTATTAATAAACTTATTAATATCAAAAAAAATAAATTTGTCACGATGACAACATGTCAGATTGTATAAACAATTATTTAAAAAATGAATGTTATTGGGTGGGTTATGTCCGACTCGCACGGACTAAAACCCCACGGTGTACCGACAGACCGTAATTGTTGGGACGGCAAGGGTTCGTACAATGTTAATCAACCTTGTAGAGCCGCCCCAACGGTCCGCCCGGCGGAAGGTCACCGCCTATAGACTGGGTATACACCAGCTACCTCCCCTCGTCCGCCAGACCTGTGCAATGAGTCCAGGTCCGACTATTTAGAAACAGTCCTACCTAAGATGTTTTCTTTCACCGAAAATACCCTTACCTATTCCATCACTATCATATCGTTCTAACTCAGAAGTTAGTCAGGATTTAGCACTCTATAATAGTGCCTATTGCGACTTAAGGCCCGATTCACACTATGATGCCGTTCCCGGTTCGATCTCGCTCCAGTCTCGGTCCGTTGTCGATTCGGTAAAATATTCTTAAACAAGAAAGAATCAGAGTGTTCACACTATCGTATCGCTCTAGTTCCGATTAGATCTCGTTCCGGTACAGGTTGGTCGAAAAGAATATTTGACTGGAGCGAGATCGGACCGGGCATGGCTTGTACCCACAATGTGAATATGTTTTTTTTTCAACTCCAGTCGTTCTTTAGTCGTGCAGGGAGACGTTACATTTTTCTTCTAGTCATGGCTAGTAATACATCGTGGAATTCTGAAAGAGGTAAGTACTTTATACGTGTGACTTATAACATTTGATTATGAATAATAAATAATCACACTATAATTATTTTCACTAACTTTTCTATAAGCGTTTTTGTCGAGAAAAAAGTGTTTATGTTGAAATTCGTGAACATTTAAAAAAAATAGTTGACTATTCTGCTCTTTTAATAAATATCGTATATATTATTAGATATTTATCGGATATTTCGAGAATCGTTCTATGTCGACCATGGATCGAGACAAACTGATTGTGGAACTAGTAGTGTAGACACAGCGAGATTTGATCGGACCGAGACAGGAGCAAGATCGAACCGAGAACGGCATGTGTAAACACAGCGAGATTTGATCGGACCGAGAACGGCATCATAGTGTGAATCGAGCCTAGCTTTAACTCACATCGGTGAGCTAGTAAATGTCACTATGTATAGGATAGTTTATATATTTAATCAATAAATATTTTCTTTTTAGAGCAGACATTAAAGTAGTAAAAGTTATATGTGACATAAATTATAACTCTATTTACATTTTGGAACCATGAAACCACGATGAAAATGGAAATAAGCCATAGAATTGACTAGAACTTCGATTTTGACCTCGAATAACTTTTGAACTTGTCAAGTTAACAAAAATTTACGAGACATTTTTTGTAGAGCGTTAAATTTGCTACTGATGAATCGATATAATGCTTTCATTAGGTCATAAAAAAATCAAAGAGTACTTTTGCCATGTTATTTCCATTTAAAACGTTAGTTGATGTGGGGGCTAAGTTAAATTAAGGGCTGCAATTTGGCACGTGTTTTTTGATATATGTGGAATCTCTTCACGACAAGAAAAATTCGAACAAACCCTAAATAAGGACCACTCTAATATATATGTATATTTATATATAATATAATTTAAATATTTAAGAAATAATGATTTCACGCAGGCAAACCTAGTAGTGACTTAAACCAAGGCACAGCACTTAAAGATATACAGCTTTCTAACATTGAAACAATTGCTGAGTCAAAAGCGGGGCAACTCTACAAACAAACAATTCTGAAGATATCTCAGAAAGTAAAGTAGGTACACCGAAAACACTTACATTAGTCGTGATATATCGCTTGGTACTAATGCATGGCGTGTTGTATCGCCGGTTTTGTTAATGGGTTTATAAACACAACGATAACTTACTCCTTTAAATATCCCCAGTGCGGGCCAAAGACTTCTTCCGGAGTTAAAGTCGCTGATTTTTATCTTGACCCCGCCGTCAGTGTTGGCTTGACGTGAAACTTCACTGGACTGAAGATACTGCCTCAATATATCCACAAATTTTTTTTATCGTCTTTTAGAAATCAAGTACGCCTTCTTTTGATTCTTTTACGAAATTTATGAAGTAAAACAGAATAATATGAAATAATGTCGAAAACTAATAATGGCTTGACGGACTCCGCGTCGATCGACGAAGGCACGAAACCTTACAACTGACTTGGAGCTTTCAGTGACAAAAAATATAGTATAGTGGCCGGGAGTTTCTTAAGTTCGCCTGGCTAACTACCATTCTGTCAATCTGTAAATCTGTCGCCAAGCATCTATTGGTGTGTAATAAAAATAAAAGATATTAAATAATGTTTTTCTTTTACTTTAATACTACCATTGTTGAGTTGATAATGATATTATAAGTATATTCCGATCATTTCAATGAACTAACAAGATAGTGACCATATTATTAAAACTTTCCAGGGAGTTTTTGTGGCAAGTTAGAGTATACAAATAACACAAGATTATGATAAAAAAACACTACATGACTTTCGAAGATTCCGCCAATAACTCAATAAATAATGTTGTACATTGTATATGCGACGTCACGGGAAATAATAACCGACAGCGTCGAGTCCTTATACCCTATTCAGTTTTATTCGGCCACAAGTGTACAGTTGTGTGTTTACGTGTTTTAAGTGAAACACTTTCTATGTCCGTCCAGAGTTGTATTCGGTTCGGTAATGCTTCTCGAGGGAGTCGGGTATTTTTGTGGTTGTTTTTTTCTGGTTCGTTTTATATACGCGTGTATAATTTACTGTGACTGTTTAAAGTTTTGAAACACGTTCCCGTAATTAATTCAAAGGAAACTTTTGCCTTTTGAGGGTAGTTTGAAAAAATATATTAAAACTGATTATTATTTACTTTATAAACCTAAACGTATTTTTTTTACCTTTATAGACGCCTTTTTTGGTGCACTAAAACATACTTTTACATATATTAAGGTTATACGAAAAAATATTCTCAAGAGATTTACACTGATTTTTTAAGATAGGCTCCAGTTAAATAAATCAGTGGAGTATTTTGATCATTATAAGAAACAGGATCGATTGGCATCAAAAAGCTTTACGTGTTAATTACCCAATATTTTATTTTATTTCAAAGTCTTAGGGAAACATACAACTAAACAAAAAAAATTACATTACATATTTAAAAATAAAGGAAGGCCATTTACAAGTTTCAGAATCTATAAGAAAAATGTTCCTTTATTACCTTGCTGTCTTTCTTTTATTGTTTCAAAACTTGTGAATGCGTGTCGAAATATCTCATAAAGTTTTAGCCAGTGTCTTACGAATATTGACAATAGGCCTTATATGAAAATCCATCCTGTATATAAATTTAGATGGCATGACAATATTTATATATAAATCTTTTATATGAGTTTTATTATTCTCATACCTCGAACGTCTAAAGATAGGTAATTCGAATATACACATCTCTTTGTTCCCAATAACTAATAACAGAACAAAGAAACTCAAATAAATTATAGAATAAACATAATTTTATTGTTATCCCCGAAGTCAGACTGTTACCTGGTTCGCGGTTCTGTTTTATTACACTGGAGTACAATTTATCCCGTGACCCCGATAAAACGAAATCGAATCGTATGACAATTAATAAAAATAAAACCCCAGAAATCACTGGAAACTTTACCGAAACAATAAAGTTTGTGTGTGACGCAATTCATGAACTTAGTGATGAGTCAAAGTGTGTGGGAAATACACACACATACACACAAATATACATTTTTTCTTTACACATGCAATAAGTAATGTAAATCTGACTTGTTTGTGTTTTTTGAGACTTTGTTTAAAAAATCGTTTCAGGTGTCTAGAAATAAGTTATAAAATACATTTCAATCATTTTTAGAAAAGTCTGTCTGTCAGTTTATTTGGACACGCATTACTGCTAAATCACTGCATATATGATAAAACCTCTTTAATCATAACCAATTAAAATCATAAAGCATAACCTCGAGTAACATTTAGTTTTTGGTTCATAAAAATCGGTCTATTCGGTAAATAAATGGACGTAGTTGATTCAAGTGGTATTATTAATTACTGTTTTTTTTACATAAAGTACCACGCGGACGAAATCGCGGGCATAGATATTTATAAAATGTAATATTGTGATACTATTTTTTTTTTATATCATAGGAGGCACACGAACAGTTGGGTCACTTGATGTAAGTGATCACCACCGTCCATAGACACTTGCAACAGCAGGGGAGTTGCAAGTGCGTTGCCAGCCAGTGTTGGGTGGCGGGAAGGGGAGGGGAAGGGGAATGGGAAATGGAAGGGGAGGGGAGGTGGGTCTCCGACGCTCTCACTGACCGAACAAAACGCAACAATGCAAGCACTGTTACTTCACGTTGGTGTTCTGTGAGAGGGTGGTACATGCTGAAATCAGTTGTAGATACAGTGTGGCTCTGCCACCTATGAAAATTATTCTTATTGTATGTTTGGTGAACAATATTCTTAAGTGGAGAATATTTTACAGGAAAATTAATACGAATAACAAATCATCTTAGTATAATTATCTAATTCCACTATTTACATTTTTAACATGAAACGGTATATCATTACGTTTCGAATTCGTACTTCTACGTTTTAGTCCATTTATTTGCTACTAGTGGGCGCCCAGAGGTCGCCATTCGACCATAGTTCATTGATTTTTAAAGTTTGAATTTTATTAGGGTTCTTTTGTGAAAGGGTATTATTTTATAATATCATTGTAGAATGTATTATAGAATGAAAAAGGGTAATTGGAACGTAAGAGTAGAATAATACATACAGTCGAGCATAGCAACCTCCTTCACAACCTTTTTTGGAGTCCTTTATTGACAGATGTCAAAATGTCTTTTTTATTTACATGTGTGTATATGTTGTGTAAAATTGAAGCAGTAGTGTGAGTAATGCATATTTTAATTCATTTAATGTACTTCTAATGCGTTTTATATAAAATAAATAGCTTTCTGCACTTCTCCTCCATATAAACTTTAACTATGCCAAATTCATCCGTTCGCCCAATTCCGTTAAAAAGGGATACAAAGTTTAGGCTTCACGTATTAATATATATGATATAAAACACAGTAATGAAATAACACTTCTTTGAAAAAAGAAGGATTAATTTGCGAAAGCAAAAGAAAAGTTGGACCATATTTTTTAAATTATCGTAAGATACTATTAAAAGGGTGAACTGATTACATTTGATAAAATTCATGTTATAGCTTTTTCATTGCAATATTCTAATGCTAATTCCACATCATATGTAGCACCCCGTAGTTTTACTTTAGATCGTAATAAATCTAAGCGTAGGAATGCATTATCGTCATGTGTTACAAACTACCGGGCTGCGTGACGATAGACGAATGTTTCTAGTTTTACTAATGACGCAGGTGTGTGGGAACGTTTAATCTGAACATTTATCGGTATAATTAATGGCGTTAATTTTAGAGTAACAAGTAGTCATAACCTCATCTCACATAGGTATGAGTATAGCAATAAAACATTAAAGTCACTACTACAAGGCAGGCTAAGATTCCGTTAAAACTGCCTATTTATTGATATATGATAAGCAACGCGGATGAACTCACGGTTTATAATTTACTAAAATTAATTAGTCTTTACTTAGGCAGAAATGAGAGTTCTCTGTTCGCGATTAATAAAATTACATGCATAATTCAAACTTTCAATTTTTGAATTTAAATCCGAAAACCGCTTCAGGTCATAACTTATGTTACGTATTATTTACGTTAACCCCGGCTTTATTTGAACCATAAATTTTAATATTATTGTTCGAAAGTAACATGGCGCGGTCGATTTATGATATTCGGTTTCATTTATATAATATTATTATTGCGAAGACGTGTACATTTTAGTATATTTGTAACTTTGTTATAATTTACGTGGAAAGAACTTGGGAATTGTAATATGTAGATATTATAATATAGGGAAATAACAGTGAAGATTTAAATAGTTAAAACAAAATCTTTAATTTCAGACTAAAGTCAATTAGGTTAGCTTACACAAAGCTGAGACACTAGTGTCAGAACTTACATCTACTAGGAATAACAACTAATTATTTTTGTAACACCATAGTGGTATTGTGGCGCGCGATATAAGCGATATATGCGACGTACATTCCAGGAAAGCAGAATGTTGTAGCAAACGCACTATCTCGCATCGAGGAAGTCACTAGTCTCAAGTGTCTCGATTACCAGTCCCTTGCCCGAGCCCAGGAGAAAGACGAAGAGTTAAAAAAATTGCTGGTCGACGGACCCAATCTAGAACTGAACCCTACCTGACACCAAAACAGAGGTATACTGTGACCTATCAACTTCGAATCCAAGACCACTTATCACTAATTCATTTCGACGCCAAATATTAGACGCTCTACATAACTTAAAGTCACCCTGGTGCTAACGCTACTGTTAAATTAATCACCACGAGATTTGTATGGCCGAGTATTAGGCGTGACTGTCGACGTTGGAGTAAAGAGTGCATGGAGTGCCAGCGAAACAAAATTACACAGCACACATCAGCACCTCTTGTCAAATTTGACGCACCTACAGCTCGATTTCGACACATCCATATGGATATAATAGGTCCTTTACCTTCTTCTTATTCCCACAGGTACTGCCTCACGATAGTCGACCGCTTCACTCGTTGGCCAGAGGCGTACCCGCTGTCCGAAATCACTGCCGAAACCTGTGCATCCACATTCATTTCTGGATGGGTCGCGCGGTTCGGCTGTCCGGAACGCATCACAACCGACCGTGGTCGACAATTTACGTCTCATCTCTTTAGTTCCATCGCTGCCATGATCGGAGCTACACATCACACGACAACAGCATATCACCCGGCAGCAAACGGGTTGGTGGAACGCCTACACCGACAACTCAAAGCGGCCATCGCCTGTTACACTACTCCGCAGTGGACAGAATCGCTACCGTGGGTACTGCTTGGCATCCGCAGCGCTTGGAAAGACGATATTCAAGCAACAGCAGCAGAACTGGTCTACGGTGAACCATTACGGCTACCTGGACAATTCTTCACTTCAAGTAGTCAAAACGAGTATGACATTACAAGCTTTGCCGACCGCTTGCGTCATCAAATCAGCAAGCTAGCGCCACAACCAACGTCGTGGCACGACTCAACTCGTCCCTTTTATGTTCCAAGGGGACTGCTTACAGCATCTCATGTCTTCCTGCGAGAAGGCGCAGCGAAACGACCCCTGCAATCGCCGTATACCGGTCCTTATCAAGTACTGAGAAGAGGTTCTAAGACATTTGACTTACGGATGCAGAACAAAACAGTAACAGTGTCGATAGATAGACTGAAACCTGCATAACCAGTACAACGAGTACGAGAACTAGAACCCGCGCCGAGCAGATGAACGAGGAGTGGTCGAGTGGTGCGATTTCCTGATCACTATCGACCATAGCAAGCAACGGTCTCGGCGGGGGAGGATTGTGGTGCGTGATCCGACGCGAGACATGGAGCGTCGCCCGCGAGTCACGCCGCCGTTCAGTCCACAGAGTACATTTGTATATAGGAGAAGTTCAGTCGTCCGCAACCGCTATCACGAACGCACGCATCACTTGCTCCCGTACTCGCGATACACACGTACGCACGATACGTTGCTCAGGTCACGCAGGCCACGACATCGTATACCATAGAGTTCACAATGCCCAATCATGGGACTCTCCCATTAATCTCCTACAACATTCAGGATGCTATTGTTATAAGCGCGTACCCTGCACATAAGTGAGGGGCAACGGTTAATAACTGATAATGTTAACTTCTATAACGCAAATTTTTATTTTAACTACTAACAAACACATCGATATTTAAGATTTGGTAAGATAACTCCCATCGATATTTAAGATTTGGTAATATAACTTTTAAAATTAAAGTAGTTTGAAAGCATATTATAAAACATTTCTATCTAGATATAAATTCACGATTTCTTGTTTTTTTAACTGGTTACATTGTTGCCCTGATGGACCTTGACATTTTCACCGGGCTTTTTGAGCGATCGCTTATAACCCTTAGCCGGCAACTAGCGTAAGAATCCCAAAGCGGTCGGACCTTCATAACGTGTTCTACTTGTATTTCATTCTCTCACACGTTAAATCTTGTAGATGCATCTGTCCGTATCTTTTTAATGTCGCTTTTTACTTTAATCGAGTTTGAAATCACAGCGGAAGCAAATAAACTTTCTCTTATAGTAAAATGTGTTCACATATGTGTGTGTACACAATTATTAAACACAATTACTAAACATGTATTCAATATTGTGGTATTATTATATAATATAGATTATGTAGGTAAGTCAATAAATCAGTTGTGTTGCTGACTCGATTTGTATTTGTGCGCGCTCCATATTTTATCTCTAATATCCTACTAATATATATTTTTTTAAATATGTCATATTTATCTCAAAACGATAATGTAGAGCGATCTTTTCCAAAAAACTTGATTATTTGTGTTATATATTTCAGTTATATTAAAATTTATTTGGTTACCCATCGGGACGTTTTCATTTTAATTTGATTGACAGACATTGACGAAATAAATATATGTAAAAAAAAACGATAAAGCCGGATAATATGACACCAAAGAAGCGTTTTATATTCAAACTATGATTATAAAGAACTGTACAAAAAACAGTTTTATTCGTTTACACTAATTAAGCAATATTCAACCGGTTGACAGGTACGAACTCAGCACTTAAAGAATACATCAAATCACAGTCATTATGATTATGAGTACGTCTGTTATAAACAAATAGAAGTCGATACTATAGAGTGGCTAAAGATGATAAAGCAAGATCATAGCAAAAAATATTCAGGTCACAGGGGTGTTCATTAAAAAACGTGAGTTCATTACAAGCTTTTTGAAAATGTTAAATTTATAATACAGACTAGCAATTCTAATTTAGAAGTTACACTAGAATATGCTATCTTGGTGAGCTAAATTGAAGAATAGAAGGATATCCACCAAAAATAAATGTTTTTTCTTTAAAAAAAAAATCCCTATTATTAATTTATATGTACTTATTATCGCATATTTCATATTAAACTTCTATTACCATTCTTTTTTTCATTCACTACACGAAACACTACATAACATTTAATATGCACACCATCTCTCGGTGCACACATAACACTCTGGGTCCCGAGTGAAAATCAGCGCTGAAGGACTAACCTCCAACAGCACACACGCTGACTCGTAACGTAACGTAACTCGTACGCTGACACACTTAACCATCAATTTGTATTTTTTATTGTTTATATGTATGTTTTTTCTTTTTTTTTTTTAAATTGTACGCGTTTTTATATTTACTTATGTGTGTTGCAAATAAATGTCTTTTCTTTCTTTCTTTCAAAGATGACCTTCGTTCGGAATACCGAACGAACTGTAGTTAGCTGTGATTAGCGAAGGAATACTTAAAGGACCTAGAAAAGTAGTAAATCGTAGTGTCTGGGTACGTTTCACTTACAATGTGACAGATTGCTTGAATAAAATTTTTAATGAATGCGTGAAGATGAAAAAAATGTTCGAGCGTTGAGTACTTACAATGCTTAACGATGTACGAAACAGATCGAACTGAATATTTTCTGACGCTCTTTAGAACTGAACAAGATTCTGGTTACTTTTAACTCAATCTATAACAGCGGATGAAACGTAGATTGACTATTACAGTCCTGAAAAACACCATCATCTCTAATTCTTAATAAATTCACAATTAATCTTACCGATGGTAAGATAATAAGTTCTAATTTTGGAGTTCGCTAATAGGGTAAGCAAATTCTTTGTTGGTAGGAAAACATTGCATGTTATAATATTAAAATCGAACCCCGGTTTCTAAATACTGAATCCGCGTCTGTGGCCGCACTGAACGCTTGATAATGAATTTTAAACAACTGGTTCATTAAATTGCGGTTTCGACAGATGCATTGCAAATAAAATATTCATAGTACATTTAAAAATACATTTTATTTGGAAATATTAATCAAATGTTGATATTATCCATTAAGAATATCTGTACGTCCGTTGCTGATGAGGTGTCATTTGCAACAACAGAATTTAATAATATACAAAAATATAAGCAGAAAGAGTTCATTTTTAAAATTATTCCCACTAGCAAATACAGTACTCCTGTACATTACTTCTGGTTATCCCTTCCAACTTTAACTTTGATGTTCAAAATATAATTATTTCCAGTCGCGTTCTGGCTCACTTATATCTTATATATAAAATTCTCGTGTCACAATGTTAGTTACCATACTCCTCTGAAACGGTTTGACCGATTTTTATAAAATTTTATATGCATATTTTGTAGGTCTGAGAATCGCCTAATATCTATTTTTCATACCACTAAGTGATAAGGGTTGTCCACCCTTAACATTTTTTTTATTTTTTTTTAACAATTTTTTTAAAATTTTATTTTGTTATAATGAGGCATTAAAAAATACATACAACCCTAAATTTTCACCCTTCTAACACCAACCCCTATTGTTTAATAGTCATTTTAAACATTAATAATTTTTCATCCCATTCGATAACTGATCAATTATTTTGAAAATTATTTCACTGTTAGAAAGGTATACTAGATTACGTTTTATTTAGGTAAATATATATTATATAGTAAATGGGGCGTGGAGGTGAGGGTCAAAGGAGCAACCCAGTGGATATCGGGAAGACATTTCTTGCCAATACATATATAGTATAGTTTCGAGTCACAATTGGACCCGATAAGTTACGCTACAATTTATGGGTCTATGATTTTTAAGATTTTTAGCATTTGGAAATAAAATTAGAACCAGTAATTACCTATTTGGTGCAGACGAAGTTGCACGGGTCAGCTAGTTTCCAGTAAAAACATCCAGACTATAGTTTGTCTATTTTTTATTCAATCTTGCAAACCCTACATTCTCTGCATACCCTTCTTACTTGCCCTTTAAACTTTCCTATGAGGCCTATCGTTAGCGACTAATAGAATAGGTTATCTCTCATATACTGGTCAAAAACCTTCGTTTGTAGAAATTGGACTCGAAGATATATCTTAGCTTCCTGAACGTTACCCAACCGCATTTGGAGATAATTGATAATGAGATTTAATTCTTGGAATCACATGTCAGGGAACAGACTGAATAGAGAATCGTCTACTGGCACCCTTGCGCTTAATTTGTTTCTATTTCGGCGAGTGCCTTCAAAATTGGTCACATAACCTAATGAAGCTGGTAAGGCATTTTAGGCTAACACAATTTCTTTATACGATTGGTGGCAAACGAAGATGCGGGTTACCTGATGGTAAGTGAAGATCCCCATGAAGACCCATGAAGATCGGCGACACGAGGGATATCATAGATGCGATGCCGGTCTCTAAGAAAGGAGTAGGCTGGTTTCTTGAAAGTTGGTTATATTGGTCCGGAAATGCCGGCGCTAGGAGTTAATTAGATGAAACTGACGTATGTGGAAAAAAACGCACGCGAGAATCGCACAGTAGACGACTTCCAACCAACCAAATAACAAGATGTACAGCTGAGTTCGTGAAAATGGTCTGGCTGTTATATAGGATTTTAAACTTTTAAATTTTCATTGAATTTAAGATATCTTTGTAAAGTCTTATCATTACTGCTTAGGATTTATGGAATAGTGAATAAATAAAACTCTGAGAACCCCTCTATCTGACAGTAAAAGCTTCGTCAAAATCGACTCAACCGTTGCGGAGCCCAGACAAACAAAAGACGCATATTTTATTCATATGTAATTGATTTTCATCAATATCAAATATTATGGTATACTTAATTTATCCAAAGAATTTAAAAAGTATATAAATAAGTAAATGATACTCCAACCCAGTAAGCCGGACCGACTGAAAGAGAGTTACTACAGGCCTGCGTCTGGACTATTGACTATTGATCCTTACTCATAATTATTTACCCCATTCTGGGACGCCCTCGAATGGAGTTATAGGGTATTCATGCATCTTGATTATTATTAGCTCTCAACTTTGTCTTAAAAAGCGATCGACGAGTACGAGGCATTCTCGCTCAGACAGTTGACCTAATCATATCTACGTGCCTGTTCTACTGTCAAAAAGTACGTGCTGTAGTAAATATCGCGCCCTACACGCTGATATAAAGCGGGCCTATAAAAGGCGTAGTGAAATGGGAACATGGGTCTGTAGTACGGTGAAGCTGTAGATGCCTCCAAAAAGGCCAATAGCGTAGTCTGTTTGAGAAAAAAAAAAGAAGAACGTGGGTCATTCTCGTCCGGAGGGTCGACGCGTACGCATCTCATAGTACGTAGCTGTGTCCAGTAGTCTGCTGTTGATTAAGGTAAATGCCTTTATTATTGATACTTGATTGTTCTTTGAGTAATTGATTGATTAAATGATGAGGAGGACGTCATCTATGATTGACAACCTTTATAACTGCCGCCCCCCAACGTCAACGTCTCCTACTATTTCTCGATATCTAACAATATATAAAATTGCGTTTAATATTTATGAACAGAATATAGTGTGTACATTATATTTTCAATAAGAACGTGCTCATTGGAGCGTGTCAGATAACAAATGGTTGGATGAACCCGTCGCGAGACACCTGTTCAAGCATTTGAACACGATTTAGGGTCCCTTTTATACGAATGCGTTTTTTTATAATGTGATTTGAACCCTCTACAGTATTTACTTGCACATTGACCTATTTTGTAGTGCAATGCAAAGAGAAAATAAACGATGATGAGATAAAAGAAATGTTGTATAAATTATGCTAATACAATGTACGGTTACAGTAATCAATCTATCAGTAGTTTGTTCTACTGACGATATAATGTTTGCAGATAGAGGAAATAAGTTATTAAAATTACACTATTACACGGAAAGTCATGGTGGTCAGCTGCAAGTAATTCGCCCCCCATTTCTCGGTAAGAAATTCAAAATTCTTAGAGGGTATGCCGATCTATTATCCATTTTTTGCCCATCATTTAAATTTTTGCCCACTTGTTATGTTTGATTAAATGCGTGGTTCAGAGTCCGAAAAAAACTTTTATAATAGAAAATGTTAAGGTGAAGTCTGTAAGTTAATCATTTGTCCATGTTTGCCATTCTCTACTTTTTTGACAAATCAACTCCTAAGGGGTAGAAATGGAGGTGGAAAAAGATTGAGACATCGAGAATTTTGGAATGATGCAATTGAATCTACTCTCTTTGCCCACGTCTACTCATCTTTTACTTTTTTGAAAAGTGAACTTCTAATTAAAATTCTTTATCATCAATTTGATGATAATCGGTTAAGTACTTAAGTAGTTATTATAAAAGCAGTTCGAGCAAGAGTGGGTAGAGTGGATCGATATACGAACGAAAGTGATGTCTAGAATTGGTTCTTCGCACTGCATCCATTAAAAACGACCGTAACGTGTAACGTATTTTAAATAAATATATATACTTTAAAGAGAAAAAACAAATCGAGTTTCTTGCCGGTTCTTCAAGATAACTGGGTTGTTTTCCGAAGTTGGCAGTCCGGTGGCAGTTTTGGCGTTCATAAGCTCCTTATTAGGTTCTAAATTGAATAAAATATTTCTGATTTCGATTCAAGAAGTGAAATCGTAACAAATAACTCCCATACGATTCAGTAAAAAAAAGTCGAAGTAGTTATAAGAACTGCCGATGGTAGTGAAAACTCAAAACAATGGATTAACTGTTTTCTCTTTTGAACTTTTAAATAAAGTATAAGTGTGAATTTTACATTTGAGAATTTGTTTATTGAAATTATTAACATTACTGTGGTTTTCATATCTATTGGCACTTGAAAAAATAATTATATACGTTTTTATAAAGTCCATTAATCAATCAAACGTCACTAGACTGACGCAAGCCGCGTAAACGCAATACAACCTGTCATGTTTACGTAGTATGTCATGACGCGAAATTATAAATTTATCTCCCGTCAAAAATACCGCTCAATACGCCTAAAGAAAAAAAACAAAACCGAATAAAATATAACCGTCGAATTTGAAGGAGACGTACGTACATACATTGCAATACGAAGTCACCCCACCCCATTTCATTTGACACGAAAACTTAACATAGATAAGCGAAGGGCTGATATTGGAAGTTTCGCGGCACTTCACTCGGAGCGTGTAAACGTTGCTTACAGAACTTACGCAAACAATATGTCATGCGTTACAGGAAATATTCATCCAGAGATATGAAAATAAGTTGTGTATTTCATACACGTAGAATGTACTTCATAAGGAAAGTACGATTTAAGAACAATAGTTACTGTTACAAAGTTTTTTACAATCAACAATCACGAATCATATGAGTTACAAACGCGTACTTGTATTTTGAGTCTCATAATTGTAACTATATTAAAAAATAAAACCAAAAACCCTTTTCACTGAACATGTACCTATTATAGCTTGGAAATACCGTACGCATAGTGGTTGAAGGGCCTCGTTGCATAAACTATTCGAACATTTAGAAATGTTACCGAATAAAAATTAACTATGCTTTTCTCTAGTATGGAGGGTAAGACATAGCAGTTGTGCCCAATCAATTATTTTCCGATACTATATCTTATATGAAATACTGTCGGAAAATTTGAAGTCGTTATGAGCAAAACTTTTTGAGTTACAAGCAATTAAGTGTCGTCGGGTGCTCACTGCCCTTGACAATTTACGAAAATTACAATCCGTATTGTACTGAAATGACGAAATCAGTGTACTCTTTTTTCAGGTGACTCAGTTCTCATTACTAGCACTGACTTTATTTTAAATATTTTGTTATGATAATTTAGCCAAATATTCTTAATAATATACAACAACTACAAAAAATATTCATAAATATAATACTCTCGAAGATAATAACATTTAAAAAACCATTGCCTGTAAATATATTATTGTCTGACTAAATTATAGCATAAGCGTTACTTAGGTATACATTAAATAAATGTTTATATAAAAGTTTAAATAACCGTAATAAACGAGACTCGTTTCACATAAATGATCAAGTACGCGCGCAAACCCTTGTTTGCATGGTAAACCGGTTTCTGTTTGCGTAACAACCGGAACACATACCCGAGTATCGATATTAACCGGTTCACGGCACCGATTGGTTTTAAATGGAGCTCGAAACTAGAGAGGAGAAATATGAAAATCATCGGTTTATTTGTATTAATATGCTGATAATCATACTACGTGACGTAATCGCAATATTACGCAAGCAACATTTTTGTAATCACTGACAGCTTCCTCCCTCTGGTCAGCAAAAGTAAGCAACGCTGTTACCCCCATGTTTACGTAAACTTAGTATGTTGTAACATGTTCTGGTTTCCTTATTGATTCATGGGACGCAGTTAACAA
Organism: Antheraea pernyi; assembly: GCA_015888305.1. Taxonomy (NCBI): domain Eukaryota; kingdom Metazoa; phylum Arthropoda; class Insecta; order Lepidoptera; family Saturniidae; genus Antheraea; species Antheraea pernyi. Next base: position 1,270,745 of record MU158724.1, on the reverse strand, counting down.
GTCTAAAAGTAAGGAATTTGTAGTCTATAGAGGAATTAACCTATAGTGTTTTCCTACTAGGGCGATGATAGCCCAATGTATGTGTAGCCCAGCGAGCCTCACATATCAGACCTACACATCTAGATCTCCTATTCCTTATGGCGTCCAAAATAAGCAGGTTTTTTGTATTTAGTAGTAGTAGAAATTTTGAAGGTGGTAGAGCCACACTGAAGCAATTAATGGTTTCAGCATGAATGGTTCGGCTCGACCGGGGTAGTACCACCCTCTCACAGAAAACCGACGTGAAGTAACAGTGCTTGCATTGTTGCGTTTCGTTCGGTCAGTGAGAGCGCCGGAGGTCCCACCTCCACTGCCCTTCCCCATTCCTTTACTCCCCCTCTCCTCCAAGACAGGTTGGCAACGCACTTACGACTCCCCTGGTGTTGCAGGTGTCTTTGAACGGTGGTGATCACTTAACATCTGACCCACCTGTCCGTTTGCCTCCCTTTGATAAAATAAAAATAAAAAAAAAGCAAATCGAAGTTTTCTTTATTGCCTACGTAACACTTTAGCCCCCAAGTACAATTGTAATCTCTGTATCTGGCTGTATATATTTCAGTTATATGGTCACTGAAATGAAATCACAGTGTGTGAAATTATATCCACATCTTTAATTGCTTATTAATCGGAAAAATTCATAACTAACATCGGTCAATCGTTACCTCGCTTACCCTATATTTGCGCTTAGAGTACCAAAGAATAGTTGCGTAAATGAGATGTAGATTGTACTTAAAATTATATATATTTATTACCATGATATCACAAGAAATGTCTTAATAAAGGCTAATTTCTATAAAAAAGACATTTAATTTCGAAGTCCAAAGTTCACTTTTAAGAAACAATGCCGTCAAGACAAAAATAAGGTACAGAAACTTACAAAAAATAGAAAAAAAGAGTCTACTTATGTACAATTTCAGAAACAGCTATTGAATTCCAATCTAAGTAATTATATAGTTTGTATTATACTCATTAAATACTTGATGTACTATATACAGAAGATAGAATATAGAAGACGATTTCAGATCTAGACAAAGTGGTAAACGATAACTAAGCTTGTCAAACAAAAGCCAGTACTATTCGGAAATGAAACCCGTAACTTCCAGGCTCGGTACCTACTAAGATTATACCATTAAACCAATTAACAAGTAATATCTTAAATTAGGGCACCGACATTTGCACCAAAAACCAAATCATCTTTAACATATAATAAAGACATATTTTAAACCCGGATATTATTAACCTGACCCTTGCCTTTCGTTATCCCAAACCAGGAACCCTTGTTAACCAAACAAAAGGGATAAAACACCTGACAATTATACAGATATAAATTTTTATTATATTTCGGTAAACAAATAATGATATATGACCACCCTATTCTTTCGGGCGCCGTGATATTGTCATAAGGAATACCACCTCAACGTACGTAAACATAAAGCCGAAAATAGCTTGGAGCGTATCGTGTCCCACTGAGACGAAATTAGCTCTTACAAGCAACGGAATTAGGTTGAAAAATAAATATAACCGGGTAAAATCGGTTATAGTTGCCTGCGTGATTTAGTGCCGCCCGGTGAGTATGAAAAATTGCCTTCGCCGGCAACAAATCATAATAACGCCTATAGGTCCAATAGACGAGCAATAATTTAGTGTTTAGCCGATAATTCATCGTATGGATAGATTCCCATATTTGGGGTGTTTTATCCTTTATTTCTAGGTGGACTAGATTTCTTGCGTGTGGATTTTTATATTTTTTATATCTTGAAAAAGTTATTTGTACTATATATTCGTAAAAAATCAAAATCAAAGAATGCTCTATTCAATTTAGGCCCTGAGAAGGCGCTTATGAACGTCAAAGCCACCATCGGTTTCGAAAACAATACAGTCGTCGAAAAGAACCGGCAAGAAACTCGGATCTGGTTTATCTTTTCATGATACCTATTTTTACAAACACAGACACAGGGGCGTCATTTCCAGACATCATACTCATTCACACATTGATCCGTCCTACAATAGTCTTTAGCAAATAAAACCCGCTTGACATGGAGCTTGAACTCACAATCCGGCAAATCGGTCATGTGTTGTGGGACTTTGTTATAAAACCTAACACAAAAAATATGTTATTGGTCTTAGTTACTCTGAAACATGGAATGACCAATTTGTACTGTTTCTAGTATTTAAATTATGTTGGAATTTTACTAAATCCAGCTTATCTAAGCTTTTGCGGACATACATTAGATTATCGACAATGCATTGGTCAACCAAGTCAGCATGCAATCCTGTCAGTGAGAAGACAATCTTTTGGTTGGGGATGGCCGTGGTACGCCTCCTCAACCGGCGAAGAGCGCCCGGCCCTGATGGGGTCCCGGGTCGAGTGCTCGGCCTTGCCTTGGGCCACCTAGGGGGGTGGCTTCGGGAGCTGTTCGACCGGTGTCTTACGGTCGGACAATTCCCGAAGCCTTGGAAGCTTGGGCGGCTTTGCCTCATAGAAAAGGCGGGCCGCCCCCTGGATTGCGCGTCCGCGTATCGGCCCCTCGTCCTGCTGGACGACGCCGGGAAGGTGTTGGAGAGGGTTATCTCCTCCCGGGTCGTCCAGCACCTAGAGGAAGTTGGGCCGAATCTGGCGGACGCGCAGTATGGCTTCCGGACAGGGCGTTCCACTGTGGACGCCCTGTGCCTCCTGAAGTCGCTGTCTTTAGAGGCGACCTCCCAGGGGGAGAGGGTCTTGGCGGTGTCACTCGACATCGCTAACGCCTTCAACACCCTGCCGCATGGGGTCATACGGGAGGCGCTTCGATATTTCGGAGTGCCCCCGTACCTGCGGCGGGTGCTGGAGGCGTACCTCGAGGGTAGGGAGGTCGCCTATGTGGACGGCGACGGGTGGATGGTCCGGCGGGCCACAGGGCGGGGGGTTCCACAGGGGTCGGCCCTGGGGCCACTCCTGTGGAACATGGGCTACGACTGGGTGCTCCGCGGCGTGCTCCCATATGGAGCACGCCTCATCTGTTACGCGGACGACACCCTAGTCGTAGCCCGGGGGGAGGAATGGAATGAAGTGGAGCGTCTGGCCACGATGGCCACAACCCTCGTGGTCAGGCGCATAAGGAGGTTGGGCCTCAGGGTGGCCCTCGAGAAGACCGAGGCCCTACTCTTTCATGGGCCTCGGCGAGGGCCACCACCTGGGGCCCACATAGTGGTGGAGGGCGCCCAGATCAGGGTGGGGACCCGGATGAAATATCTGGGCCTCACCCTGGACGGGCGCTGGCGGTTCGGGCCCCATTTTGCGGGGCTCGGACCGCGAATTGGTGGGGCGGCTGCGGCACTCGGCCGGCTACTCCCCAACGTAGGGGGACCGGGTGCCGGGTGCCGCAGACTCTATATGGGAGTCGTGCGAGCGATGGCCGCCTACGGGGCTCCGGTCTGGGCCGACGCCCTCGGTGCCGTCAACGTGCGTGCGTAAGTCGCGTCGTCATTAAAATTACAATAACTTTTGATAAAGTGAACCGATTTTAATGAAATCATGACTAAATGTGACTCGAGAATATGCTTTATAATTTACTTAAGGAGATTTATTAGTAATTCAGCAGTGATGCGTGTTCATAAAAACAGACATTTATAAAAATCATTGAAATTAATTGCTTATTCTAAGACACGTGAAACATTTTTTTACAAAAATCTAAAGTACAGGCATGTTAGATTTATATTCTTATTTTATGTATAGACTAGCCTCTGCCCGCGATTTTGTTCGCGTGAAATAATTATTTTGTACGAACGCTAACACGCAGCGGAAACTCTCAAGAGGAGTGGCCCATCCCCTCAGGTCCGGCTACGGTGGCAGGAGGAGTTGGGCGAAGCGCCTTCTCCTCCTGCCTGTCCTCCTTTGGCGGAGACGGCCACTTTGAGGGTCTGCCTTGCGGGCCCTCTCCGCCTCCTCCTTCTGCGAGACGACCTCCTCGCAGAAGGAGGCCATCGCTCGCCAAGCCTGTTCGCTGCCGAGCATGGCCGAAACCACGCTCGGCAGCGATAAGTCCGTTCCCACTGCCGCCGCCAGAATGCGGCGCTGCTCCCCCCACGTAGCACACTCAGACAGAGTGTGCTGCGCGGTATCTTCGACAGCGCCGCACTCGT